>CM060095.1:216737-664195 GCA_030522485.1 Stenchaetothrips biformis | reverse complement strand
TGAAGGAATGTGACCCTTATGACTGGATCCGCGTGTCGGCGGTCAGCAAGAGGTTCAACAAGCTTGCGAAAGACAAGTCACTCTGGGACAATGCCGTTGTAACCATACCATCTTACGACTCTTCCATGGCGCACTCACTGCTATTTTGGGCCTGTGACCATGCCCAAGGAGCGCCAAAGCTGAGACTTGCTTTCACGGGCCATCAATTTGAGGAATTGCGTAAACAGTACCCACCACCCTATCGTGTCTACCCACGATAAAGAATATCCCTAACACTAAACACTAACCTTCCAGTCGCGGCCAGAACTGGATTGTAAATAAAAAATGGCCACATAATACCTAATTAATTTGAGGGCGCGCGGCCTGCACCGCGCCAGGGCGGCGCGGCCTGCACCGCGCCATGTCCGCGTCGCGGCGTAGCGTCGCGGCCGCCGCGGGGCATTGCTGCGGCCCCTCGGCCCAGCATTGAGGTCTCCTCAACGAACCAGGGAGCAGAAATGTGAAGGGCAGCTTAGTTTGATGGTACAGTGATCTAGTACCCCGGTGCAGGCGGCAAAATTCTACCTGCGCTCTGAGGTCCACAGTCGCTGAATGGGACTCGAACCGAACGTGTGACCCCACCGATGGATTCCTCGTTTGGATAGCAATCCATTGGCGAAGTCACACACGTTCGGTTCGAGTCCCATTTAGCGACTCTGGAGGTCAAAACGCGTCCCGGATTTCGATCCCCACTGTGCGCGCCCAGAGAGCGAGAGGGACAGGGCGACTCCACTGTCGGCCCGCTCGGCCGGCCGGAGGGCAGTGAAAGTGTCGTTGGGGCGTCGAAAATCCCCGACGCGTTGGAGCTACAGAATCGCTATGGGAACTCGAATCAAACGTGTGCCGCCCACCCCACAATGTATCAGGAGACTGGCGCAGGCGGCAAAAACTCTACCCGCCGTCGCTAAAAGAGACTCAAACCGGCGCGGCGTGGCGCGGCATGCCTAGTGACCCTGTACAGAGGCGGCCAAACTCTGGACGCGTTTTGAGTTCCACAGTCGATAAAATGGAACTCAAACCGGAAGTGAGACCTGCGGTGGTGGCTGCAGGCGGCCACTGAGGGGAGAGTCAAAAGCAGTAGTGCAGCCACAACCAGACCCAACAGCAAGGCACCAGGTAATCCGGGTCGGGATGTTTGGATGTAGCATTTTCGTTTGGACTGTCCATCGCAAGTCAGCCACTCTGGCAGCCCAGGTTCGCGCCCAACAGCCGCCGCGGGGCGGCAAAGTGTGACCTGGACAAACTTCCAGACGGGCCTCTCTAGCCTCTGCATCTCTCCTCTCCAGATGGGGCGGGCGCGGCAGAAGCATTTACTTTTCCGTTACATTTCTGGTGGTCTGCAGTGCACATGTACAACGACGCACAGTGGGCCACAACACGGCGCAGGCGCTAAATGAGACTCTAACCGAACGTGTGCCCCATCGATGGCTTCTTCGTTCGGAGAGCAATCCATTGATGGGGTCACGTTTTGTTTTCTCATCTCTCTTCTGCCCCTACATCAATCCACAGAAACGGACAATGAAGATGGACCAGGGCCTGGCCGCGCAAACCTGTCGTCGCGAGGGCGTTGCGACCGTCGCGGTGGCCGTGACATCACCTATCCCATGAAATTCGTCCGGTTCAAGAAAGGGCCACGCCGCTCGGCCACGGGGGCCGCCGCGAGCACGACGCGGCCACGTCGCCGTCGCCACACGGCGCGCGAGGACGCCTGCAAGGCAAGCAGGCAGGGCGCCCTCCGGCCGCCCCGACAGCCACGCCCGCTGCGCAGGCAGCAGGTCCGCGAACGGAGCACACGCGCACGCACACGCACGCACACGCACGCACACGCACGCACACGCACACGCACGCACGCGCACACACACACACACACACAGCCGCGCTGCCACGAGATTTCGTTAATTTGTCTAGGGGACAGGGCAGGGCGGTCGGGGGTATAGGGCGGTGGGGTGGTCCGGGCCAGGCCCCCCAGCCCCATCTGGCAAGGCGATTGACCTCGATCTCCCGGCAATACTTGTTTTCCCAACAAAAGCTGAGCTGCACTGTGCCGACAGACGGACGGACCGAAAGACAGACAGACAGGCTGGCGGAAAAGGCACGAAACTTGTGGCGGTCGACGGCGTCCTGGACGGCCCGCTGCTGCGTTCCCGCTTCGCACCCTGCGCCGAGCGGCGGCCTTCTACCACTCGAAGAAGAACAGTCGAGCGATTCCGCCACCCGCTCCTTCTCTCTCGCACTCATGAAGTGCGCCTTCGGGGTGCGAGAGAGATAGAGGGAGGAGTGCAGGCAGCGGCATCGCTCGGCAGCTCGGACACCACAGTTTATGGCTCCTGGGCGGTCAGAGTGGCGCCGGGCTGGGCGGCTGGTCTGGTCGGGGTGCGAGTGCGAGCTGCATTGTCGCGCGCTCGTTCTCACGGTAGGCATAGGCGGCAGGTAGTACCTCTTCGGCAGTGAGGCTGTGCGAACGCAGCGCGCGCCTTTCATTCGCGACCCGCCCCTGCGCATCGACACCGGCACGGCCAGCGCATTGATTCCGAACAGTCCTGCGTGCCAGACAACTACGCGCGCCCAGCCCCGCCGCGCCACTGCGCCCCCGCGCAGGGGCGCACTCGCGGGGCGTAACTGTGCGAGTGCGAGAGAGACGGAGCGACGAAACCTGTCTCGACGGGTTGAGTCGGGCCAAGATCGTGAGGGAGTGAGAGAGACAACGGCGAAGGCAGGGTGCCTCTGTGGCGATGGCACCACATGGTTGCCATGGTAACAAACCAAAGCCAGGCCCAACAAGCCAAGCAAATGACGGACTCCGACCAGTCGGACTTAGGTCCTCTGCTGCACCAGCTTTTCGACGTGGAATCATGGCTCCAGGTGGGTGTAAGACGTGTCGGAGTAACCCTAAAAATAATTTTTTAACTGTTTTAAAATTGCAATTTGTTGTCACTAAAAGAACCGGATTCAGCAAGCTCAGGACGATTGGGCTAACTGTGACGCCTTGCTGGAATTAGTGCGGAGCCAAAAACGCCGTAAGTTCTGTTGTGCCGCAAATCCAGAGGAAAGGCAAATGCTTATTTTGAATCCCTTATTTGTCCAAGGCACTGCCAGCCCGAGCCCCAGGCCGCGCCAGGGCCACGATGACGGTGCATCGCCGGGTCCCAGCGGACCACCGCGGTTTTTAACGCGAAGAACTGGCGGCAGCGGCGCGGCTTTGGCCAGCAGCCCGACGCCCACAGCCGGCCCCAGCCCATCAGCCCGCGGCAGAGGTGGAGGCCGCGGCCGCGGAGGCAGCCGCAGTCGGAGCGCTGATGCTCGCACTCAGTAAGGCATGTCTTTCAAAAAAATAAAATTGGTTGAAAACCAGTATAATTATTGAACACGTTTATAACTTTTGCCGCGTTGCCGCCGATTAAATATCTTCCAACAACTTTTCCGGCGCGCAGCCGCATTCCATTCCGGGACGACGGCTTTGTGAACTGCGTGGCCGCCCTGGACGTCGCGCTGCCGTTGGCGGTGGGCGTCGCCGCCAGACGGGGTGGCCGTCACGGAGGCCACCGTTGTCCCCGCGCGGTGATGCTTTGGTGTGCTCCGCGATGCCGCCGTAGCGGTGCAGCTTGAGCAGCAGTTTGGGCTTGGGACTCGTGTTGCTGGCCGCGGTGTTCTAGAAAAACCCACCTCGGTGACGAAAGCCGCCGGCGAATCGCCCATTAAATCTAGAGTCCAGTACGACACGCGGCTTGTGCCCAGCCCTGGTGAGAGTTCTGGGTTGAGTCGGGCGTTTGATCGGCTTGCAGTGCGTATGTTGTGTGTCAATTGCAGAGGTGCCCGAGTAGTCCGTGAAATAGTGTATGTTAGTGTGTGCGTCCGGATGGCCGAAGTCAGAGGCGACTGGGGGCCCGCGGGGGTCGCTTCAGAAATCAACATTTTTCCTAGCATTCTAATGGAGTGCAAGAGAGATAGCCTAACTACCGCCCGGGCGATTTCGCCGCCCCCTCCTTCTCTCTCGCACTCATGAAGTGCGCCTTCGGGGTGCGAGAGAGACAGAGCGATGAGTGCAGGCAGCGGCATCGCTCGGCAGCTCGGACGCCACAGTTTATGGCTCCTGGGCGGTCAGAGTGGCGCCGGGCTGGGCGGCTGGTCTGCAGGCGGATTCCGCACAGTGCTCTCGTCGGACTGTCTCTCTCGCACCCTTAAGGGACGCCCCATGAGTGCGAGAGAGAGACCTCCCACTCGGAATCCGCCTGCTGGCCGGGGTGCGAGCTGCATTGTCGCGCGCTCGTTCTCACGGTAGGCAAAGGCGGCAGGTAGTACCTCTTCGGCAGTGAGGCTGTGCGAACGCAGCGCGCGCCTTTCATTCGCGACCCGCCCCTGCGCATCGACACCGGCACGGCCAGCGCATTGATTCCGAACAGTCCTGCGTGCCAGACAACTCCGCGCGCCCAGCCCCACCGCGGCACCGCGCCCCCGCGCCACCGCGCCCACGCGCCAACCGCGCCACCGCGCCCTCGCGCCACCGCGCCCCCACGCCACCGCGCCCCCGCGGGCTTGTCGCGGAGCACGCCGAGAGATACCGTGGACCGTGGAGTGCAGGCCGACGCTCGTCGCTCCGTCCGTGGGGGAGGGAGGGGGGCGTCCTTCGCCTCGTCCGCAGAGCATGTGAAGTCCAAAAAAAGAGGGCAGCGTTTCTCGGCGCTGAATGCGCTGTAGCTACAGGCGGACAGACAGGCAGTCAGACCTTGCAGTCCCGGCAATAGTTTTCCCAACAAAAGATGAGCTCCACTCGGCGACACATGTCACTAGTGCCCGGACAATCACCTTCTGCCGTGCCGACAGACGGACGGACCGACAGACGGACAGACAGACGGGCTGGCGGGAAGAGGCACAAAACTTGTGGCGGTCGGCGGCGCGGTCCTGGACGGCCCGCTGCTGTGCTCCAGCCTGCGATGCTGCTAATAAGGCTAAAAAGGCTGCGAACGATGCGCTCCACGCGGCCAATCGGGCCCATGATGCAGCAGTGCACGTGTACCAGGCTGCCTCAGAAGCACTAGATATGGTCCTTGACGCCGAGCGCAAACACAAAAGGGTAAGCATCTAAGGTTCGAGGGAAGGCAAACACACAGTCGCTTCTGGGAAATGAGGGGAATTGGGCCGAGGGGTGTGCTGAAGTTATGTCATCCGTTCTCGACTCACTCCAGGTACTGCACGATGCCGCGCAGCGCGGCGTGGGGCGTGGGGGGGCGTGGGGCGGCGCGACGCGGGTGCGCCATTCCTGGCACGTCGAAGAATCGCGGTACCCACCATTATGAACAAGAACTAAACAAACCAGAAGTTACCTGATCCTTCTAGTCGTGTGCACGCTTGTCAGGCTCTGGGCTACAGTGGGCCAGAAGCCACGCCACGCGGGCAGCGGCCGCCAGCGCCGTCCTTCTGGCCCACTGTGCGACACGCCAAGGGCTGCCCGCTCCACTGCGGCGTCCAGGACGCCACGGACGGACGCCGCCGCACTACCATAGCGCGCGGGGCGGACCGGCTGGGGCGGGGCGGGGCCGGGCGGGGCCCTCGCGTTTGTACGTGTGCACTTGCAATCATGCATTTGTAAGTGCGTGCCGAGTAGACAGTGGACAGCTCAAAGAGCTCCCCCCGGCTGCCTGGCTGGGGCTGTCCCATCCCCCAGCCCCAGCAGCCGGCGGCCGCGTCGGGGGCCCGAGCGAACCGAGGATGGGAAAATGGGGCTGCAAGCCAGCACTGAGACAACGACGCACCCCTCGCGGCGCGGCCCGCGGCCAGCAGACTGATTCCGCTCATCGCTCCTCGTCGGTGTGTCTCTCTCGCGAGCCCTCGCTCCTTCCGGAACGCGCCATGAGTGCGAGGGAGACAGTCCTCACTGAGCAATCAGCGGTATCCTGCAGGCGCTCTGCCGAGAGAGAGAGAGAGAGAGAGAGAGAGAGAGAGAGAGAGAGAGAGAGAGAGAGAGAGAGAGAGAGAGACGTGCCACGTCGGCGGCGCATGGATTTGAAAACAAAGCTGCTGGCCGTCCGACCGTCTGTCTGTCTGCCTGTAAACAGGCAGCGTGGCCAATAAGCCGGCACGGCGGCACGGCGGCACTGCCTTTTGGAAGGTGATTGTCCACGCACTGGTGACATGTGTCGCTGCAGCTACGCTTTTATTCGGAAAACTATTGCTGGACCCTGGACCACGCCCGCCGCGCCCTCGGAGTCCATGGCAAGGCCGCGCCTGGGCCCTTGACGGCACTGCCAGGGTGCCGTCAGTACGTGGATAAGGCATGCAGGGGCCCAGGGCCTGCACTGTCTCACAAGGCCCATGGCGGAGCGCAGGCCCGTGGACGGCGACATCGGGGCCATGACGCCATGACAGCGGCTTCCTGCAGCGCGGCGCCGTCGTCGGCATCCCGGAGTCTGCTCGGGGAGGGGGCGCCGCGGACGCCGCGGACGCCGCGGACAAGAGGCGGGCGTGACAGTCCTTTCCATCGCTAGGCAGAAAAGCGGCCTGGCCGGCCGGCCCAGCCCTTCCCGCATCGCCTCGCCTCGCCGTTTTGGGCGGGTGGCGAACAACACCCTGCTGCCCATCGCGGTGCCGGGGGCGCTGGAGCTCAGTGGGCCTGACGACCGGCGCAGGCGGCCAGAACTCTACACGCGTTTTTAAATCCAACCGAACGTGTGACCCTACCAATGGATTGCTCTCCGAACGAGGAATCGATTGGTGTCACACTTTTGGTTCTATTCGACTTGAAAGCAGCGCCTTCTGAAGTGCTTTGGTTTTATGGCGGGCTTTGAAGATGGCAAAGGGGCGGGGAGGACGACGCGAGGCCGCCGCGACGCGCAGGGTGGCTGGGCTGGCACTATCACAACCAGCAATGCTGGAATGTCGTAAATATGTCTCCGGCCTCATTGCGCATCCCATCCTAAGTGTGCGACAGAGATGGAGGCTCTGCCTGCGCCTGTCTCTCTCACTCCTGACAGAAGAGGCCCCGAACGGCCTGGCGGAGCGGTGGGCGGGGCGAGGCGGGGCACTTCCGGGCGTCCCGGCAGGGCAAGCCAGCCCCATCTGGCAAAGGCGCAAGGCAATTTGACTAGTACTCGCCCGGCAATAGTTGTTTTCCCAACAAAAGGTGAGCTGCACTGTGCCGGCATGCGGACAGACAGACAGACAGACAGGCTGGGTCCTGGACGGCCCGCTGCTGCGCTCCAGGTTGTTTAATTTGATTCACAGAATACCCATTGATTCCCACTGATTCCGAACAGTGCTGCGGTGCTCTGTCTCTGTCGCACTCAAGAATGCGCGGCCAGCCAACTCCGCGCGCGCGCGCCCTGCCCCGCCGCGCCACGGTTCTTTTTCTCCCTCTCTCTCTCGACCACCTCAGCGCACCGCGGCAGGCAAGGAGCAAACAGACCCAGACGCTGTTCGCCTGCACTGAGCTTCGTCGCTCTGCCTCCGTCACACTCAGGACGCATGCCGTAGGGGTGCGAAGGAGACGGAGCTGGCACTATCACAACCACCAGCAAAACGGCCGACGATCTGGGCGGCTGGTGCGCGCCTCGGCCTTGGGGGGCTCGCGGCTCGAGAGGCCGTCGCCTTGACGGCATGGCCCCGGACGGCGTCCCGCGTCCAGCAGGCCGGGCCTGTTGCCCCAACACACACACACACTCTCTCTCTCTCTCTCTCTCTCTCTCTCTCTCTCTCTCTCGCTCTCTCTCTCTCTCTCTCTCTCCCTCTCTCTCTCTCTCTGTTCCTCTCTCACTGTGCTGAGAGGGAGTCTTGGGTGCGAAGTCAACGTGCTTGGCCGCGAACACGCCGCCCTCGGTCAAGCAGGGGTGGGTGGAGCTTGAGCGTTGAGCTTGGTCCGGTGCGGTGGGGTGGGTGCTGGGGGGGGGGGGAGGCGGGCGTGGGGGAGGGTTGTACTGCAGGTAGGAGGGCTAGGCTCCACTAGGCTGCACGTGCCAGTTCGTTTTTGCTGCTCCAGTACGCGTAGCGCCTCCTGCTAATCTCGGGCTGATCACGTGTTTGTTTTGTGTGCCAGCATCGGCTTGTGGCATTCACCCGAAATGAGCAATTGCAAATGGATTCTATTACAGGACACTTCGAAGTGCCTAATAATTGCCGCGCCGGCTTGCAGTGTGACGCCTCATGAGTCGTCTAGCTTGATAAGTGGTTCGCTTGCTCGCACACATGGATACGTGTTCATGGGTGGCGCTGTGGCTGTCGTCGCTCACAAGGTGAACACCCCGGATCCTACCCACGGACAGCTATTCCTCGTCCTATGTGAGCCTGGTACGTTGAAGTATTTTATCTCTCTTCCACCGGAGGGGCGGGGGGTGTATCCATTAATCGTAAGTGTTTTTTCTCTCTTCAGTACGTCTCCAGGATATTTACCGCCGAGTGCAGCGTGCTGCGGACGATTTGCTGATGGGCCGCTCAACTCCACAAGTATGTATAACCCAGGTCGCCGCCAAGTCGGCACTCGCCGCGGCGATGCCGCGCGCCATGTCAGGGACGGTGTGCAGTGTGTGTGTGTATGTGTGTGTGTGTGTGTGTGTGTGTGTGTGTGTGTGTGTGTGTGGGGGAGTGTGTGTGCGTGTCTGCGTGTGTGAGACTGTGTGAGTGCGCGCCGCTACCGCAGGCGGCCAAAACTCCACGCCATGCAGCAGCACCGCGGGCCGTCGCCGCTGGACTTCCCCGGCAGCCCCGTGGCCAGGACAACCGCGGCTTCCACAACCACCGCGCGCCCACCTCCGGCTCGCTGCACGGCTGTGACTACTCGCGCAGCCGCAGCAGCTCGGCGGCCTCCTTCGACCTGCCGGGCGTGCCCGGCGGTCGCCGCATGTCGGCGGGCTGGGACTCGGGCTCCGGGTTGTGCTGCTGGGGCCGCACCTCGCGTTCCAACAGCGCCGCCTTCATCCTGGACGGCGTCCACGGCGTCCCTGGCGGCATGACGGCGCTGCGGCTGCGGCGCTGCTCGGCCGGCAAGGACTCGGACTGGCTACGACCCCACCCGGGCCACCCCGGCCACCACCTGGAAGCACCACCTGCTGCGCAGGATGGCGGCGCTGGGGCTCGGCGGCGACCATGGCAACCACCGCGACCACGGCCACTGCCCCCACGACTGCCGCTCGTGCGCGTGCTCACACCACCACGACCACCACGCGCACGCACCCACCGGGCCCCGCGCCCGCTAGCTTCGCGCAGCGCCGCAACTAGGCCGAGCTGCCCAGGAAGCCGGGGGTCTTGTTCGCGGCGGCGGCCGCGGCGTCCGCGACCCAGTCGACCGGCGGCAGGACTGAGCACGCCGCCGTGCGGAGGCTGTCCGTCCGGCGCCGGCATCCCCGAGAACATCATGAGAATGCCGCGTGGCCCCGACGGTGGCAGGGGGCTTTAGCAGGAATAACGATGTCTAAGAGGTGTGCAAGGAGCACCCCTCTACCGCCCCACAGTGGGCCAGAAGACCGGCAGGCGGCCTAAACTGTAGACGCGGTGGTTTATGTATGTACTTGTCCTTCTGTTACAGTGGCAACACGCCGTGCAGGCAGCCATCTCCACAACCAATGGCTTATTTTATGTCCGTACAAATGAGGCCCTCATGAGATTCCATGCGTCCGAGACCGGGGTTTCAATGCATTGGAAGATGGCTAATTTCGACACCACCAACAGCCCGCAATCCAGACACGCGGCCTTCTGCAGGAAGGGAAAATTGTCTATCGCTAGAAATCTGTTCCCACACTAATCAATGCGTACTGTGTGTTGTTTTAAATAAAAGAGTTAGTTGCAACAAAATTGATTTGTGCTTTTTTTTGCATACATGCCGAGGTTCAAGGTTCGAGGTTGGACTTTCAACCGCGGCTCCGTGAAGCATGCCACCGCTTTGGCCACGCGGGGATGGGCGGAGCTTGGCCCAAGCGAGGGGGCAGCCCCCCGCCCTACCGCGCCCCCCGTCGAGCCACCTCCCTTTTGGCGTGGGGTGGGGTGCCTTGACGGCATGGCCTCGTCTCCATCAATGCACAGACACCCTCGGCCACGGCCGCCGCGCCGACAGGCGGACAGACAGACAGACAGGCCCGCGCGACATGAGTGAGTTCTGCCCGCCAGAAACCACCCCAAAAAGGGCCACAAAACCCACCCCATCATGGCTCCGAAGCGGCCGGAATGGGTGGAGCACCGGCGCCAAAATTCTAGACGCGTTTTGAGCTCCTGAGTCGCTAAATGGGACTCGAACCGAACGTGATTGAAGCCCGCCTGGGTGACCGAGCTGTCAAGCCCGCCACGGCTCCGGCCTTGTCTCTCGCAGCCTCGTTCCGGAGGATCGTGTCGTCGCTCTGTCTCCGTCGCACTCATGCGGCGTTCCGCACGGGTGCGAGAGAGGAAGAGCGCGCCTTCACGATGCTCCGGAATGGCCCCAGAAGGCGGCCGAAATTCTTGACGCGTTTTGAGCTCCAGAGTCGCTAAATGGGACTCGAACCGAACGTGCTGCTGGACGTGGCCGCCGCGGTTGGTTGGGGGGGGCAGCTTCTGGCGGAAGGGTTGCCATTTCTGGTAAAGCTTGATTAGGCGGCGCAGCTCGTCGGGGTGCCGACAGAGACTTGCACGCGGGGGCCCCGCGTCGACGCCGGCCCCTCCCGTGAGCACGAGAGACACCCCGCCTGCACAGTTGCCACCACAGTCCCGGCGACCCTAGCGACCGCGGCCGGCGGTGGCCGCGCTGCAGCGCCGAGGTGGTGGAGGTGGAGGTCACACGCTCGGTTTGAGTCCGATATAGCGACTCTGGTCTGGACCTCAAAAGGCGTCTAGAATAGGCGTCAAGGGCTGCCCGCTCCAGGGTGGCCTCCAGGACGCCGCCGACGGACGGACGGTCGCCTTCACGCCGGCGACGACATGCACCACGGCCACAGCAGCGCCGCGGTGCGGACCTGCCAGGGCGGGGCGGGGCGGGGCGCTCCAGCGGGCAGGCAGCCCCCGCAACCGCCCGCACCGCACCACACCCCACCACCTGCAGGTCCGCCACTCGTGGCCAGGCAGCCCCCGCCCCCGCCCGCCACCGCACCACACCCCACCCCACCAGCTGCAGGTCCGCCTCTCGTGGCTGCACTGCAGTTTTGTCTTCTGAAGGCGCTGGTCACAGTGACATGGATTTTACACCTCCTAGAAACTGGGCGTGCGGATGGTGTATCGTCAAGAGCATAAATCTTCCCGACGCTATACCGGCGCTGTGGGTCACGCCACAATGCACACTGAGGAGACCTTACTGCCGCACGCCGCCCGGACAGTTCGTCCAGATCTCCTTCTGCGAGAAGCGTACTCGCATGATTCTAGCACCTCAACCGCTACCTCAATTGCCGCTGAAGGGGGAGTGTGAGCTGGTTGCCAGGTGCGCATCACTAGGCGAGGCGCACGAATTAGTGCGCCGCTGCATCCGCACTTTCTCAACACAAGAAAACCAACAGATCGACGAGGTAAGCCAGTCTGTGGTTGTGTGTGTGTGTGTGTGTGTGTGTGTGTGTGAGTGCGAGAGCGGTTGTGCCCTTGTCCATCCGGCTTCAGAACGGTCATTCATATTTCCAGGACCCATATTTCACGGAAGTTCTGAAGTACGCGACCGAGTTCTACGGATTACTCTTCTACCTTGACAATGTGAACCTGTACAAGCTTGGCATTGATCAGGGAAAATTCCGTAAGCTGCTGCGCACCTTCAGTGTGGAAAGCTGGGGTGACCTTGAGAGTATCCACCAAAGACGCTGTCATGCCATCGCGTCATCTGCAGCCCGCCGACTAAACTTCTAGGTAAGTAATGCCGCTCGTGTAATCTCTCATTTGCGGGGGCGGGGCAAGGCGGGGCGACGGCGCGGCGTCGCGACGCCCCGACCGCATGAGTCCTCTTCGGTGACTGTGGAGGTAGAACGCGTCTAGAGCAACAAAGTAATTGGAACACGGCAGACTTTAGGTTAGCCCGAGGACCGGCGCGGTCTAGAACTGCGCCGCGGCCGCGAGCAGCCCCGGGGCGCGTCGGGGACGTGCCCCGAACCACCGACCGAAACGCCTCGCCCGCGACCGCGGCAACAAGTTGGCTATAGCACCGCGGGGCACCTGACCCGCCCTCGCCGACTTCCGCCACGCCCTGGCACCGCGTGACCAGCGTCCTACACGGTTGAGGCCGGCAGGACGGTGCAGCAACGTGGCCTCGGGGACGGGCTGGGCTGGGCACGCACGTAATCAGGAGATTACTCGTTCGGGGGTGGAGCTAAATGTAGTAACGCGGTCGGCTGGTGGCCGGTCGGCCGGGCACTGTGGACGATGCGGCTCTTCAATTATGTTAATGCGCCCAATTTGTGTGTCTGCAGGTCGGAGCACCCCGTGCCGGCCACGACAGCATCGCTGCCCCTGCAGTGCGACGCCGCGCCGCGACGCGATGGCGACGTGAGCATGGCCCGGCGCCATGCCGAGGATGACGTCGGCCGCGCCGTCGCTCATGGCGTCCAGCGGCGTGCCGGCCGGTGTGGGGGCGGCGCACCACGGGAACGACCCCCGCGGCAACCAGAACTACCACCAGCGGCCACTGCCGCTGCCCTCGAAGCCGCCGCAGCCTAGCCGCTCTGTGGTGGTGGAGGCGTTAGCGCGAACGCGGCGCGACGCGACCGAGGCCGTGATGGTGGTGCCGGTGAAGCCGACGGGGCGCGCGCCGCCGCCGTCCGGCCAGACGCCCCAGCTGCCGGACCAGCCGCCCGTGGCGTCAACGGCAAACTTTTATTTTTCAGAAATCCGGTTTCTTTGTGTTTCTCTCATTTGCAATAAAAAGTTGTAGTTAATATGTTAGATATGCGGAAAAATATTTTTACCAGAAATCATGCGCGAGAGGATTTCTCCCCAAATGTCGACCAAATCAAAACGTGTAAAAATTCGAATAGTGACACCAAACATGCATGAAAAACTGGAGAGAGAGAGAGAGAGAGAGAGAGAGAGAGAGAGAGAGAGAGAGAGAGAGAGAGAGAGAGAGAGAGAGACGTGCCTCGTCGGAGGCACATGGATTTGAAAACAAAGCTTCCGACCGACCGTCCGTCCGTCTGTCTGTCTGGCAACTTGCAGCGTGGCCAAAGCCGGCACGGCGGCACTGCCTTGGAAGGTAATTGTCCACGCACTGGTGACATGTGTCGCTGCAGCTAAGCTTTTGTTGGGGAAACTATTGCATTGAGTATGCGCCTCGCCAGATGGGGCGGACGCGGCAAGGCCTTTCCTTGGGGTTCCTTGAGTCCCCGCGACGTGCTCCCCCAGGCTTCCCGGCCCCAGCCCCAGCAGCCGGCGGCCGCATCACCAGGACCGCGGGCCGCCGCTGCTGCCGGACGAGCCACCCGTGGCGGTCGCGAACGGCACGCCCAGGTCGCGGTCGATGGGACGACGCCTCAAGGACACCCCGTCGAGGACCCTGCCGAGTACGCACAGGCGCCGATCGCGCATCCTGCAGCCCCGCGAGCAACGGCGTGACGGGGGTGGTGTGCGCGCTGCACGGCGAGCGGCACGGCCGGCACAACGACGCTGCCGACGGGGCCCGCGGGGTGGCGCAACGGGCAGCCGGTCAGCCGCCAGCAGCCTGGACGCCCAGCTCGCCGTGCTCAGGAAGGAGATGCTGAGTGCCGGCCCCGGCCTGCGAGTGCGACAGGGACTCTGTCTCTCTCGCACTCGCGGGCCGTTCGGTAGGGGCTTGACAGACAGCAACACAGTGCCCACTGTTCGGGATCTTCCTGCAGTGCGGCTCGGACGACTTGCACGCACGACGGCCACACTGCTGCCGCCGGCCAGCCATGAGGGAAGGCCCAGCCGATACCAATGCCAAGTCCCAATGCACGGCCAGAGCGCGCGGCGGCACAGAGCACGCCGTCGAACGGCTCAGCCTCCACGCCAAAGAGGGAAAGGATGTGCAGCGCGACGCACGAACCGGCCTACTCGAACACAGAGGTCATAACGCCGATCCGCGACACCGCCGCACGTCCAGGGCAGGACCAATCCAGCACAGAGAGAACGACGCACCCCTCGCGGGGCGGCCCGCAGCCAGGACGCGTTGGGCGCCGCGCTCTGCCTTGAAGAGCACAGTCGGCCCCACGACATGGAGCACCTGCTGCTGCCCGACCACGGCGCCGCCGCCAAACGCCCGAGGGGTGGGACGTGTGCGCACTCGCTGCCCCTCACGACAGCTTCACGCCGCCACGTCCGGGCCCAGCACCCGCTGCGGACACCCCCTGAGGCCGCTGCGTCTCTCTCCCCCCCACAGGACAGCCCCTGAGTGCGAGAGGGACACAGCGACGAAACCGATTCGCGGAATCAGTCAGCCGCGACGGAGCGCGCTCGAAATCCGACACAACACGACGGGCGGGAGAAACGACATAAACAACGATGCTGCCAACTCAATGTTTATCAGTGGGTCACTAGACTGCTGCAGATTAATTATCCCACTTGTGTCATATCGGTTTCTATTTCCAAAAAATGTGGCAAACAGGGTTCACACCAAAGCAAAGCAGTGACATTGTAGTCAAGCAGGATGGGGAGGATGCAAAGTAACGGCCGTGTGTTGGCAACGGCAATCGCAGACGCCCCTCCAACAACAACAAACGCAGTATGAGGAAATCCGTCCAGCCACAAGGTACGCACGGCTGCTACTATTTCATCACATTTTTTAAAATAAACTTTAAAGGTAATCTGACCATTGTTTGGGATGTTCCATGCAGAAATTAACACCAAAAGCAAGAGATCAGTACCATGGAGGCACTAAGGGAGGAGGAGGAGGAGGGCCAGGGGGGCCGCACCCCGCGCCCCGCGCCAGCCGAGTCGCGGAACGTCAGTAAGTAGACATGTTCCTTCCCGTAATGGTAGTCTCCACGATATGTTCGAGGATGCCTGCAGTTCACTGGCAGCCCTAAACATGACACAGCATAACTGGACGAAGATCAAAGAATGGGTCACAGGTGGCTGCGGTCAACAGGTGTGACAATGTTTTTTTTTCCTTCTTCTAGTGATGTGGACGTTGGCTGTCGCGGGGACGGTGGTGGCTGTCACCCTGGCACTCCGCCTAAGGTGAGGTATTTGAACGCAATGCAAGGACTCTGCCAGATATTTCAGTCACTCCAACCCGCAGACCAAAATTTAGCATTAGGTCACGGGTATTCAACGGGTGATTCAACGGGTATCACTAGAACGTACCAATGAAAAGCTGGAAAGCTCAAATGATACCTGGGCTATTCATAAATTTCTTCATTTGACAGATTCAGCATGAATATGTCGCTTCCGTTATTTTTTATAGTTAATTGTGTTTGCACATTTCTCGCTCGTACTTCTTCTTTTGTACGAGATGTAAAGAAGTCACAGTTGCTTCACGAATTATTGTAGGTAGTCGTTTGTCTGTCACAGGCAAATTTGTCCCAAAGTATAGCAACTGTCATTCCTAATATAGTTCACCTGAAATTTGAGCCAAACATGAGGTCATTTTAGAAACTCATACTCAAGGTGGACTTTTGACCTTCTCGGTTGAATTCTATACAGCTCTCCACAATGTAACTACTTATAAAAGGATGAAATAAGCTGCATTTATGTTTAATAAATGTCAGGTAAAGTTATCACATAGAAATGTGTTAGTTTCTTAAACGTCAGGTAGGGGTGAAAATGCTAGATCCCAAACTCAAATCGCGTGGCTTTCAAACATGATGTCAAATGACTTCATAAAGAAATGATGCATACCAACATGACTTCAAATTCATTCGTCCGCTTAAACACAGGGAGCAATTTGCATTTTTATTTGAAGGAATGTGATCTATTGAAGAGGTTGTCTCTTTGAATTGTTAAATAAATCAATATTCGGTCTAAAACAGGTGTAGAGCCTCTGCACCGTAAAGTTTTTGGTTCTCGCGCTAAATAACCTAAAGGGTGTACTGGGTGCATGCACTTACAGCACCTCAGTGTGAAGGTGCTGACAGAAAGCAGTCAGGGTTTTAGAACGAGTTGGTGAAGCATTTCCTTTTGTAACAATACCAATTGTTTCTTGGTTTTCAGGAGCATCAGAATCATCAGCGCAGCCTTTGAAGTGGGGGCCACTTTCGGGCCGAAATAAATGTTATTGTTATTAATTAGACTTAACTTCTTACTCCTTTCGTCCCACCACCAAAACTTCAAATTACTTCACTGGAAACGGCCCAAAACACCATCCCCACAGGTTAAAAAACATTTCCAATTTTGATGTGTGTCAGTTTTATTAATATGCATAACACTACTAAAAACATCAGTACCAGTGGCACAGAAACACCAACTACATGTAACAGCTGTGATGAGTAACATGAACAATGGTAATTTTAATAATACAAATGACAACCACATAACATTTTATTTAACATGCACAGTACACCTGACACATTGTTACCAATGAGATTAAACCAACACGAGACCAATCACCAGTTCTATAATGTTGATTTTCTGATGAACCGACACTGAGCACGACTCCACGAACCACAACCGATACGAAGTAGGACTCATGGTGAATGAATGAATGCAGTCATGAACCACACACACACCTGCAACACGACAACTGTATGAGACTCTCACTTTTACTCACAATAGCCATTCAGCAACGGCAGCAAATCTCACCGGTGATTTTCTGCCTGTTTCCTTTTCCAGTAGTGGGTGATGGACCTGAAACAAGATTACAGTGGTCGATTTAAAATGGCAACATGTGACATGGTAGGACAGGCTTCAAAGGAAAGAGGAACCAAGTTACGATTGAGATGATTCTTACCTTTTTTCATTGCCTTCGCTTCAGAACACAATCAGAAGTAAACTTTGACAGGCGCCCATAACCAAAAACCGTTGTAAGAAATGTTCCATCGTTAGCAGTTCCGGGAACAGGACGATCGGAATCTGGAACACAGTGCCACCTAATAAGCCTCCCTACCTACGAAGGCAGACCAGATAATCCAGCGACACAAGCAAAATGACGTAAACCACACTCTCACCAACTTTCGATTTCTGTACTGTACTGGACGACGACCTGCCCACGCTGCCATGCTCCGCCCCCACACTCCCACACCACCGACACTGCCTCCGCGTTACCAACTGTGCACAACGCATGCAGTGTAGCCGACACGACCTGTGGAATCCCTACGAATTTGATGGCAGGTTATGATAAGTGGAGATAAGTGAGAAGTGGCTATAAGGAAGTCGAACGCGACACATGTTTTTCATTTCTATGGAGTACGTAAGCCGGGCAACTTTAATTCTTCATGTTGGTAGCAGTTTAATTACGAAGTCGTCTGCTACTGAATGCCCATGAAACGATCTGTTCGATGGAGGTAAGAAAATATTAGCCCATTTTTAATGATTTCCGATTTGATTGCCAGTTAATGAAGGTGGCTGGCATGTTGTTTAAACAAGGGCATTGGGACTCGTAAACTTTTCTTCCGAAATTAAGTAAAACTTCGGTTTTTTATTGATGTACCAAAATGGCAGTTGCTACCTATTTTGGTTAATATTTTATTTTTACACATAAGAATATACAAATGGGACCGAAAGGGGCACCAGGGCATCCCTGGCTTCACCATGCACCGAGTCATACCCTTCAGCACGTTTCATTTGACAGCTTCCCTTACTTTTCGCGCAAGACCTGACAACCGTTTTGTGCACTTGTTCTGTTTCAGGCAGTAATACTTGTCCCACATTGCAAGAACTACACTCAAAGCGATGACAAAATCGTGCGGAGGAGGCGGGTCAAAAGCAGACGGAACTTTCTAAGGAAAAGAAAATATTGGTACACAGTGAAACCAGTGGGATCGTTTCTGGGCTGGCCTTCAGATGCAGAAACGGCCAGTGAATTTCATGGTTTCACGAAAGACAGCATTAATCATTCTCAACTACGTTTGCACCAGACCTTAGCCTATTCCATGTCTGATGGCAATGATTTAGTTAGTTACCCAACTACAGTGACATCCATTTCATTGCATTCTGATGGATATGTTTCAACTTTGAAGGTTAGTGGTTACTCGTGGAATTTGGTTGTTCAAGCACAAACGTAATGCAACCTAAAATGTTTTCAGGTTGTGCCATTGAAAAGGAGGGTAATGACTGTTTTGTCACTGTTTGATGGCATCAGTGGAGCATACTATGTTATCCACGATAGGCTGAAGATTTCAACAAAATACTTTGCAAGTGAAGTAGATCCTCTCGCTATGAAAGTCTCACAGGAACGATATCCCGGCAGCATTGTGCAATTAGGCGATGTGCGTTTCATTACAAAGGACACACTTGCTGCGATTGGCCACATAGATTTGCTGATAGGAGGCTCGCCATGTAACGGTAAGAAAGACAAAGTTGTTGGAGCAATGGTGGCAACAACATCACCAACCAGTTGACCGTGATTGCAGAATTCAGCCTCGTAAATCCCAATCGCAAGGAATTTGAACCCCACTCGTCGGGGATCCTTCTGTTCAGTTTTGTCAAGATCCGTGACATTCTGTTGAAGCAGGCTGGACAGGGAGGCAGACCATTCTTTTTCTGCTACGAGAACACAGCTCATTGTAGGAAGTCGGTCAAAGACCGAATGACAAAAGAATTGGGTGTAGAAGCAGCAGTTATATGTCAGAGTTCGCTCACTCCAACAAGGTAAGCAACTGATTGTTGTATAATGCTTACCATTACTTATTTAGACCTTGTGCACATTCATCTTAATCAGGCGGCGGCGCAATTATTTTTCCAATATCCCTGGAATTCATGAGCTGGCAACTAAGTTGTCCATGACACAAACAGACAAGACCCTCCAACACTGTGTCGGGCCGTACCACCTGGCAACCAGGAACATTGCCAAGACAATAACTTCAAATGCCTCAAATCAACAGCGTCCTCTGATGTGTATCAAAGATAAAAAAATGGTTAATCCATCAGTCAGAAATTTGGAGATGTGGCAGGGATTGCCTCCAGGATACACAGACTGTGGTATTACAAACTGCCAAAGGAAAAAATTGTTATCAAAGGGCTTTGCCATTGATGTACTTGTGGAAATTTTGAAACCGCTCACAGAGATGTATCAATGTTGTAATAACTGAATTTGAGGCACTTGGTTATAAAAGTGTGCAGGTGCATTTCAGAAATACATCTGCAAAGAATAACATTGCTAATAAAATCATCAGGAATTCCCATTTGTGAAATGCACTTAATTCTCCGCGTGAAAAGACAGTACCTGGTAACTGATGGTTCAATGTATCTATCATATTGTTTAAGTCACATAAAGTTTGGTGTAAGTATTGTCAAAAACTCTACTCTGCACTTCAAAGGAAAGCTATTAAATAAATGTTTGTTTAAACATCCCCATCGTATGAGATTTACAATTGTGTACAGCTGTATAAATGAATACCTGTCAATCATGAACAAAAATTATACAGCCCACAATAGAGTTTTACTCTTAGAAAATTCTATGAAGACAACACAAATAAATATCTCCATTTGTATTAATTATGTCATTTTGATATGTTCGCTGGAAAATAATACAGTAACAAAATGTGTTGGTGATCCGCTCTTTATTTTTTTGAAATGTTTCTTGGCTGCTCAGTGACTCTTAAGGGAATTATGAAAAGAACATACTGTCTGCATCAGGTATGCTTTTAAATGTCAAAGAATACAAGCAGATTACGTTTTCAGTGGAGCAGCTGACAAGATGGCAAACAAGGCAAAAAGGTCACACATTTCAAAGGAAAGTGAAAGTTGAAAGGTCAAGGGAAATGGTACTTACAAAATAACGATTATGTTAGCAATATGTTTGTCAAAGCCAGACATGGATTTAGAAACATGTGCAACATATCCAAAGTTTTACAAAGTTGTGGTCAGAATTGAACAGCACATCAGTTACAAATTATCATATCCATTAACGCATATGGTGATGCTGGCGGTTGACCAAATAAACAAACAAGCACACAGTGCGAACATAAATGCCAGTACAGAATTAAAAATCCAAATAAGACAGACAACACATGATATAAAGGCTGAACAGACCACCAAAATGACTTTGCACTTATCACAACTTACTTCAAACTGAAGTGAACAACCAACATGTTAAAGAGAAATATCATTTGGCATAACAAACGCAAAAAAACTTCCTCAATTGACTTTGCACTATCACAATATAATCAACAAATATTCAACATGCTTCAATACAACAAATGTAAAACTGAACATAGTCAAAGATCCTCCACACACCCATGACAAGAGACAGGACAACTGAACGCTTGTGATTTGATCCTGGAACAGAGGATAATCGCTAGTCAGAAACCAACATGATTCGAAGTAGGTTTCAAAACGTGAACTTGCACCACCACTAGAACCGACTTAACTCACCTATGGCTAGGGTAGATCATGCTCCAAATTCATCACATAGAAGCCACCAAGATAGCACTCTTGTTCTTCCTGGTCCTTGCCGTCCCAGAGCGAATGAAGCAGGTTTTCCACATCCTCCGGAGAGTAAGTTGGGTATTCCGCTGCGAAGCGCTCCCGGTGCTTGTCGAAAAATACTTCTCGATTCTCACGAATTCGCTCTTCCCTCAGCTTCTTGCGGCTTTTCCTTGGCTGAAACAAAGAAACAAAATGTCACCGAATGTGAAAGGAGGAAAACATAACCCAACTTAACCGGCCACCTGACACAACCTTTTTAACGGGAAAGGATGATGCCACGTTCAATTTTGGCAGGTTGACCCGGCACTGGTACAGGGCAGTCACACTAGACCACATGCGTACAGTGAGGCGCTCCAACCGCACCGAGCAATCCATTATTATCGCAGGTACTAGGCACAGCCACGAGCCACGGCCTAGGTTGTCAAGCAACCACCCTCACCGCGGAGGCGCAGGACGACGCGGCAAAAATACAAAATCAATGTGTAAGGATGGAACGCACTTAACACAGTTCATTATCAAATCGGAGAACAGCGACTCCAATTTGAACAGCTGATCTTGTGTTGTTGTATGCGCTGCGTTGCACCGCCACCAGATGGCAGCACGCACAGGTCTGGGGCTCAGTTGAGCCACACTCCGCAAGGCGGCAGCACTGCGCTGCTACCCACAACGCGACGTGAAGCCGAAAGACGGCGAGAGGGAGCAGCAGCAGCGCGAGGTCCCGTGAGACTGTCTCTCTTACGTCACGATGGAACACCCCATGAGTGCGAGAGAGACCCCTCTAAGCCTGCACCTCGTGACCGGAGGCATTCCCTGCGAACGTGCACACATCCACGCACCGCGTACCTGCTCGCTCGACCACGCATGCACGTGCTACGTGAACGCACGAACCACACAGGATGAGTCGTACTGCTCGCCGCGACTTACTTCCATGGCTCACGTGATTAAGGAAAACACGCTTGCTGGACGTGAACATGTGATGCACGAACGCAGGAGCGTGACACGTGCACGCGCGCACTGATTGCACCCAAATGCACGCCGCTGATGCACCTGGCGGGTAGGCAACTACATCGACATCAATGCCCCTGGTGCTGCCTACGCGCCGGGCGCTACGGCGGGCGCCACCACAGACGAGAACTTGCGAGATTACGTAAACAACAAGGCGTAACGAAGCCGGTGAAATAGACTCTCCGAAAGTGGTCCGAACGCGCCCGTGACCGAGACGTGTCTGCCCACACTGGCCAGGACACGTGCCCACAGACACGTACAAAGGACAAGCTCGCGCTGGTCCTTCCCGCACGCGAGCACGCCAACACGCGGCAGGGACGAGGCTGGGACGGCCGCCGATCGACCATCCAAGCACGTACTTCCAGGCATTAAAATGCACGTACCATCAGCGCACCGCGTGGTAGTGCCCAGGAGCGTGCCCGCAGACACGCTGCAAACACGTACCAACAGAACCCCTTCTAGAACAACCCGAGAACGTCCCAGCAGGAACGCTGAATGGACGTGCGTGCAGCACGCCACGGACCACCGCCCTGGCACGTGTTCGTAATCACGCCGCAGGGACGTGACATAGCCGTGCTTAGGCATACAGGGGACCGATCGTACGTGCCCAACACATTCCCCGAGGTACATTCCGAGGACGAGCTAAAGCCCACGCTGAGAGAACGTGAAATCAGCGTGCCGCCCAGCACATGCCGGGGTACGCCGCACAAGCACTAGTGCCCGGGAGGTGCTGGACGTGCACGTCACGGGTTATGCTGACTGGGTGGTAAGTTAGCTTGCCACTCCAGTGGCGCTCCGTTTTGAATGCCAAAATTTGGCCTTCTGGGCCCGGATTGGCCTCTTTGAATGCCAAAATTTGGCATTCCGGTGAACTTGGACGCCAAATTTTGGCATTTTTAAAGGCCAATCCAGCCAAGAATGCCAAATTTTGGCATGCAAAACGGAGCGCCACTGGAGTGGCAAGCAAACATACCGAGGGAATTGCAGTGCACGCCGAAAATTGGCGATAATTTACGAGTTAAGCCAATTTTTGGCATGACTTTACCGTCATGCCGCTTTTTAGCGTGACACTTAATTCACGCTTCTACAGTGGCACGAAGTCACGCCGATAGATTTTCAGTGTAACCAAAGCGTGGATTTTTTTTTTTTTTGATTTTTTTTTTTAAATTTCGTTATTTTTGAGGGGAATAGGCGGGTGGCCACTAGTGGGCGGCGAGGAGAGGGGGGGGAGGGGGTCTCATGAGATGCTTTGCTTGGTCCAAATTAAACATTGGCAGTCAACGGCCTTGACGGACGCGCACGGCGGCGTCGCTTGCTGACGAGTTCGCTTCAAAACACTAGTGTGGCCATCACTGGCCGGGCCCGTTTTTGCCTGCCCAGTAGTGGCCACCCCCCTTTTACCCTCAAAATTCACGGAATTTCAAAAAAAAATTCCACGCTATGGTTTATTTACCCTCTCTCGACTCTGCCAGCTGATGTCTGTCTCGCTCGGACTTCGCATGCACACCTGACGAGCGGCGTCGTCAGAGCCTGCGCTTATCCGGGCCCGTAAGAAAACCACCGGCCGGCCGGCCGAAGACGCAGCGTTCGGCCGCGCCCGCGCGGCCGTGCACGACGCTAACAGGACGAAATTTTCTAGCAGTTGTGTTTTGAATAGGTGACAGTGCAAAACCCCAAAAGCTCGATTGTAAAACTTCTTTTACCTGGATGGAATGTTAGCGCAAAGTGTGAAGTGGCCATCACTGGTACCCTGGCCACAATAGGGCATCTTACCCTACATCACTAGTGCACATCAGAGTGGGGTTAATGGGTTGATATGAATTTGCAATATTATCACTGTTTTCCATTTCACACGAGGTCTTGATGGAGTTTGAAGGTAAGTCACTATTGGCAGTTTACACTTAATAATTTATGTTCATGTCAGCAGAATGATCCTCCAACATCAAAAGCTTTTTCCGGCCCTTCAACTTCAGCTGGAACGAAAGCGAAAGGCAATACTTTATCTAAACAGAATCCTTATTTTTCACGTCTTTTATCCAGAGAAGGCATGACTGACTCAAAAAATTCTACTGTGAGTTTGTATTGTTAGCCTTCCATAATATTTTAATTAGTCTCAGACACAATTGGCAGTTGACACTTAATAATTTATCTTCATGTCAGCCGAATCATCCTCCAACATGAAAAGCTTTTTTCGGCTCTTCAACTTTAGCTGAAACGGAAGCAAGTGAGGGCAATCCTTTGACTGATGAGGAAGAAGAAGGTCCCCAGGCAAAAAAGCCAAGAAAAAGTTCTGTGAGTTTATCTTGGAAGACGTTAATAAAACTTTCATCACATGTAAGTTACTAAGGCATTTAATATTTTCTTGAATTTTACAGAGAAAGAAAAGCCTACCTGACATTAGTGCCTAAGTGGACACCATTCTGTGAAGTTGAAATCGATGAGGGCAGAGGGGCCCTACACAGAGCACGAATAATAGAGGAAATGTGTTGGCACTGAGTTGCCCAACTTAAGACATGGGATATGCAAAATATGCCAAAAAAAATTGTGCGAATCCCAAACTGGCAAGTTTGGGTGACAAGGGGTCTACAGTTCCATCAGTACGTGGTGAGAGTCTTGGTGCTTTCTTACATTTGCGTTTATTCTATACTATTTATTTTCCGTAGAGAGGAGTGGCAAGCTCGATGTCTGCATTCATTCATGCGGAGGCAGCGAGCACTCTTAAAGAAAAGGCGTGATGATGCCCAGCTGACATCAATGTCAGAGGATACTGCAGAAATGTAGGTTGAAATCAATCTTCAGCTTACAGAATGGGTTAATTTACTGATACATTATCCACTAAAATTCTGAAACATTATCTCACTGTACAGGTCACCACTAATTCTTAAGCAGCTACAAGAGTTAGGAACTTGTAACAACGAAGCTAAGCTTATGAAATCACTGAGAGACACTTTCACTGTAAGAAAAGCTGAGGAGCTTGATGGGTACAAGGAAGTTCTCAAGAAATATCAATGTATTTCAAAGCCAAAATTGGTAAGTATTAAGAGCATGCAACAGAAATAAACTAGCAAGTGAAAAGTTAACTAATTTTGTCAAATCACATCTTGAGATGGAATGCAGCGGGGAAGAAAGAGCTGCTAACTTCTCAAAAATGATTAGAAAGTGCAGGTCACTTGATGCCATTCCCACAGGGGACGAAATCAGCGACAAAGTCGCCTGTGAACTGACTGTTGGACTTCACAACTCTGTAGTGCAAGCAAAGTACAGGACAGCTCCTCCGCCCCTGACACTTCAACTGGTAATTAGAGACACAAAGAAACTATTTTGGTTCACCTCATGTTTTTTAAATATAGTTAACAAGTTTTGTATTCATATTACCTTTGGACTCCAATTGGATCATCAGTAACAATAGAAACGAAAAATGCTCTGCCCTTCAACATAAAGCTGTACCACAACCCAGAGGGCAAGCAACAATACCTATTTCTAATGGGGTACAAGGAGAGAATACTTCATATCAAGCACCCAACTGTACTGCAAGTGGCGACCATACTGTATGGAGCCAGGAAGGTCTTCAAACAAGATCCGTCGTGTCAATACGAATACCTCACAGACTTCCTAGGGTACTGTTTAATGAATCGAAAAGTGGCAGTAGACCACCGATACCCAAAGAGGGGGCTCATGTCGTTCATTAATTTAACATTCTCCAAAGTTTAGTTATATATAAATTTGAAAGTGTACAGTTCTTTCTTGTTGTTTCAAAACAGAAATTCCACAAAATAGTTACTTCATCTCCATCACATTAAAAACTTCGATTGTTTCCCCTATTACGAGTTATAAAAAAGAGTGTCATAGATATAAGATTTCTACACTTATTTCAACTGTTTCAGAATCTTAGTAATATGAACTAATGTCTAGTAAACCCAAAATGATCTTTGAAATTTGTATTCCTCATAGAGTATAGTACCAAGTATTACAATTTAAATTTCTATGTTGAGGTGAAACAGCAGACACGGTTTACTCATTAATTGTTCTGATTATGCACTCTCAAAGCAAAGATTCTATTCCTTTCTAGTGATTAAAATATACAGTTTATCTATTCCCTCACTGCTTAGTCTCAGCTCTGTCAATATATCTGTTAAAGTAAAAATACAGCAAGCAATAACTAGAAGCAGTCAAGTTTACATCAACATGCAGCTGAGCAAATTTTTATGGTACGGTAAGAAAAGGGGAAAAAAAGGAATTATTTCAATAAGTCTTTTGCTTCAGTTTGAATTTTATGGTAGTCGCAGGTTTTGTCTTCAGAACAAATGCTGAACTGGTCAGTGCAGTGCCAGATCATTCCAGGCACAGAGTTAAGCAGTCACCTTCCAATCTGGGATCGTCTTGACAGCACGCATCTATTTGTCCCAGTCTTTGCAACTGGACAGGTGGCACACAGGAAGCAGTTGAAACAGAGGTGGTATTGGAAAGGTCAAGCAAGCAGCGTAAAGTTGTTACTGCAACGTGAAAAGAAACATTGACATTGGCAATCAAACTTTGAAGGCGGGCTCAGCTCGTGGGAGAATGTACACTTGCGGCAAAATAAGAACCAACTGAGCAGGAATTAATTTTGGAATGAGATCACTTCACATTCGCTTCCGTTTATTTTGCCTTCTTGGTAGTAATCCAATTATCATTAGTTACTGCAACTGAGTCTGAGTTCAATCCATTAATCTTAAATCGAGCAAGTTATTGTGATTGACTGCTAAGCTGTAGGAGCTATTCTAACTTCTGAAATAACTAAGTACCGAGGCAGGTGCAGTCAACTTTCAATCTGTGATCATCCTGGCAGTATGCATCTTTTTTCCGAGTCTTCACGACTGGACAGGCGGCACACAGGAAGCAGTTGAAACAGAGGTGGTATTGGGAAGGTCAAGCAAGCAGCATAAAGTTGTTACTGCAACATGAAAAGAAACATTGACATTGGCAATCAAATTTTGAAGGCGGGCTCAGCTCGTGGGATGATGGAAACTTGCGACAAAATGAAAACCAACTGAGCAGGAATTAATTTTGGGTTAAGGTCACTTTTAAGTCGCTTCCATTAATTTGGTAAGGAAGAGATAATCGTCATCATCGACTTGTATACTGTGTTCAATACATTATTGCAACATTCAACAAGTTGCAGTGATTTAAGCGCTGAATGAGCTGTGCATCTAACTACTAAAGCTAATACCACAACACATCACACTTGACTCGAAGTTCTGGATTGGAGAGTGATCCAACACTGAAGTGGCAGAGAAGCAGGAAGCTTTTGGGGTGGGATAGAACAGCTCTGGCTCCATGCAAGTTGCACCAGGACGACCTGGTGGCCACCTTCTGCGCGGCAAAGGACCGCCGTATGATGCTGGGTTGAGAGCTAATAAAAATATGTTTCACTTTCACTCTTAAGCGCCTTGTAGGTAGGCAACCCTCTCAGTACGCGTCCCCCTGTAAGGTAGGCAATCTCCTAAAAAAAAGGTCAGCGCCCCCCCCCAGCTCGGCAGTCTGGCTCCGCCACTGCATGCAACAGTCATGCAGCTCTTCTGAAGTTCTGAAGAAAACTAACCTGGAACACCAAAGCACAGGCAAACATGAGAAACCGTTTCAAATACTCTTGCAGGAGACGAGCTTAGGCAAGCTTAGCTATTGGTGTCAACGCGATGGAGAGAGGCGCAAGTTTTGCTCACTGGCATTACCAAGACACGAAAAGAAACCAAATTATCGAGATCGTAACAATGAGTTTGTAGAGGGGTGCAAACCTTGCTGTTTTCTTGCCGCGACATACCGGCACAGCAATCATTACAGACCAGCATGAATAGTAAATAATGGACAACTTTCCAGCATACAAAAATGTACATACAAATTTGTACGGCACTCAAAAAATGCCCGTCTTCCAACCCACCCACTATTTTTCTTTACGATCTGAGTGGCGTAAGATGGGGGCGGAGGGGAGGGGGGGATAGAGGAGTGAGGAATAGAGGCTCTCTAGGGAGGAAGAGAGGGCCGGGGCCGAGAGGGAGAGGGGCTTGCTTCGTGCTTCGTCCTGCCCTGTGATGTATCAGTCCTCCTCCGAAACTGTCATGTGCCGGTCCGAGTCACGGTCGTTCAAGATTCAAGCACTGAGACCCCTGGCCAGTACAGGCATACGCCTCAGCCAAAAAAGAAGTTCTCTCTATCCCCCCCCCTCTCTCTCTCTCTCTCTCTTTCTCTCTCTCTCTCTCTCTCTCTCTCTCTCTCTTTCTCTCTCTCTCTCTCTCTCTCTCTCTCTCTCTCTCTCTCTCTCTCTCTCTCTCTCTCTCTCTCTCTTCAAGATTCATGCTAGTCTGAGTCTGAGTCAGTTCTAAACCCTAACAATACGTCGGAAATATTTGTGGGAAACGTTATTCAATCAGTCAGGTTCGCGCGTGTTTGATTGACAGTCAAAAACAACACGCATTATTTCTCATATGGAGACATTCCATGCCGGTTCGGCCAAGTCCTGAGGGTGACCATTGACGATTTTCGCGCAACTTTGATACTTTTTTGTTCTTGTGGAGAGAGGGCGATTGCCAAATTTTTAGGTCCCTGGGTCCATTTTTGAGGCCAGGGTGGCGATTTTTAGATTTCTCTGAACTTTCTTTGACCTTTTTGTTGAAATTGCGTCTCTTTCTCCCTTTCTTGGCTCTCCACGGCACAATTACAACACCAGCTCAACGGCTTTGTGCTTAAAAGACGCGTATTGAGTAGAGGAAGAGATTCCAGTGGTCAAATTTCACCTTTGACTCCATCTTTACGGTGATCCAAGCGATTAAATGAATAAAACACATGTAAAAAAAGGGCCATTTTTGCCAACTTTGGGGAGGGATCCTTTAGTGAAGGGCAATGATTTTTTTAATTTTTCTGACGGATTCTTGAAGGTCTTTGGGAGCTCTTTCGAGAAGTGGTGCCAGAAAGTATGGGTGTACCCCTAGTTTAGCCGCTACAGCCCTCCAAAGTTTTGAAAAATCTCAAATTTGCACCAAATGGTGCAAAGAGTGGACTTCGGCTTCCAGGCCTACGGCAATGGCCATGCGGGCCCCACGCCATACTGGCCCAACTATTACTGACCTCTGCAATAATTTTGACTTGACCTCAAGCCCCAGGGTCGCCCACCGTCCCGGGGGGAGGGGGAGGGGAGGGAAAAACACGAGAATTTTCACAAAATGTTGCAGTTTTAGCTTTATCGTCCTAGCCTCGCACCAGTGGTGGTTGCGAGGGTGGTTGTGGACCTCAGACCGGATAAGTTTGACAAAAATTGACTTCCCCCTTTCTCTCCCCCCCCCACTGGCCTTCCCGGCAGTCGGCCGGGGCACGCTGCGTTGGGCCGCACAGTGTGTGACCCCACCAATTGATTGCTCTCCGATCGAGGAATCCATTGGTGGGGTCACACGTTCGGTTCGAGTCCTGTTAGGCAGCCCCCACAGCACGCGTGCCGAGGGGTGGCCTACCCGGCAGGCGGCCGTGGCACACTGTCTAATTGGGCCGCACAAAGTATGACCCAACCAATAGATTGCTCTCCGAACGAGGAATCCATTGGTGGGGTCACACGTTCGGTTCGAGTCCTGTTTGGCAAATCAGGATCTTAAAACGCGTCTAGAATTTTGGCCTGCCTACCTCAGCCTGCTTACAAGACATGTTCTCCGCTTGGTGACAAGAATGGCCTTTAAAGTTCTCTTGGGTTGGCAACCCTGTTGACGCTTGTTGAATCGGGGTAATTTTCTCTTACTTATGTTGCAACTCTGCTGGTCTCGCAGGTTGGGGATCGTTGTTATTAAACGTGAATGGCATTCCCTCTGTGCTATTTTCTCTTCTCCTGCCTGAACTTTTTGAAATCATTTTGCTGGGCTTTATTCGACAGAGATTATTTTCCCTACTTTCTCACGTTTCGTTTTTTAAAATGAAAGATGGAACCAGGTGGGTGGTTAACACACTGACAGTTTGTGTTGACCAAGATTGTTGATGTTAATGCTAGGTTATGCTTTTTGTTTTAGCTAACAAAAAATTACCTTTAGGAAACGTTTGTGTTGGCCATCACAAAAAAGCAGTGTGGGCCGGTGTATACAAGATTAGGGCTCAATTTGTCGGCACTTCTTTGGAGCTGTATGTTGGTATATATTTGTGCAAGAAGTTCCGTCAGAAGATTCTTGGCTCCACTGAAGGTGTGAATGGTCAAGTGATTTATGTTGTCACTTCTCCCACAACTAGATAACCTTTTTTGTTTATTTGTTTGTTCCAGTTGTAAATACACGGTGAAACCGATGTCTGGAAATTTCCAGATATTTTTTCGCATTTCCAGATATTATCTGGAAATGGCCGTTTTTTTCCAGATAATATCTGGAAATGTCTACTTTTTCCAGATAATATCTGGAAATAGTCAATTTCCAGATATATATCTGGAAAAAAAACGGCATTTCCAGATAATATCTGGAAATAAAATGTTCCAGATAATATCTGGAAATATTTTCCAGATAATGTCTGGAAACAAAGGCCTTGACGCCGAGGTCCACGGATTGGCGACCTGGGGGTCCCCGATGGTGACCTCGAGGTCCCCAGGACACGGGGAGTCCAACGCCGAGGTCGCCGACGCTCTGGGACAAGCGGTTCCGGAGATACGAGGACGTACCACAAGGAGTCCGTCAAAGCAACTTTTTAGTCGGAGGCCAAAATCATCTTCGGCCTCTGGCTGCCTTCCACTTGGGTGTCCGGGACTTTTGACTTCGACACTGCGTTGGGGTGCTCCTGGGCTACCAGGAACCCGTCAGCGGTCGTCGTCGGACCTCTGGTGCGCCCAGGATGCCGACGAACGTGGGTGCTGTGCCGCCACACGGTTCAACACCGTTGCCGCCACCACCCAGGTGGTCCCTGGTGGTGTCCTCGAGGTCCCCTGGACACGTGGAGTCCAACGCCGAGGTCGCCGACTCTCTAGGACAAGCGGTTCCGGAGATACGAGGACGTACCACAAGGAGTCCGTCAAAGCAACTTTTTAGTCGGAGGCCAAAATCATCTTCGGCCTCTAGCTGCCTTCCACTTGGGTGTCCGGGACTTTTGACTTCGGCACTGCGTTGAGGTGCTCCTGGGCTACCAGGAACCCGTCAGGGGTCGCCGTCGGACCACCGGTGCGCCCAGGATGCCGACGAACGTCACGCACGCCGGAGCGCCGTGGCGTGCCGGGTGCCTGAACGATCGTCGCCGCCGACGCGGACGCTGCCGCCGGGTCCTCCACCGCAACCGCGAGCTTGGACGACGGGGGCTGACGCCGTGGGCACCGACGCCGCTGACGTGTCCGTCAAGGCCACCACGGCCAGGGCCAACGCCGCTGCCGCGTGCCCGGACGGCTGACGCCGCCAGCGTGTCCTACGACGCCACCGCGTGCTTGGACGGCCGGAGACGACGCCGTTGGCACCGACGCCGCCGACGTGTCCGTCAACGCCCCGCGTGCCCGGACGGCTGACGCCGCCGGCGTGTCCTTCGACGCCACCGCGTGATTGGACGGCTGGAGACGACGCCGTTGGCACCGACGCCGCCGACGTGTCCGTCAACGCCCCGCGTGCCCGGACGGCTGACGCCGCCGGCGTGTCCTTCGACGCCACCGCGTGCTTGGACGGCCGGAGACGACGCCGTTGGCACCGACGCCGCCGACGTGTCCGTCAACGCCCCGCGTGCCCGGACGGCTGACGCCGCCGGCGTGTCCTTCGACGCCACCGCGTGCTTGGACGGCCGGAAACGACGCCGTTGGCACCGACGATCGTTCAGGCACCCGGCACGCCACGGCGCTCCGGCGTGCGTGACGTTCGTCGGCATCCTGGGCGCACCGGTGGTCCGACGGCGACCCCTGACGGGTTCCTGGTAGCCCAGGAGCACCTCAACGCAGTGCCGAAGTCAAAAGTCCCGGACACCCAAGTGGAAGGCAGCTAGAGGCCGAAGATGATTTTGGCCTCCGACTAAAAAGTTGCTTCGACGGACTCCTTGTGGTACGTCCTCGTATCTCCGGAACCGCTCGTCCTAGAGAGTCGGCGACCTCGGCGTTGGACCCCACGTGTCCTGGGGACCTCGAGGACACCACCAGGGACCACCTGGGTGGTGGCGGCAACGGTGTTGAACCGTGTGGCGGCACAGCACCCACGTTCGTCGGCATCCTGGGCGCACCAGAGGTCCGACGACGACCGCTGACGGGTTCCTGGTAGCCCAGGAGCACCCCAACGCAGTGTCGAAGTCAAAAGTCCCGGACACCCAAGTGGAAGGCAGCCAGAGGCCGAAGATGATTTTGGCCTCCGACTAAAAAGTTGCTTTGACGGACTCCTTGTGGTACGTCCTCGTATCTCCGGAACCGCTTGTCCCAGAGCGTCGGCGACCTCGGCGTTGGACTCCTCGTGTCCTGGGGACCTCGAGGACACCATCGGGGACCCCCAGGTCGCCAATCCGTGGACCTCGGCGTCAAGGCCTTTGTTTCCAGACATTATCTGGAAAATATTTCCAGATATTATCTGGAACATTTTATTTCCAGATATTATCTGGAAATGCCGTTTTTTTTCCAGATATATATCTGGAAATTGACTATTTCCAGATATTATCTGGAAAAAGTAGACATTTCCAGATATTATCTGGAAAAAAACGGCCATTTCCAGATAATATCTGGAAATGCGAAAAAATATCTGGAAATTTCCAGACATCGGTTTCACCGTGTAGTGCTCCAACTGCTTTGGTTTGTACTCAGGCCTGTACATCAGTAACTGGAGATGGTAACGGAAATGAAGGCATTATTCCAGTTCCTCCGTCTACACCTGCCAACTCAGGTTATTTCTTATCAGGCATTGCCTTTCCTTTTTTTCCCTTTTCTTTCTTTAATTGATTAGTCAGATTGAATTTCTATTTTGTTTTAAATTTTATTTCTGTAGATCGGATATATGCTGAACACACCTACGCTAATCTTGCTCAGGCCTCGACATCTGGAGCTACAGATGGTATTGGAAATGATGACAATCCAGCTCAGCCTTCCACATCTATGAGCACAGGTATTTCTTATTGATAGTTTAGCAATAATGTTAATTTCTTTTAGAATGTAAAATCAAGAATAAGATCTATTGTTTTGTGTTAAAGTTCTTTTTTGTTTACATTCATTCAGGTCCCATTGCTGGTCAGGTTTCTAGTGATATCAATCTTCTTGAACCTACCAAATCTTATCCGATGCAAGCCTCGACATCTGAAGTTGGAGATGATATCGGATATGTAGGGATCAGCTTTGTGCAGCCCTCCACATCAGCCAAAGCAGGTAATATTTTCCTAACTGGTGCTTCACTGAACTGTGTTACTTGTTAGAATGCATCCCCACAAAGAAGTGTTTCAATCCTCATTATAATTTTATTTTTTTTATTTTCAGGAAAATCTAATGTTAAAATCTTTTGCTGTGATCCCTTTGACAAAAATTTTACAGAAGTTTCATCTGACCTTCGACTCCCATCACTCGAACTACAAAAAAAAAAAGCAATTTAGATTGAAGAAAGAATTGTTTTGTCAGGTGATGAATACCTGTGTAGGCAGTGTCGCCAGATGATTAAAGAAAAATCAATTCAAGACAAATCTGCAGATGATGACCACACTCCTGTCAGCTCTCAACAGTCTTCAGCATCTGTGGATTCGCCAACCATTTCTCGGGACAAAGCTAAAACTTTCATTCAGACTGTATCAGGTTCACCCGTTTCTTTAAAATATTATGAAACAGGAAGAAAAATTAATTATGCCAAGAGGAAACTTGAAGGTATAGACAGTATTGTCAAGAAGAAATTGTGTACTGCCTTAAATTTACCAGTGAATTCCTTAGACACCAGTGAGAGTCCAGAATCAGCTGATTTTTATGAAAATTTAATTGCACTTCGAGATAAGATACCATCGTTGTCATACGCAAATAAAATTCAACTGCTGACCATTGTTCCAACCTCATGGTCACTGCGGAAAGTAAGCGAATTTTTCAAAGTGTCTCGGTATGCGGCTAAGAAGGCCAGGACTCTGCGTGAAACTGAAGGCATTTTTGCAAAACCATCACCTCATGTTAGTCGTCCAATTCTTGAGAGCACTAAAAAGTTAGTGTTTGAATTTTATTGTTGTGATGATGTCAGTAGAGTGATGCCTGGGAAGAGGGACAGTGTCAGCATGGGACAGGGTGTGCATGAGCAGAAAAGGCTCTTACTATGCAACTTGAGAGAGTAGAACGCAATCTTCAAGCAACAAAACCCCACCATAAAACTTGGCTTCTCAGTATTTGCTTCTCTCCGACCCAAATTCTGTGTGATGGCAGGGTCTGCTGGAACTCACAGTGTGTGCTTGTGCACCACTCATCAAAACCTCAAGCTGAAGTTCCATGCCCTCAAAATTAAAAAGCAGTGATTCCAAGTCTGGTATGTGAACACTCTACTAGGGAGGGCATGCTTGGAATTTGTCAAAAGTGCCCCAAGGAAAAAGATATTCTACCTATTCTTGAGAAGTAAGTACATTCTAAAAGGATGGACCGATACATCTGAAGAAGAGACAGAAGAACTTGACGATGCTCTCCAAGACATCTTACAAGAGACCGTTCAGTACAATCAGTGAACAACAGTTGACAGGGCTGAACTTGTTACCCATCAAAGTACCGTTCAAGAGCTACTTCATTCAGTGGTCAGTGATTTGCGTAAAGCAATACCACATGATTACATATCAAGAGAACAGGGTAAATTTTGGAAGGAATCAAAAGAAAGTATGGGTTCTGATGAAGCTATTATTATAATGGATTTCAATATGAATTATTCATGCTTGCTCCAAGATGCCATTCAAAATTACCAATGGTCAAAAAAGCAACCTACAGTCCATCCGACGGTTATCTATTACAAGGAAGATGGGGTTTCAAAGCATATTAGTCTCTGCTTTATCTCTGATGATTTGGACCTTGACTCCTCCTTAGTGCAAGCAATTCAAGACGCAACAATTAAATTCATTACCGAGAAACCCCTTTCATTAAGAAAGTAACCTACTTGACTGATGGCTGTGGTCCACAGTATAAAAACGTCCGGAGCTTTCTCTACATGTGCAAGTCAGTAACATACTTGTTTTATTTTTAATTATACATTCTTGCTGAAGTAAGTTTTTCTCTGTTCCATGCTGAACTTGACCTGTATTTCCTTTAATTAACAGGCATTTCTCCAAATATGGAATAAAAATGACTTGGCGTTTTTTTGCCACGAGCCATGGCAAGTCAACCTGTGACGCAATTGGGGCCCATGTCAAGCGGAGTGCTGTAAGAGCCAGTCTCCGACGCCCTGTTGATAATCAAATCACGGATGCTCTCAAGCTTTTTGATTTTTGCCAGAGCTCTGTCTTGAGCCACACTGTCACATTTTTTTTATTTCCAAGACAGAGGTTGATCTCAAAAGGAAAAGTGACAGGTATGTAAATGCTCTGCCTATTCCTGGCACTAGGTCATTCCACCACTTTTTTCCTCTATCTGGTATGTATAAAATGACAGAGCCATTTTTTTATCTCTGTAAACCTTTCTTTTAAATTTAAACCTTTTTTTCTTCCTTTAGAAACGACAGTGGGCTGCAAAAGGGTAAGCTCTGACCCAAGCTTGACCCTCATCCATGAAATCTGTGAAACCAGTGAGCCACTGACTTTTGAAATTAAAAATAACGTGGCTGTAATAGTGGAAAAAAAAATCTATGCGGCCCTTATCACAGACATTGACATGCAGGAGGAAGAAGCTGATCTAATGCTGGTCCACCCACCACTCCCAGCAATAAACTTTACCTGGAGTGAAGACTCAAGTGGCTATGTCGCACCACTTCCCCACATCTTGGCAACAATCGCAGTATCAGAGGCCGGATCAGTCTACTCCATTTCCAAGGATGAAGTGTCCAAGATAAAAAACCTAGCCAAGCTAAGGAAAAAGTTGACAAACAAAAGATAGACAACATATAGAGTTTAGTAAAATGAGCAATTTTTTCTGTAAGCTTTTTTTTTTTTTTTTTTTTTTTTTTTTTTTTTTTTGCGCACAAACACATTTTACTGTGGGTTATGATTTTGGTAAACGCCTCCAATAGAGACGGCCCACAAGAGGCGAGAAGACCGGCGCAGGCGGCCAAATTCTAGACGCGTTTTGAGATCCTGATTTGCCAAACAGGACTCGAACCGAACGTGTGACCCCACCAATGGATTCCTCGTTCGGAGAGCAATCCATTGGTGGGGTCACACATTGTGCGGCCCAAGACAGTGTGCCACGGCCGCCTGCCGGGTAGGCCACCCCTCGGCACGCGTGCTGTAGGGGCTGCCTAACAGGACTCGAACCGAACGTGTGACCCCACCAATGGATTCCTCGATCGGAGAGCAATACATTGGTGGGGTCACACACTGTGCGGCCCAAGGCAGCGTGCCACGGCCCCCTCCGGGTAGGCCGGTGGGGGGGGGAGAAAGGGGGCAGTCAATTTTTGTCAAACTAGGTCCACAACCACCACTGGTGCGGGGCTAGGACGATAAAGCTAAAACTGCAACATTTTGTGAAAATTCTCGTGTTTTTCCCTCCCCTCCCCCTCCCCCCGGGCCGTTGGGCGACCTTGGGGCTTGAGGTCGAGTCATAATTATTGCAGAGGTCAGTAATAGTTGGGCCAGTATGGCGTGGGGCCCGCATGGCCATTGCCGTAGGCCTGGAAGCCGAAGTCCACTCTTTGTACCATTTGGTGCAAATTTGAGATTTTTCAAAACTTTGGAGGGCTGTAGCGGCTAAACTAGGGGTACACCCATACTTTCTGGCACCACTCCTCGAAGGAGCTCCCAGAGACCTTCAAGAATCTGTCAGAAAAATTAAAAAAATCATTGCCCTTCACTAAAAGATCCCTCCCCAAAGTTGGCAAAAATGTTCCTTTTTTTACATGTTTTTTATTCATTTAATCGCTTGGATCACCGTGAAGATGGAGTCAAAAGTGAAATTTGACCACTGGAATCTCTTCCTCTACTCAATGCGCGTCTTTTAAGCACAAAGTCGTTGATCTGGTGTTGAAACTGTGCCGTGGAGAGCCAAGAAAGGGAGAAAGAGACGCAATGTCAACAAAAAGGTCAAAGAAAGTTCAGAGAAATCTAAAAATCGCCACCCTGGCCTCAAAAATGGACCCAGGGACCTAAAAATTTGGCAATCGCCCCCTCTCCACTAGAACAAAAAAGTACCAAAGTTGCGCGAAAATCGTCAATGGTCACCTTCAGGGCCTGGCCGAACCGGCATGGAATGTCTCATGGCTATTTCATGACCCACACCATCACCGATACAGCTTTGGCCGGGGCTGGTAGCCCGTGTTGCATTCAGCATCAAATCAAAATAGTATTTTTTTCCGACATGTGCTATGACATCCACCCCCAACCTGTTTATGTGTTGCCATCTATGCTGTTCAACCTTTCAAACTCCATCAAGACCTCGTGTGAAATGGAAAACACTGATAATAATGCAAGTTCATATCAGCCCTTTAAGCCCACTCTGATGTGCAGTAGTGATGTATGTGCATAGTGAAGTGCACTCGTTTGAGTGCTTCATTCATCATTGGATACCAACACCTAGCACCGTCCTTGTGCACCAATTTCCTCAGATGTGGTCCTACACTACTGACTGCACGTGCACCTGACAACACGGATTAATATCAACATGAAACTACCTGCAGCGGAGCGAAAGCAGTCGTAACTTCCAGATCCACCAACATGTGCAGGTATTCCCCCCAATGGTTTCAAAAGGCGTTTACCCAAAGCGCACCTTATCCAGCACAAGTGCTGTGGACCATAAAGGTGTTTACAGGCCACGCACCTTTGTGTCCATTATTGCCTGGGCCAGAGGCGTTTGGGCTCCAGGCACCTTGTCCGTGCAGTGTGGATGCTATGTTGTTATGTTGCAAGCACAAGGTGTATGGGCAGCATACACCTTGCGCTGCATCCACAATGAACCCGGGGTGTATGGCCTGGGCACACCCCCACTAGTAAAGATGAAGTGAAAGATGTTTACATGGGACGCACCTTTGCACAGGGGATCAGTAGCAATGCATTGCCCTGTTTCATCCCAATGGTTTGAGCCCAAGGTGTTTCAAAAGAGAGCGCCTTAGGCGCTTTGTTTTGAGGCACCTTGGGGCGTTACCTGGTGAGGCGACTCAAGGCGTTACAAAATCTAGGGCAAGCGCCTAAAGGCGCTAAGTTTCAGACCACCCCCAAATGGCAGTGTAGGCGAAGGTCCTCCCCATCCTGGACTACCAGGCGGGCTTCCAGGCGGGACGCGCGACGTACGACCACATCTTTACGGCGCGGCGGATCCTGGATGAGCACTGGCGCACGGGGCGGGCGGTGCACTGCCTGGGGCTGGACATCCGGGCTGCCTTTCCCTCAGTGGACCAGCAGAGGCTGGTGCAGATCCTGCAGCGGCATCAGCTCACCCCCTTCCTGAACAACCGAGTCAGGGCCCTCGCGATGAGGGACCTGACCCAGATCAGGTGGGGCGCTGCGGTGACGGGGGCTGCGGTGCGCGGCAAGGGGCTGCGGCAAGGGTGCCCGCTGTCCCCGTGGCTATTCAACCTGGTTTGCTTCTTGTCTCGGGGTGTGATGAGGTTCTATATGGTTTCATTGGACTCTTCCTTACTTTAAGTTGACAGAAATGTCAAGTCATTGGAATGGAATGGGACGGTACCTGACATAGGTCAACCTTGGCATTTAAATCTTTAACGTCGACCACAATTTGGGCACGAAAATTTCTTTCCATGTCTCATTTTACAATACTGTGTGTTTTGGGTCATTTTTCGTACCCGTAAGGGCCTTAGTAATCCAGATCTTGTCGAAACAAACAAATAGATGTGAGTGTAGTATCTGAAGGCCAAAAAAATGTGGATTTTGGTCTTTGTTCTGGTGGATTCACCCTTCAGTACGCAACAATTCGAATAATGTTCAGCTGTCACTGTACTACCGCGGACAGAAGAATCCAGCCCCCCTGGGGCGATACTCCACGCTCGAGGTCGTAGTAAGCTGCTGCCACCTGGCGGCGGTTGCACACGCAGACGACGTGTGCTGCCCACAAAGCGTTTTTACTTATCATCTGTCTAGAAATTAACAAAACATATGAGGACAGACCGGCATAAGGCGATACGTAAACTCGGGAGAAGTCGTCCAGGCACTTCTTTCGCGGAAAACAGTTAAACAGAACTTATTAAAGTCAGGTTATAAAGTCACCCGTGACAGATTTTGGGTCCGAGCAAATTTGAGCGAAGGTCGATGGACATCCAAGCTAATCCGAGCAAGTGGCGGGCAAGTGCCGAGCAACTCCGAGCAACGACCGAGCAACTTCGAGCAAATACCGACCAAGTACCGGGCAACTCCGAGCAAGTGTCCTGTCGAGCAACGCAGCCGAGCAACGGCACCAGTCCACACAAAAAGGCGTTCCCACGCCCAGGAAATAGTCCGACATGCATCGACCTGTATATTTTTGGAAAAGGGAGATCATGAGCCACACGAATAGGGGTCACGTTCGGTTCGGGTCCCATTTAGCGACTCTGGAGCTCCTTACGCGTCCGCGATTTTGACCACCTCCACTTTGTCTTCTGACCCACTGTGCGCAGGGACATTCCCCTGTGATAAGGCAAGGCCCCCGCCATGGACTCCTCTCCGAACGAAGGTCTTGGTGGGGTCACATGTTCAATTCGAGGCCTTTTTAGCCAGTCTGGAGTTCAATACGCGTCTGAAGGTTTGGTCTCCTGCGCCGGTTTTCTGGCCCACTACTGTGTGGCGGCCCTGCCAGCCTGCAGGGCGGGCCGCTCCGTCAGACACGGGCGTAGACGTGTTGCCCACCCTGCATGACGGCTGGCTGCTCTCGGCACGCTTCGCTGTTCATGATCCCTCAGTTCCATAGCGGGGGCCGTTTCCTTGGCCTGGAAAGGCCTTTTTGTGTGGACTGGTGCCGTTGCTCGGCTGCGTTGCTCGACAAGACATTTGCTCGGTTCTTGCTCGGTACTTGCTCGGTATTTGCTCGAAGTTGCTCGGTCGTTGCTCGGCACTTGCTCGCCACTTGCTCGGTTTTGCTTGGATGTCCATCGACCTTCGCTCAAATTTGCTCGGACCCAAAATATGTCACGGGCAGGGTATGAAGGTCCGTGACGTCATAACTTAACGTCAGGGCAGTCCGAACACCCAGTCTAACTAAAGCCCACAAGCCTAGCAAACCCACCATCAGACTCTCAAGTCCACTCAGCAGCAGGGCCGTGTCCAAACAAAGCATCAGGGCTTCAAGGACCTCATCTTTTAGGAAGGACAAAAGCTTCGCCCCAATACCCTGATGAAACGCACTCTGCAAGGCAGCCAAAAACACTACCAAGCTCCCTTTGCTCTCCACTTCTCAAAAAGATCAAGTCTAAACGGAGTTTTAAACCTGTAGGCTAAGGACCTCGTCCTTGGTGCAGGGCAAGGACAACGACCCAAGACCCTGGTCAAACGCGACCTACAGGGCAGCTGAAGGCACCACCAGACTCGCTTTGCTCCCCGCTTCTAATTAAAATCGAGTCTAAACGGAGTTTTAAACCTGCAGGCTAAGGACCGTGTCCTTGGTAAGAGGCACGGCCAACGACCCAAAACTCTGTTCAAAATCGACCTGCAGGGCAGCCGAACGCACCATCAGACTCGCTTTGGTCTCCGCTTCTCCATAAGATCGAGTCTAAACGGAGTTTTTAACCTGTGGGCCGAGGATCTTGTCCTTGGCGAAGGCACATGTTCTGCGTTATACGTTAGTGCACTGTGGGGAGTAAATAGAAGATAGTTTTTGCCTTATTTTTTCTTTATTAGTATGGTTGGCAGTATTTTGTGTCAGACGGTACAGAGGCTTTGAAACGTTGTGTGAACGTAGCACTTTGCAAGGAAAATAATATCATTTTATGCCACTTTTGGCCGTTATTTGCAACCAACTATTTTTGGAATTAACTTTTGAAAAGAGACATTCAATAAATTTAAAGGGAAACAAATATTTTTCCGGTCCTCTTGGCCGTTGAGGGTACGAAAAGTTATAGGAAATAATATGGCTGGGCGTTTTCTAATATGATGTGTGTCCCCCCTAGGCACGAATCACTGCCTCCAGACGGCGTGGCATGGAAGCGACGAGCCAACTAATTCTCTGCGGATTTTGCTGCCACAGACGCCACACGTCGAGCACGTGAGAGCCGAGCAGCTCCCAGTTCCGCTCGTTTCTGCACTCCCACTCGTTGACACAGTGTCCCCAGACGTGTTCAATGGGGTTCAAATCAGGAGAGTTAGCTGGCCAGTAGATCACCTGTAACAATACCAAAACTAATTAGACAGCTTCAACCAGAATGGATTTGCATAGCACTGCACTGACCCGCTCCTGACCAGGCATCACCGCTCCCTCTTGAAAAAATCATTTCGTTCATGTCTCTTTCACACTGATAGTGCGTCACGTAGGGGTGTGAGACTGACTGGGCAACAAATGGATTCTACGGAGCAAGGCGAAAGGCATTTGGTCGCCAGCAAAGTTTGGCAATACTTATTTCAACTTTTAACTACTTTAAACACTTTTTTAAGCGGGACTTCATTATACTAGAATAATTGCTTCTCGTTCCTTAAACGCTTGCCGTTGGAAAATTATTAATTAATTTGTTTAAAAACACAAACTTTTGTAAAGGAAATAAAAGAACTCACTTCAATGTCAGGCTGCTCCTCAAAAAACTCCCGCACAATACGAGCAGTGTGAATACCCGCATTGTCTTGCATGAAGCGGATCATACGGCCCGGTCGGAGAGCACGAGCTGCTGGCAGGAATTGTTCTTCCAAAATTTCAACATAGTCCCTTGAGTTCATGCGCGTGGGCACCATAGCCACGGCACCGCCCTCAGCCGACACGCAGTCCCAGAAATTGACGTTCACGCGGCCGCTGGCTCCCTTCACCGTCACATTCTCGGCCTCGTACCTTGAACAGATAGAAATTATAATTAATCCAGGTGTCTCACAAACAATAACACAACACGCCTTAAACAAAGGGTGTAAAAAAAGAAAATCGAAAAAATAAAGGTTGTCGCTGAAAGTTAATTTTGAAGCAAAGGGTCGGCACGGTAAGACGCGGATGCAGGGACTATCAACGAAAGCAACTTGCGGGCAGGATAAGTCACCGTGATCAAATTTTTAAAATCATATATAGCTGTTGCTTACCGAGTGCCGGGCCGTCTCCACAGGCTGACTCTGCCGTTGGTGTCAGACCGCCAGCTCTTCTTGTCGCTCCAAATATCTCGTTCCAGTATCCTGGAGCACGGTTTACGTTCTCGATGGCGAACTGCAGCCTCGCAGCCTTATGCAGATCAGTCAGTTTTGGCTTGCCTGCAGGTTTGTAGTTGTGAAGACCCACCTCTTGACACCTGGAACATCCAAACAACATAATCAGTGGAAGCAGAAAAAACCTCTGTTGAATGCGTTTTGCTCGACCGCTCCTGTTTCGCAAGGAGACAAAAGAGCGCCAGCACCCAGAATGCATTCAGACTGTGGAATCAATCCGATCAATTACATCGCGCGCTGCAGACGGATTCAGCAGGCTGTTTCCGAACAGCAGGCTCCGTCTCTCTCTTTGGAAGCAGCCTGCTGAGCTGACACACCGCCGTCGCTCGCCCGGACGCAACGCCGCGTGGGTGCGAGAGAGACGGCGGCAGCAGACCTGCCCGGATTCACACTGTTGTCGGCCGCCGGCCGCGCTGTTTGTCAACACGGTAGTGATTGTACTTTCAGACGAAGCGACTCGATGGGTCGGCTGGCCCTCAGTCGACCAGTGACTACTGACGGGTGCAGGAGCACTAGCCCTTCGTCTAATGGGGCTGCTACTGCTGTAGCCGCTCGGAATCCACAACAAAACAAATTATCCCAAAGAAACCATACCACTGAATAAAAATACAAACTTACCTCCTTCGAGCGGTTCTCATGCAGCCTGGGTAGTCAGGCATCACTTCCCTCACAACTGATGTGACGGCCTTCTTCTTTGAGGCCTCCACGCTCGCCACGAGGTCCACGTCTTCCTCTCTTGTGACTCGTGGCCGCCCCGTCTTGGGCCGCGTCTTGAGGCTGTCCAAGCCTTCGGCGCCTCGCCTCGCCCACTCCTTGATGGCTGAACGTCCCAGCGTCACAAACGGGCGATGTTCGATGCGTGTCCCCGAGTAACCATCTTGACGCAGAGTAAATATCAGGGCCCTTTAAGCTTCAGTCGAGTAACCTTGCCGAGCCATTGCGACGGAAAGGCACAACGACACTGGATGTCACTCCGGACGCGAAGGCTTCTACCAAGATGCATCGAAGCTGCATCGGGATTCTCGAACGCAAAAGTCGATGCCCATTAAATACGCGCCGTTTAGTTTGGGCGCGTAGTAGGCGAGCGATTCGACCGAGCACATTCTTATGAAAGCACTTGGGCACTCAAAAATATTACACGCATTGTAAAAGACTGGGATTGTTCCTAAATAGTGCCACGCTGGTTGCCTCCTTGATGACAGCTTTTGAATTTGTCTGGATTGATTGTCTCATGTTACGTGCGGAAGAGCCCCCCCCCCCCCCCCTGCCAGTTTGGGGAAGTACTACGGTCGTTCAACAACTCGACTACGTATAAAACTTTGGTTCTAAATGGGCCAAAATGTAAAGTATAGGTCTGGGGTGGAATTTGAAGTCGTTTTCGTGATCAGTACACTAAAAACTGCAGGAAACAATGTACAACTCGAATATGAAATTTGGGTCTGAAATTGGCCAATATTGGGTGAAGAAAAGATCTGGGGTAAGATTGAATGTCATTTTCGTTATCAGCACACCGAAAACTGCAGGAAACAATGTTAAACTCGATAACAAAATTTTGGTCCAAAATTGGCCAATATTTGGTAAAGTATAGGTCTGGGGTGAAATTGGACGTCATTTTCGTGATCGGCACACCAGAAACTGCAGGAAACAACGTAAAACTCGAATATAAAATTTTGGTCCAAAATTGGCCAATATTGGGTAAAGAAAAGGTCTGGGGTGAGATTGGAAGTCATTTTCGTGATCAGCACACCAAAAACTGCAGGAAACAATGTTAAACTCGACTATGAAATTTTGGTCTAAAATTGGCCAATATTGGGTAAAGAAAAGGTCTGGGGTGAGATTGGAAGTCATTTTTGTGATCAGCACACCAAAAACTGCAGGAAACAATGTAAAACTCGAATATAAAATTTTGGTCCAAAATGAGCCAATTTTAGGTGCAGTACTTATATAGACCTGGGGTAAAATCGTATGTTAATGAGCAAGCTCTGGTGACACCAACCCTAACACTGTTACTCAGTCGAGGAACACAAATGCTTGAGTCACCGTTCGATATCTTTTCTTTATGAAACTTGTGAATACGCAATGTTATTGGTAATACCTGAAAGCGTTTTATCTTCCTTTTATTTTTGACTAGTGGTCTATTTAATAATATTGATTACATTATTTTATCATAGTTAAAATAAAGAGGAACAGTTAGGCAGGCTGTTTGGTACCAGTTTACGAGAAGACCTATAGTCAGATCCAATGAATCGTCTCATCGAATCCAATGTCAAAGCCACATGTTGCTGAACAAAAGTTGATCTTATTCGTAAATGAGTCTTAATGTGATACTTTATCTTTGAAGTAAAGATACAGCTCAGCATAAATATTTATCTCATTTTCTGTGTTAATTGATAAGGCAGCCAGTTTAAACAAACGACCAACACTGAGTATCGGTCGTCGCAGACAATGTATGACACAGTTGTGTGACACGTCTCCTTAAATCCAATGATCTATTTACTCATTGCTCAAAACCTAAATCACTTCACTGAATTTGATGTCTATGGCAAAACCAGCTACGGCAAAACCACTCACTCAACCATATAATTAAAAAAAATAAAGGTCCCATTTAGCAAAGATTGATGTCTGGTTTCAAAAGAATAAACAACTAAAAAATGAATCTTCTGAGAAAAATAAGCAAGTACAGACTCACTGAGTATGAAAGGCAAACAGTATTTTATCTTGCAAATCTCAAAAACACTGCACTGACCTGGGTAAGATTCCCCTCTGGCGGGGGGAGGGGAGGGGGACAAAACGCGTAATCATTTTCAATTTCATTTTTCTTATTTCACTGCGTTGACACTCCGGAGGTGTTTCAATCATCCTATAATGTTGAAAAACTATCACTGAACTCAGTTTTTAACCCTTCAGCTCTTTATTTTATTTAATTTGCCTCAGTCCCGTATTTGAGAGCCGCGGCCGCAGGTATGAAAAATTGGTAACTGCTGCCAACCTAACAACGCTAATAACCTAATTCAAAAAGATGTTTTTAATATTTCAAACGATACTAAACAATGAATTGAAACAAACTCGTGTTGGGAGAAACTAAGTTGATGTCAAATGCAAAATTTTGTAACTTTAGACAGTGTAGTTGCTGAGAATCGTTGGTGAGTACAAACGGACAGACAAACAGACACACGACCAATCGCTTTTCGGGGCACCCCAATCACAGCAAGGGCTCGCTATCGCTCGCCAATTAACTGTTTTAAAACGGTATGAATATCTTTGCATCTTTTTTTCTGGTTTTCGGTTATTAGTCTTCTTGCAAGAAAGCCGAAATAAACACTGCAGTTAACCTTGCGTGCGACGCTGGTGTGGCCCGACGCACTGCGCTGACCGGTGTAGTCCAGTCATTTAGTGTTTTGACCCAAGAAAAATTCCGATCAGCACCAAACTTTGGGGATCGATAGAGGCATGCCTCCTGAGTCCTCATGCCAAAATCCCAAAAAAATCCCACCGTGCACATCGGCGCAATCAGCGTTCAAAGTCCGCCATTTTGGATTTTTGGGCTTAAGTGGTTTTTTGCGTCTCACGACCAAACCGTTTGGCGTAGAGGGCCGCACGGGTACTCAAAAAACTCAGAAAACTCTGGGCTACAACATCCATGTTTTACTTTTTCAGATTTTTAAATCTTAAGTCCAAAAAACTTGGCGCAAAGTCAAAACTTTGAAATTTAGAAAACACTTAACAATGTTTGAGTCAAGTTTGCGCCATTCCTGGGCGGAATTCGCAGAAAATTGTACTTCACGACGCTGTAGGCCTTAAAATCCTGAACAAATTGGTACCTGAGCGGTCACTGTGCGATCAAAAATGAGCGAGCTAGACCGTTTTGACCGCAGCGCCGTCACCCTGCGGAACACCCAGCGGGTGCCCCGCACGCCCCCCTTTCCGGGCCTTCGGTGCTCCTAAAACTCGAACGCGTCGCGAGAGGAGAGTGAAACTTTGCAGGAACATTGGGTATAGTACAAAGATCGGATTTCGTTCTAAATTGGCCTTTATTTAGCGCCCCGTTTGTTCCAAAAATGTTCAATTTTCAACCGTACGCATCTATGCCGCAGATCTGTAGGGCACCAGACAGCAGAGCCAAGCAGCGTGCGGGCGAGCGCACCCATCGCGTCCAAAAGCTAGCACCCAATGTTGTGATAGTTCTACTCGAAACGCACGTGACTCACCTGCCGACCGACTCCGAGAGTCGTTCTCGTCATTCTCTCTCTCTCTCTCTCTCACACCTGTGTGGAACGCCCATTGAGTGCTAGACAGACGGAGCGACGAAAACGACTCTCGGAATCAGTCTGCAGCATGCCTTTCTGCTGGGCGTTTAGACGATGTGTTTCGCGACCCTGTCCCTCGAACGGTTATTTAGTGGAAGGTTCGCCCGAAAGATGCCCAAATTTGCGTGAAACCTTAGTTTGTTTTTTTTTTTTTCTAAAAAAAAAGGGGGAAATTCGTACAAAATGGTACGGAACAAATTGACATGGAAGAATGGTCTATAAAACATTTCATGTGTATGTGGAAAACGAAGCAGTGTTGGAGTGTTGAACAAAATTGGACCGAGGATTACTGGCTTGTCGAAAGGTCGCGTCGACTCTCCGTTCGTGCCAGCAAATCTGGCAACAGCGCATGTGCGGGAGAGTTTTCTGTCCTCAAATATTGTGCTTCATCTCATTTGTCTTGTGGTGGTCTTGCCACCTAAATTGTAAAAGAAGATTGTGTAAGCTGTTTAAAAAACATAATGATTTGCGTTGGGTCGTAGGACGCAGTAAAAGTGCGAAAACATACTGTCCAGAAACGGGTCGCAGTGCTCCACCAGCCAAAAATTTGCAGAAGAAGGAAAAAAACGAAGTCGCGTGGAGTGGAGTGGGGCGTCGTTTATTTCTCCGCAAAGCAGCAAGCAGCAACAGTGTGCCCCGACAGTACTGCAGTTACAAGGTAAGGAAAAGTGTGGGAACTGTGTTTTTGCCTCCGCGTGAGCGATTTTAAGAACCGTAATAGGATTGTAATTTTTCTGTCGGAGAAGAGGTACGGTTTGAAGGTTATGTAACTGCCAGGGCGCCCTGGAGTGCCGACGGAATGCGCCGGAAGCCAAGGCGGCTCCCAAACCATTTTGCAGGCACCGAAGGGGTAAACGGGGTAAACACTTGCGTAAGAACCTGTGCACAAAATCCCAGTATTACGCGTATACACGTAATTGTAATACCATTTAAGGTTTAAAAGTACAAAATATTCCACCGGCGGAGCGGCGCCCTCCTCGCCTCCAGGGCACAGGCGGACGGACGACCTAAGGAAGGAGGTGTCGCCGGACGACAAGGCGGCGAGCAGCTCATCCCAAACGGTGGACGGAACGGTCATCGCTGTGAACGCTGGAGAGGACGGCGGAGGAATGGAGCGAACGGGACAGAAGACCGGGCGGCGGGGAGGCGACGACGACAGCGACGGGTCGGGACGTCGATGAACTACTCACGAGCCAATCAAGAGGGCTCCCCCTCCCCCCTTCCCATCGGCGTTGAGGGCGCCGCCAGTAGGCGGCGAGGGCAGACGGCGGACCAGGACTACTACGGAGGGCGGACGCAGATGTCAATGGTCAGCTCGCTGAGTACAACTGGGCAACGGCAGCATGGTAAGGAGGATCGAGGCACGGCGCCGGCGAGGGGGCTAGGAGGCTGCGGCAGCCAGGGGGCGGGGAAGGAGGGCCGCTACCAGTGCTGTGTTGTTGTTGCGGTCGCTACACTGCTACAAAAAAGTACGGAGAAGTGTACGGAACATGTCTGGTCAACAGTTTGCCTGGACATTCCGTACCTGATCTGTACCCAGTACGCAGTGGGTACGCCTTGTCAATACCAAATTGACTACACAAATTTACTGTACGGATAACAGAAATGGAGGCGTACCAGAAAGGACAGGGGTAGGGACAAAATTTCACGGAATTCATCCGTAGAAAACACAGATAATAGACGGAACCCCAAATCGTACAAAATATTTGTTTGCAGCCTACAGGGGGACACAAATTGCCACAAAATTGATAAAATATTTTTTTTAAACCCACAGTGGGACATAGTTGTCTGAGCACAGGACAGACAATCCAAAATAATTAATAATCACAATGAATATGCAAATACATATTCATGCACTACCTATTATTGTTTGTTACATGTGATGAAGAGCTGCACCGATCTGCTTGCTTGTTGCCTGCCGCCTGCTGCCACTGAAGTCTTCCTTGCTACCTGCTTTCCTGCTCTCAACCTTCTGGCAGCATTATTGCTGTTCACTTGCCTGCTTGCCTACTGCTTTCTAAGTGTGATAAATGTAATCTAAATCCTACTCTGGGCCCATTAAAAATTAGTCTTTGACTTAGATCATGAATTCGAATAAAAAAATAATACAATTTCAACTTAACGATATATTTCTCCATGAACACCATAAATTCATCTTTACATGACATGTCTCAGTGTATCCATTATTTCACAAACTTAAAAAAAAAGCTGTAAGAAAAAATAAAAAAAAAATAATAGAAGAAAAAATCAAACAAAAATAAACGCTTTTTATAACTGTGATCAACTTACCACTTTGCTGGAAGCACGATGAATATTGTGAGTTTGCATTTCCAATAAAACCCAAGCAAAGTAACAACTTAGTTGAGATGTAGTTCCATTTCTGACGAAATAGATAAGATAAAGATTCTTCTGCTCCTGATAGAGTTTGAAAGCACAGAATAAAAGACCTGAAACAAGAGAAACAAAGGTCAATAATTATTATAAATATAATCAAATTCAAGCAAGGGTTTCACTCCTACACCTTGGAGCCAAAGTAAAGTTTCGAAAATTTTTAACTGTGTTCAACTTACCACCTTGCTAGAAGGATGCTAAATGTTGTTGAGTTTCATTTCCAATAAAATTGAAGTACAGTGATAACTTAATAGTTGAGATGTAGAGTACCATTCCAGTAGTTGGAGATGTGATAAGGTTTTTCTGCTTCTGATGTTTGATAGGAAGAGACCTGACACAAGACGAGCAAAGGTCAATACTTAATAATAATAGTAATAAATGAAATTCAAGCGAGGGTTTCACTCACATACCTGGAGGCCGAAGAAAAGTTTGGAACAGCAGAACCAGGTACATTAAGAGGCACACAAGTTACTTGCATTGGCTTCACACCAAACCAACCACATATTTGAAATGTAGATCACAAAACCATGAGCAGGGCTGTAATAAAAATAAATTATTAGAAAAGTGAAGAGAACAAACAAGAGGGAAAAATATTTTAAACTATTTTCAACTTACCACCTTGCTAGAAGGATGCAAAATGTTGTTGAGTTTCATTTCCAATAAAATTGAAGTACAGTGATAACTTAATAGTTGAGATGTAGAGTACCATTCCAGTAGTTGGAGATGTGATAAGGTTTTTCTGCTTCTGATGTTTGATAGGAAGAGACCTGACACAAGACGAGCAAAGGTCAATACTTAATAATAATAGTAAATAATGAAATTCAAGCGAGGGTTTCAGTCACATACCTGGAGGCCGAAGAAAAGTTTGGAACAGCGGAACCAGGTACATTAAGAGGCACACAAGTTACTTGCATTGGCTTCACACCAAACCAACCACATATTTGAAATGTAGATCACAAAACCATGAGCAGGGCTGTAATAAAAATAAATTATTAGAAAAGTGAAGGGAACAAACAAGAGGGAAAAATATTTTGAACTATGTTTAACTTACCACTTTGTTAGAAGCATGCTGAATGTTGTTGAGTTGGCATTTTCAATAAAATTGAAGTACAGTAATAACTTAATAGTTGATATGTAGAGATCCATTCCAGTACTTGTAGATGTGTTAACGTTTTTTGCTTCTGATGTTTCATAGGAAGAGACCTGACACAAGAGGAGCAAAGGTCAATACTTAAAATAATAATAAATAAAATTCAAGCGAGGGTTTCACTCACATACCTGGAGGCCGAAGAAAAGTTTGGAACAGCGGAACCAGGTACATTAAGAGGCACACAAGTTACTTGCATTGGCTTCACACCAAACCAACCACATATTTGAAATGTAGATCACAAAACCATGAGCAGGGCTGTAATAAAAATAAATTATTAGAAAAGTGAAGAGAACAAACAAGAGGGAAAAATATTTTGAACAATGTTTAACTTACCACTTTGTTAGACGCATGCTGAATGTTGTTGAGTTGGCATTTTCAATAAAATTGAAGTACAGTAGTAACTTAATAGTTGATATGTAGAGTTCCATTCCAGTACTTGTAGATGTGATAAGGTTTTTTGCTTCTGATGTTTTATAGATAGAGACCTGACACAAGAGGAGCAAAGGTCAATACTTAATAATAATAGTAATAAATGAAATTCAAGCGAGGGTTTCACTCACATACCTGGAGGCCGAAGAAAAGTTTGGAACAGCAGAACCAGGTACATTAAGAGGCACACAAGTTACTTGCATTGGCTTCACACCAAACCAACCACATATTTGAAATGTAGATCACAAAACCATGAGCAGGGCTGTAATAAAAATAAATTATTAGAAAAGTGAAGAGAACAAACAAGAGGGAAAAATATTTTAAACTATTTTCAACTTACCACCTTGCTAGAAGGATGCAAAATGTTGTTGAGTTTCATTTCCAATAAAATTGAAGTACAGTGATAACTTAATAGTTGAGATGTAGAGTACCATTCCAGTAGTTGGAGATGTGATAAGGTTTTTCTGCTTCTGATGTTTGATAGGAAGAGACCTGACACAAGACGAGCAAAGGTCAATACTTAATAATAATAGTAAATAATGAAATTCAAGCGAGGGTTTCAGTCACATACCTGGAGGCCGAAGAAAAGTTTGGAACAGCGGAACCAGGTACATTAAGAGGCACACAAGTTACTTGCATTGGCTTCACACCAAACCAACCACATATTTGAAATGTAGATCACAAAACCATGAGCAGGGCTGTAATAAAAATAAATTATTAGAAAAGTGAAGGGAACAAACAAGAGGGAAAAATATTTTGAACTATGTTTAACTTACCACTTTGTTAGAAGCATGCTGAATGTTGTTGAGTTGGCATTTTCAATAAAATTGAAGTACAGTAATAACTTAATAGTTGATATGTAGAGATCCATTCCAGTACTTGTAGATGTGTTAACGTTTTTTGCTTCTGATGTTTCATAGGAAGAGACCTGACACAAGAGGAGCAAAGGTCAATACTTAAAATAATAATAAATAAAATTCAAGCGAGGGTTTCACTCACATACCTGGAGGCCGAAGAAAAGTTTGGAACAGCGGAACCAGGTACATTAAGAGGCACACAAGTTACTTGCATTGGCTTCACACCAAACCAACCACATATTTGAAATGTAGATCACAAAACCATGAGCAGGGCTGTAATAAAAATAAATTATTAGAAAAGTGAAGAGAACAAACAAGAGGGAAAAATATTTTGAACAATGTTTAACTTACCACTTTGTTAGACGCATGCTGAATGTTGTTGAGTTGGCATTTTCAATAAAATTGAAGTACAGTAGTAACTTAATAGTTGATATGTAGAGTTCCATTCCAGTACTTGTAGATGTGATAAGGTTTTTTGCTTCTGATGTTTTATAGATAGAGACCTGACACAAGAGGAGCAAAGGTCAATACTTAATAATAATAGTAATAAATGAAATTCAAGCGAGGGTTTCACTCACATACCTGGAGGCCGAAGAAAAGTTTGGAACAGCAGAACCAGGTACATTAAGAGGCACACAAGTTACTTGCATTGGCTTCACACCAAACCAACCACATATTTGAAATGTAGATCACAAAACCATGAGCAGGGCTGTAATAAAAATAAATTATTAGAAAAGTGAAGAGAACAAACAAGAGGGAAAAATATTTTAAACTATTTTCAACTTACCACCTTGCTAGAAGGATGCTAAATGTTGTTGAGTTTCATTTCCAATAAAATTGAAGTACAGTGATAACTTAATAGTTGAGATGTAGAGTACCATTCCAGTACTTGTAGATGTGATAAGGTTTTTTGCTTCTGATGTTTCATAGGAAACGACCTGACACAAGAGGAGCAAAGGTCAATACTTAATAATAATAGTAATAAATGAAATTCAAGCGAGGGTTTCACTCACATACCTGGAGGCCGAAGAAAAGTTTGGAACAGCGGAACCAGGTACATTAAGAGGCACACAAGTTACTTGCATTGGCTTCACACCAAACCAACCACATATTTGAAATGTAGATCACAAAACCATGAGCAGGGCTGTAATAAAAATAAATTATTAGAAAAGTGAAGGGAACAAACAAGAGGGAAAAAAATTTTGAACTATGTTTAACTTACCTCTTTGTTAGAAGCATGCTGAATGTTGTTGAGTGGGCATTTTCAATAAAATTTAAGTACAGTAATAACTTAATAGTTGAAATGTTGTTCCACTCCTGAAGAAATGGATGAGATAATATTCTTCTGCTCCTGATAGAGTTTGATAACAGAGATTAAAAGACCTAAAACAAGAGAAACAAAGGTCAATAATTAAAATAAATATAATCAAATTCAAGCAAGGGTTTCACTCCTATACCTTAGGGCCAAAGTAAAGTTTGGAAAAATTTTAACTTTGTTCAACTTACTACCTTGCTAGAAGCACGCTGAAGGTTGTTGAGTTTCATTTCCAATAAAATTGAAGTACAGTGATAACTTAATAGTTGAGATGTAGAGTACCATTCCAGTAGTTGGAGATGTGATAAGGTTTTTTGCTTCTGATGTTTCATAGGAAACGACCTGACACAAGAGGAGCAAAGGTCAATACTTAATAATAATAGTAATAAATGAAATTCAAGCGAGGGTTTCACTCACATACCTGGAGGCCGAAGAAAAGTTTGGAACAGCGGAACCAGGTACATTAAGAGGCACACAAGTGCCACAATCACAATATCACAATCAACTGACAACTTACAAGTCAGAGGAACACTTTCTTCGAACTGAATTATTTTGAACCATGCTCGTCATATTCGGGTGCGTGCTCCTACAAAATGAAGAAACAATTAAATTGGCAGAAATAAACTGAAAATTGGTTAACTTGGGAAGTGTTTCTGATTAGTGACTTACAAGGCTTTTTTAGATGAGGAGTATCTGGTGTTACTTATAAGTCCTTAAATCATAGTCGGTACTGAATGCTTGAGCACAAAGGTTTCTTCATTCTGGAAACGGTACACTGGCAAAGGATAATAATCAGGAAGCATATCCAGCGTTTTGACAGAGTATTTGGATGAAACTTCTCGTTCAAGCTTGTAAAATCCATTAAGAGTATTAACAGCTTTCCTTTCATTGAGAATGAAATGAACAGTGGCCTGATGAAGACAAATAAGAGAGATCTGCCCAACAGATAAATCCAGGGCATTATCAGTATTGCCTAAGACCATGATATCACCAATTTGGTACTGGACACTATTCAAAACTGTTGTTTCAAGAGTTTCAACCTCCTCATGTTGAAAACACTCTGGGAGAACTGCAATAATTTCTTCAGGTTGACTTTCAATATTCAACATCTGGGATCTTGAAGTGTCATATTCAAGCCTATCTGGAAGGATTTCAGAGCAATGATCATAGGCAAAACGGAACATGTATTTCCTTGAGAGAGTCTTTGTAATGTTTTTGTAAGACTTGCAAGCTTTCCCTACTTCCTTGAAAAACTTATGCTTACTCTCAAATCGAAGGGTGAATAATCTTATCAATGGTCCGAAAATGAGCACTAAATCACAGTAATGATTTAACCAATGCATTTTTGGGATCAAGAAGGCATCACCCAACTGTTTCTTCACCATACGAGAGAAGGTCTGAATAAGTGACTTCAGATATGGCAATTGTTTAAGAGCGATGCTGGGAGCACACACTAATTCACAAATTTCCTTCAAAAATAGAAACAACTGCCACATGGGATCATCTTGATCCTGAATAAGATCTCCAATTATGAGAGGCAGCAGACGTAGCAGATTCCAATTCTCACATGCATTTCCACTTAACTTGTCTAAGTTCTTGAGTGGTGTGGGGGCATCACGGGCATCTGACCCTTTACATTTAAAACTTCTGATACGCCGATTCAAAGTTGGTAAATCAAACCATTTCTTCTCTATGATGAAATATTTAAGGATGCTAGCAAGTAAAGTTTTCACAATACCCTCAAAGAGATCATGGGCTATGCATGGTGCCATGGCAGGTGCACATACATGAAACTTCAGTGTCTCAGAGTTGAAAGGTGAAGGGCGATATTTGACACCTTGATAGTTGAGACCACAGAGCTTTTGAAAATCAGATTTTGCAACATGTTTCTTTAAAACAGCACGCATGTTAGGTGTAGAGCATTTAGCTAATGCTGTGCGAATGCTGTTGGTGTTTAGTCTTTTGACAGACTGTCCAGTCTTCTTCAATAATGCATTTCGTTTCACAACCCATTTACGCTTGATTATCTTGACAGATTCATCGTACTGTTGGGGAGTTCGAAGAGGTTTGACTTTATCAGGGGCTGCTTTAAAGTCTGTTTTGGAAATGGGACAAAACCTGCAGCTAAACTCAGTGCTGAAACTTTTCACAAACCCACCAACTTGATGCTGACCAAGGCTGTCCCCAATTAAGAAAAGTAAGCAAACTGGCAAAACTTCACCTTCAAATTCGATTCCGTTTACCTTAAGATCTTCCAGCTCATCCAACAATGGCTTCATCACGGCTTTCAGTTTGTCATGATCTGTCAATTCTTCTTGTTCAGTTGGTTTCATGTCTTTCTCTAATAAAAGGTATGTCATCAAAATAAGGTCCACTTTTGACCGAAACTCTGGGGGTAAATTGCCCAAGGAATAATAAAAACCATTCACTTTATAAATACCTTGCGATGGACCAAATGCATCAAAATCAAAAGCGTCTTGAAACAAAAGAAGTTGCAAGCATTTTCCATTGGGATGTTGCTTCATATGTTCAATGTAAGCAGATCCATCCGTGAAGTCCTTCAAAACATCTGAAGGCTGTCTGGCCTCAAAAGATTTTCTCACACATTCTTTGACTCTGTCACTCTTCAGCAAAGCAGTTAAACATTCTCTAATAGAGATGAAATGAGCAAACCTGCTTTTGCCATTTGCATCCGTCCCAACTTTGATTTGCTTTGGCTGCACATAAGGGTAATTTTCTTTCCAAAATTTTTCTCTAAGATGGTTTGTACTCAACTGCTGGGTATCTTCATTCTTGTGGTGAGTGTTAAAAATGGGATCACACTTGAAAGTCTTCTGGACAATAGAACTGATAGAATTTTCATCTAGGCCTGCATCTCTCAGTTCACCAGTCAAAGCTCTCTTCAGAGAGTGATGGCTTAGTTCCGAGATCAATTTGATTTCACTGGAAATGTCTTGAACCTGCGTCGTTGGCAGAATGAATTGAGATTCTAGCTTTAAGTAATATCGAGCTAACTGGTCTTTGATAAGATATTCCGGATACATGTCTTCATCATCATTGGCATTTTCAGTACAGAAGTTATCTGGAGAGTGATTTTCCAGTTCAGTTTCTGAGTCATCATCGTTCTCAAGGTTTGATACAGTTGGAGAAACAAGAAATTCACCTGGACCACAATATCGAGCAGTTTCTGGCATGACATCATTGGAATTGAGGGGAAAATCTCCATTATCTGCTGGATGAAAGCGGGCTGTATGAACCCGAAATTTAAAAATATTAGTGAATTGCTTCTTAGTATTGCACTCTAGTGGACAAGTCAAAAGTACACCATTTTTAATGTGATCTCCGATGTGGCTCAAGTATGCACTTCGAGTGGTCAACTTCTCATCACAACTAGGGCACTTCACACCAGGTACTTCCTTATCTTCTAACACTGGTATATTCTTTTTCCGATGTTGTGGCCTCTCTTCCTTGTGATATCTTGATATATGGCTTTGGAATGAATCCACTGACGCAAACTTTGACTCGCAACCAAAACAACAAGGGATGACATACTTTTGATTTGTCTTTGACTTGTAACACGGATGTACTTTAACATGGTCAAAATACTTTGAAACTGACGAGAATGATAGCTTACAAAGTGGACACTTGTAAGTGTTGAGATCAGGATATGATCCAGAGCCAGACATTTTCTTCAAATCCAAGAATGAGAAAGGTGTCCTTCCCCCTGCTTATGTAACACAAAATGCGCTCACTGCCAAATCACTCTTTCACTGTTAAAAAAATTTAATTACATTTTCATTACATTGTTGTGAAGCTATAATCATTACAATGTAATTAAAGTTTTCATTACATTTATGTTATTAAAACTTTCATTACAGTGTAATGAAAGAATGTAATGAAAAATTTAATGACAATAACGTAATGAAAATGAAGAAAGTTGACGCAAACTACATAACTTTGGGTTTCGATCTGAGATTGGTTTGGGTGAGGATTACTTCTCTGACAACAGAGGACAGGTAAAAATTAACGACTCAGAATGTCTGAAGTCGGAAGCAGATGCTGCTTGAGTGTGGAAGATCAGGCGTTTGCCCTACCTGACCGCAGCCCGTAGACGCCATCGAGCAACATCAGAGAAACTTATTTTGTCAGGTCAGATATTATTCTTTTCCCCTAAAGTCTTAGCTATTATTTTAACAATCAAGCGTTCTGCATGAAACATGAAGAAATTTTAGAATATCTCCTCAATTTAGATAATTTAGATGCAAAATACGGATTTGAGAACGATCCCCGTGTACCATGCGACACCTGGCGGCAGAGCTTCGAATGACAGGTTCGGCATGTGACGCAGGAATGGACGATATTACGGAAGAAATACGTGCTGCCGTTCAATACAATTTTAAAAGAGAATGAGGAAACTTACATTTAACCCAGAACAAATTGTATGATTTTATGTCATACTTGAAATTTCTTGGAAAATTTAATGACATGTAATGAAAATTTCATTACAGGCTACATGATGTTATGAAACTTTCACTACATGGCTGCTGTCATGAAATTTTATGACCAAGGTAGTGAAATTTTCATTACAATTTAATGAATGTGCAGGTGTTATTAAAAATAATGACGTTTAATGAAAAATAATGTTAAAAATGTCATTAAATTTCATTCATTTTTAACAGTGTTCTACACCAGGGCTGATATAATCAACAAAAGCTGATCGACAATGCAGCAGCGCCGTACGCACATGAAACAGAAAATAAAGGAGATTATCATACAGAACGGAGCAAAGACAACAAGACACGAACCGGGAGAAACTATAACCTCACTATCAGATATTATCTGCCCCTTCCAAATTTAACCCGTAATGATGCGTGCAACATCATGAATAAAGTTTAAGTCTACCTAAGCACAAAGTACGAAAAGTTTCAACTGAAACAGTCTGGGTTGACGGAAAAAAGTCCAGGTCACAATCGGCTCTACGAGGACGTACGCCGCACGCCGCACGCCGTTTAACGAGACTTGACTACTTAATACCTGACTTTACCGCCGAGAGGGCGCAGGGCGCACTTGTTCAGGCGCCACTCCTAAACCAAAATATTTTAAAACATTATTTTGTTTGAAACGGGTTGCGACAAACTGTTGATACACACTTCATATGTTTTAAAAGCTAGAAACTGAAATCTTTAACTTCAAAATTTAAATAACGACAGAGATAAATACGTATCTCTGATAACGAAGTGAAAGTAGATTGGAGACGGGGAGGAGGAAACCCAGTTTCCAAACCAACCAAAAATATAATGTTTCAGACAAGTTCCTGTTTGAAGGACGGTAATAAGTGGAACGAACGCAAGACAACCGACCGGGCAGAAAGTCACATGGTCACACCTTCTAAAGGGTATAAGCTGCTGGCAGAGTAAAATTGGGAAAAGTTTTGAACCTTAGGTTGGCGAACCTGTTCAGAAGCGCGGCCAGCCCGGTTCTTGGTTCAATTCAAATTGGAAAGCAACCGCTGAGTGACTTCTAGTGACCGCTAATAATCGACAAAAATGGTAAGATTTATCTCCTAAATTAGACATTGTAATGATGCACACGCCAGGCACATTCGCCTACAGCTGTAGTACTCAATTTCTTTCAGGCTACCTTACAAAATCAACTCTCCAACATAATTCAAAGGGCTTTGACAAACCTTTCTCAGACACAAGTAGAAGAAATTGTAAATCATTTGCTATCCGACGATGTGGGAGTCACATCTCTGACTGATCTCAACGACCTAACATTGGAAATGATGCCAAAATTACCCCCACTCAAGCAGCGCCAACTTTTTGCAGCCTTAACAGCTTCACAGGCATCCACAAGTAATGGTAAAGTTCTGCTCTGCAGCTACTATGGTTCAATAATATGATAGAACATTAATCAATTTGTTTGTTTACTTTAGCATGTGAAAGAGCGACTGCAGGAGGCTCAACAAATCCATCATCACAGCAGAGACCCACTCCCCCACCTCAAATTTCCACTAATCCATCTGAAACCCGGAAAGATGGTTATAAGTTTAAAGTGGTCTGGAATGACCTGCCTCACGCAACACTTCTTAAATTGGACCAAGCTAACATACAGAAAGAGGCGGCTGACAATGAAGATTATGCTGCCCTAAAATTAGCTATTTCTAAAAAGGTTGTGAGCAGTTACATTACATACCGAGAAGCTAATCCGGGGAGCCAACTCAGTCCAGGAAGAGAAGTTTATACCAACATAACAAATCAGGTAAAGACAACATAACTTGAATTGATGTAAATGTATGAGCTGTACTAATTAGAGGAGGTTGTTCGTTTACAAATCTTCAATTTTATCATTTTACCATTTCCAGGTCTTTGCTAAGTATAATTTCTGTCTGAAAGTGGAAGTAAATGGAAAAATTATTGGAGATGGGAAACACACATTTATGCACCTACTAGAGGTGTGTATCGAAAATTTGCTCCGGAAACATAGGCTCCGGCAAAGTAGGCCAAAAGTAAGTGCAAAAAGGGGCAAAGGCACAGTAGGAGTTAAGCCAACGGAGTATGAGCCAAGGCCTGCCAATAAAGAAGAACAAGAAGGAATAAAAGCTCACCTTCAAAATTATTTCCTGATGGATGAGTCTGAACTAGATTGGCAGGAAGTGAGTGCAGATATTGTCAGAACTTACGAGCTTCAAAGAGCTGACATAATTAAGGCCAAAGAAGAAGTCCTAGAAGAAAACGTTAATGATGAAGATGGTAATCTGACAGTGCCAGCACTGAAAAAGCTCCTCGTAGACTGGCCGTTCCTGTTCCGACCTGAATTGTTGAGAAAGCATCATGACCGACTTACAGGAAGAGATATTTTTTTAGAGGTGAACAAATTCATCACAAACAAATTGGAGGTACTTCTTATGCACATGACAACTAGTTCAAATGCAAATATTGCAAATTATGCTCTGCGCTTGGGGTCAGAAAGGTGCAACTGGCCAAAACCAAACAAGCTGATTATGGCCCTGATGATGGTGGCCAACCACTTTAAAGAAGATTATAAAACCTTGATTTTAAGTGCTGAGGTAAGTTTTGCTTCCACTTTTAAAACTATTTCTGTTTACTCATGGAAGAATGACTAATCATTGATTCAATTTTTCAGAGAACAATGCTATTGGAGGAGCTGGATCTGCAGCAAAAAGATCCCTGCATTGTGGCATTTGGTAATTAAAAGACAAATATTTTTACCCCATTTTCTGAAGGCTACAATTGCCTACAGTTATCATTGCAAAAAAATTACAATCGTCTTTGCATTTTTTTTCCTGCAGGTCAAGATCCAATTGGAGCGGAAACATTTGTAGTGTGTGCAGATAAAACAGCTCTGATTAAGTGCAACAATGAAATTGATGCTGTTACATCTCTTTTTGAGGCATGTTTTGTATTTGATCTGGAATATCCAAAGTTGCCACTCACAGCTGAATTTTTTGAAAGGTACAAAAAAAAACCTGGCAATTTTTACAAAAAGATCAATTTTATTCTGGAATCCGTTTTTAAATCTTGACATGTTTTTTTCAGAATGGTCTTTGGGATGGGCTTTTCTGAGACCCGAATAGAGAATAAGAAGGGGCAGCTTGTTCTAACACTGACAGATGGTGTCAAACGATTGATAAACAGTCTGCAATCCTTTGAGGAAGAATACAACAAGCAAACAGCCAGCAGAGACTAGAGTTTTCATCCGGTTTTACCAAGACTCACACGCTTATATTAACTGTAAAATGGTCTTAATTTAAGACCAAACTCCAATTCTTAATCCTTAACTTCACTTGTGAACTAGTGTCACATGTTTATAAATATTGATAAATTTGAAAAAGTAACAGAGAACAAATGTGGAATCGAGTTAAGATTGATCACTCTTTGTAAAATTCATTCATATTGATCAAATTAACACAATGTAATAATTACTTTTCAAGTGAAATTGTTATTCTGTACTGTTACATTTATATTGGAGCAATAGACTACACTATTACTAAAATGAAATTTATGTACATAAATCAGTAAGGATCACTCTGCTGAAAGATGAAATTATTTATGCTATTAAAGATAGCTTACTTAATACTCTGAATAATTCCTTAGCGCTCCCTTCTCCTGGAGTTGTAATGAGACGCCCATTAGCACAGTTAATTCAGTAACCTAGAGGAACAGACAAATGCCAAGGTGAAAACAATAATTAAAAATACGAAACAGATGTGGAACAAGCTATTTACCTCCTAACCGATAAAAGTTGTGGCCAACTAACAGAATGGGTGAGTAGTTTGTTAAGATAGGACTAAGACAAAAAAAGAAACAAACACTTGACGAATGCCTCACATTCAAAACTTGACAAAATGCTGATCTTTAGTGCTTCTCTTCTGTTTGGTCAGTAGTTTGCAGTGCGTAGAGGCCTGGAAAGAAACAAATACAAATAGTCATTAAATTAGCAGGTGAGGCACGATACTGAACCTTAACAACACACAGAACAAACAACAGCACCGTTGCAGGTGCAAAAGAACAGGCCCTCTCAAAAAGGAGGCAGTACTTACGTGCAGGAATAAAAATGCTTATTGGTATTCATCCTTCAGCCAGCAGAAAACTAGGGACAACCCAGGGTCAATGATACACTGATTAAAATAAATGCAATGATGGATGTTTCCATAAAGTGGTGGTACAGCAGGTTTAAAAATAAGCCTGAACAACAAAAATAAAACAAACAATGAGACACTTAATTTGGAGCAAGATCAACGCTCAAAGAAAGGTAATTGGTATGCACACCTTAAATGTTAAGAGAATAGGTAAAAATCTTCCAAAGATTTTGCTACCACATACTTTAAGAAGACAAAGAAAAATGAAAAATTAATAATGAAAAGAAACTTACTGTAACAAACACTTGTCTGTGCATTCAAGTGAATAGTTCAAAGATCATTTGCTCATTAATTATCTCACATCCCAAACCTACTTTATCAGTTATTTCTCAAATTAATCAGAGATTTGAAGCCTGACTGTAATCAAAACATGAAGTTGTTTAGAGAAAGCAACAAAGAAAAGAAAACCATTTTAAACTATGTTAATCTTACCATTCAGGAAGCAACTTGAACAATATTCAATTGCCACGTCTAATTCTTTTAAAGAAATGGAAGAACTCCGTTGAAATGAAGAGACCTGTTCCTATTAATGTCGAGTAGAAAATTTGGTTCTTGTAGTGGGGTTCGATATAACTTAAGATGAAACCTGAAACTAGACAGAGAACGCCCAACACACAACAGAGCAACAATAAAGTCAAGTTAGGTTTATATTATCAAGCCTGGACAAGACGGGAAGTTCGGAGTGGTGGACAAAGGTTTGTCAGACCAACTGACATGTTAATTGCATAGGCTTTAGCACAAACATGAGAGAACTTAGGTTTGGATGTTATAAATATATACTCAAATTAAGGCAGCAAAAGAGAGCAGAACATGTAGATATTGTGTTAAACTTACCAGAGTTTTAAAAGCAAGCTACCCTGTCTGGAATGTCCCCTGGATAAATGCCAATATCCTGGACGAATGCCATCATTCAAAACTTGATCCGATGCTCGTTGTTAGGGGCACATTACTGTTCTGTCAGTAGTATGCAGCACTTGAGGGCCTGAAGACAGAAAAATAAAAGTCAACAGGCGAAGGCACCATAATAAATCAGAAAAACAAAACAAAAAGCAGGTTGATTGACTTTCACCAAATTGGGTTAAGTGCAAATACTTTAAAGAGAAAGAGGCAATTATCAGACTTAATAAAAGAAAACATGAACAGAGAAAGGAGCAACCTGGATTGAAGCAGACGATTATTGCAACCTGATTTTAAATTGAAGTTTTCCAAACTGATCTTATGATGCTAAGTGAGAACGCTTTTCAAATTCACTATAAAAATTTAACATTAAAATTTTCCTACACAAAGTCTTTTATTTTTCACTTACCAAATATTTCCGTATAGTACAATTCCTGCCCTGATGTAGTGGCCAGGCCTGGCCAGCCAAGTCTCCCATGCTGGCTCCAGGTATACAACCAGAAGTTCCATCAAAAATAGTCAGCTCCCCGCTCAGCCACACGAAAGATTTCCCTCACAGAGGTTGACTGAATAGTTTTTTCTCTGACCCTGCAACAAAACAAAAACAACTGGTTGTAGAAAAACGAAATAACGTGTACAATAAAAACCGAAAAGCCTACTGCAACACTGAAGTAGGGTTAGACTTGAAAGCCGAAACTTAGTTAACAGGCGCATTAAAACAAAATTAAGCGTAACATAGCGAGACCAGCACAGAGGCGGGCATGCAGAGTCTGAAAGTCTGAAGCAGAGAATTGCTGTAGTCGCTAATTTATTTAGAATTTCCAAACAGGATGACTCACTATCTAGAAGACCGCCGTCGTGAGGAACTCGCTCCTCCCCCTTCCGCCCCTTCCGCTCCCCCTCCTCCGCATCCAAAAACAAACACACGACGCCACGCACGACGAATTCTTATTCACACCACAATAGCAGGGTAAATAGTGCGATCTTGTTTACATACACTACACAGTAAGTTTATTTCAAAATGGATCCGTCCAGTTTTCGGTACATCTAGATAAGAGTACTTTCATCACGAATTCATTTATGTCAGCCGGTTTTCAGAGGAACAGAGGAATTCGCATTCAAGAAATCATGTTTCCACGAGGGTCACATCTCATCAGAAACCTGTGGGGTATTGATGTTCATATAGCTGAAACTGAAACTAACAAGTCAACCACCTATATCAACTTTTCTCAGGAGCAGACAAAGAAGATTTATTAAGAGGCTGGGAAGAATAGGATACAATTTTCATCTCTAGCTCTGACCAACTTACTGTAAGTCTTTGAACAATGACAGCCCTCAGAGAAACTCAGTGTTTTTATACCAGAAGCTTCAACTATTTTGAGATATGTGGCTAGCATCTCGCAGCATCCTAATGCGCCAAAATGATTGTGGATGCACAATTTCCTCTGGCCTTCATGTAATGTATGTGCATTAACTTTGTGAATTTTCTAAGTTGTCTGAGTTTTGTACGGCCAAATGTACGGAGCTAGTTTGTTCATTGCCAAGTGCAGATGATCCGTAGCTCATGGTTTGGGAGGTCTGTCCAGTGTACGGAGGATGACACGGAACTAGTTAGTGAATGCCCAAGTACTAATTCTCCGTACTCTCTGACTACATACTTCTGAGGCATCTTTCCGTATCCGTACTGGTTCCGTAGAAAATTTTCCATGCCTTGTTCCGTACCATGGTACGGAAATTTTTACAGTGTAAGGTGGTTGTGTTGGCGATGTGGGCGTTGCTGGCGCAGTGGGATGGCCGCGGCTAGGCGGACCGCTGCTGCGGGGATGCGGGGCTAATCGAGTCGCGGATTACAGGACCAGGCCCCTGGGATGAGGGGAGGCAGGCTGCTGGCGCCCCCACAGCCCCACGAACACCTGCTGTCCGTTGCCACCTGGAACGTGCGAGGATGCGCGCTACCCTGGAAGAGGGAGGCGATCGACGCAAGCCTGTACGTGGAGGGGGTACTTCTTGCAGTGCTTCAGGAGACCACGATGCCGCAGGAGGAGACCCACACCGAACACTACAGGTGGTACTGCGAGGGAACGCCCCACCGCGGGGCGCGTGGGCTCGCCATCCTGGTGAGGAGGCATCACCCCAACGTCGATCTGCTGGCATATAGTGTTGTCCGGCAGGAAATCATGACAGCCGAAGTGCACTTGGGCGGGATGGCTGTCAACCTCGTTGCGACCCACGTCCCCCACCAGGAGAACTGCAACCAACGCGCCGTGCTCGCAGCGCTGTCAGCCGTCGCCGTGACAATGCCAAGCATCAGTGGACGCTGATGCTCGGGGATTTCAACGCAAAGATTGGCGGGAACGAGCAGCTGCAGCTGGCGCAGGAGGGGGGTTAGTCGGCCGAGGTGGTCGGGGCGAAGCTGTTGCACGAGGAGTTCAACGCGGCCGTTGACGCGGTGGTGGCCACGGCGGTCCAGCACGGCCTCACCGTCAACACGACGCAACGAGGCAGTGCGAGTCCACCAGGGAGAGGCGCCTGACGGTCGTCCACAGGACCCAGAAGAAGGAGAGGAGGGGGCAGCAGCTGCCGCCCGGCCAGGGACCCACCAGGGACTGGCAACGCAAGGTGGACGCTGTCCGAGGCGACCCTCCTCCCCTCCAAGAGGCGCCGGATCCGGAGTCCCCGCCGCCGACAGCTGAGCAACTCGCAGGGCACGCGGCCGAGATGTCGAGAAGGACCGCACCGGGGCCGGACCGCATCAACTCGGAGATGTACATCCACGCCACGGGGTTGTTTTTCCAGGAGCTGCAGCAGGTCGAGGCCCTGCACTAGACCAACAACACGATTTCGATCGAGTGGACCGGGTCGATGCAGGTGCCCATTCCGAAGCGGTCAGGGGCACGGGGGGTTGATGAGTTTCGGGTCCTGACTGTGTAATGGCATCCACAAGATGGTTGCCAAGCATGTTCTGGTGCTCCTGTAGGCGAAGTTCGCCCCAATTCCGGACTACCAGGCGGGCTTCCAGGCGGGACGCGCGACGTATGACCACATCTTTACGGCGCGGCGGATCCTGGATGAGCACTGGCGCACGGGGCGGGCGGTGCACTGCCTGGGGCTGGACATCCGGGCCGCCTTCCCCTCGGTGGACCAGCAGAGGCTGGTGCAGATCCTGCAGCGGCATCAGCTCACCCCCTTCCTGAACATCCGAGTCAGAGCCCTCGCGATGAGGGACCTGACCCAGATCAGGTGCGGAGCGGCGGTGACGGGGGCTGCGGTGCGCGGCAAGGGGCTGCGGCAAGGATGCCCGCTGTCCCCGTGGCTATTCACCCTGGTGCGGCATGCAGCCATGCAGCGATCGTGGAGGCGATGCAGGCGCTCCGGAGGTTGAGCATCGACAATTCGAGGGAGTTCCTAGTTCCGGCGGTGCTCGCCTACGCAGACGACCTGCTCGTGCTTGGTGCTGTTTCAGGACCTCGCCGACTTCATGGAGCAGCTTGTCCCGCGGCTCCAGCGGCTGGGGTTGCAGGTCAACTACCGCAAGACGGGGTACATGCTCCGCACGCCCCGCGCCCCCGAGGTCGCCCGGGGTCAGCGCATTCGGCTTGGTCTCTACGAGGTCTCGGAGGTGGACCGGCTGGTGTACCTCGGGGCCCTGATTACCAACGGGCTGGGGCGTAAGCAGTCGGTGCGGCATCGGGTGCAGAGGGCGCAGCGGAACCTGGCGGCCATGATGCCTTTCATGAGGAATCACAGGCTTCCGGCTCCCGTCATCCACCACCTCTACAAGACAACCGTGCTCCCAGCCATGGCCTACGAGCTGGGGACGACGGCGTTGACCAGGCAGCAGCGGGACACCATTCGGAGGCAAGGGGACGTCATCTACGAGGCGATGCGCTCTATGGCGAGTGTTCCGGCCAATCCTGGACAGGGGGGTGGTGCTGCAGCCGGTCGGGACGGCGTCGGTGACAAGGGCCATCTGGAGGGCGAGGGTGATGTTTCCCTGGCACGTCCACCGCCGGCCCATGGAACACGTGGGTAATTCCACGTCAAGTCACCACAGACCCGAATTCGATGGTGACGGATTTAGTCCACAGGGGTGTCTATCCAACCACTTGTCAGGGTGGTCCCCTGAGTCGCCAGATATTTTTTTTTTTGATCTACTCTAAAGGGTTCACATTCTGGAGCAATTAGAAGGTTTTGGAAAATTTTGTTGTATTGGATGTAAAGAATTGCTCGGCCAATGGCTACCCCTGATGGTATCAGGACCCCCCAGGGGTCATTTGCATCACTAAGGACTACTCTACTCATGAGAAAAAAAAAATTGAAAAAGTCATAAAACCTCCAAAATATTAAGAAAATACGATGAAAATTTTAGTAAAATGGAGCTTCCAAAAATACGCGGTGCCTCAAACTTGACGACTCTTGGCCCAAAACTTGCTTATCCTTGGCCGATAATGCCCACAAAATTTCAAATCCGGCCCGGCTTATTTACACCTTATCGGTCCAACTTTTATGCTTTTTCACCCAAAACATGAACCGAAACCTTTCCCGCATGACCCAAAGTGCTCGTCTTGGTTCTTGAAACCACTTTATGACTTGGCGTTGACCACCCAACATCATTTCAAGTTGGACATGTCACTTCTCTTGCAATGCATTTTCCATTATCTAACCTATAAGCAAATGTTTTGGGTCAGAAAGTGGAAATCGGTTCTTGCAAAGAGCACCAAGCCACTTCCAACTTACCCTTCTGCACAGACTAGGTCCCCTGGTTCATTTCACAAACCTGTTGAAGAATTTGACACATAGGCAAGTTGATCCTGACTCTCCTTCGTCCGCGACGATTCCCTGACTGATAATGAAACTCAGGCAGCAAGAGGCAGACCACACAACACATTAAAAACCCAGCATTTTTGTCCAAAGTTGTTCCTCACTAAGTTTGTTCGGCTTTTCAAATCGTCTGCTAATCTGTGCTCAACCTCAGGGATGAGAAAGTTCTGATGTTTTCAGCAATTTCTCATACAAGCGTCCCCCTTCCCTTCTTCTCCTCTCCGTCCTTTCCCTTCTCCACCCCCTACCCCCTTACCACGGACCAAACAACAAACAGAAGCCGAGCCGAGTCTTGACAGGAGGTCGTGAGACCGGTGCATTTTCGTAGAAGATGTAAACATTTTTGTTTGGCCTTGTGCCTCACCATGGATATAGACTTTGATAACGTGTTTAGGTAACATTTGTTGTTACAGTGTCCTAGTGTTTCTTTGCGTTGCTGTGAAGTGGTTTTATGTACTTATGTTTTTCCAGAACATGCTCTCTGGATAGAAAAGTTGCTTCAGACTGCAGTGGAGTGTTAAGTGATGTCTCGTCACTGACACGGCATGATTTGAAACTGCTTAAGATTCGTGCAGCCGTTGCAGAAGTGTTTTGTGTGTGTGAAACGCACAATAAGAATTACTTAGACTTCTTTCCATACCGTCACACCAAATGCTGTGATCCTCAGAAAGTACATGACAAACAAGTTGGCGGAGTCAAGGAAGTCACAATGTTAATACACTTGCAGAGCAAAATATGTGATAATCTTAAATCCATCGTAATCCCTGGCACAAAGCTTTGCAAACGATGCATTTCTGATATGATGTCTGTTAAATGGCATTGAAGTGCATGAGGAACCTTATTCCTCTGGAAGTTCACAAAGTACATCCCAACCCGATTACTTGCCTCAATTGCTGCGTGATGCTGGTGGCTCTATTCATAGTGTCACACTGTTAAAAAAATCGGTTGTAATATTCATAACATTGGTTGGCATTTTTTTCTCACAAACAATTGTTATGAAAATTAAAATTACAAATGATTGTGAATTGTTTTACAATCATGTTATGAACATTAATATCATGTAATGAAAATTCATATCCGTTGTTTGCGAGGTCATTCAGGGCAGTTAAGCAAAAGGACAACTTCGTGTTCAAGTATATGAACCCATATCCGACCTTCTAGCACCTTTTGAACCGATTTCTCTTTTGATCGGCGGGTTTCGAACCCGGGACCTTGAATTGCGGTGCACGCTCTTTGCCGCTGTGCTGCCAAGTCCCACGGGAGGCGGAGGGTCAGCTACCTGACGACTCTAAACACGCCCCTTGGCCACGCCCCTTGAGCCAGTTATGAAATTTACGATCGCATTCGTAAAATTACGATCGTGTGCTCAAAATCAACATTCAACTCTCGTAATTTTCAGAACACGATTTGAAAATTACAAACGATTGTCAATTTTACGACTTTGTTTTGAATTTTCGCATGAAGTTATGAAATTTGCAATGTTTTTAAAATTCATATCCGTGTTCGTAAAATTGAAATTCAAATTGCTATGAAAATTCAGAACTTTTTTAACAGTGCATAATGCCGCACATTCCTCAGGTTATTTATTAGCTTTATAGTGGTGTTTAAGTCTGAGTTCTGCCATAGGGTGTCTTAACATCTATTTGTTTTGTTTCTTAGGCCAGTTGCTCTGCTGAAGAGGCACATCCAAGTGATTTGGAAGCCCAGGAGGAAACGAAGGTTGAAAATGAATCTATTGATTTATTTGCCGAGTACGAAGTTGGCCCAGGTCCCAGCAAAAGTTGTCAAGGTGGTCAAGTTGAGCCTGACAATAAGAAGAATTTCAAGGTGCCCTAACCGATAGCCAAGGAAGCAGCACTCATCCAAAATCTCAGGTTGTACACTCCAGCTTAGAACATCCTACTTTTTATCCAAGTCCTAGAGATGCCGTCATTACCAAAGTTAATGCCTCTCTTGCTTCTATTGGAGAGTCACCAGTTCTGTAGAGGAAACTTACTACTACTAAATCCTATACTTCTCATAAACTACTTAAAATAGGAGAAAGATATGAGGATTTACTCACTGAAGCTGGAGGTTCTGCTCCTACCATGTCATTGGAAGAAAAATTTTATGATAAAACCATGGCAGCTTTGAAAGAAAAGTTTGACGCAAGTAAAGACTCAACATCCAAAATCGCAGTTTTGTCTGTTGCTTTGGCTTCTTTGTCATTTAGACAAGTGTTGGATGAATTTGGATCTGTTGGTGCCACTGACTCTTTAGTCAGAAAAACAATGCAGCTTGTCAAACAGCAGGGAGTAATTATGCCTACTCCATCACCTAAAAAAGGACGAGCCATTCCAGCTGAAGTAGTGAACGACATTAAATTATTCTATGAACTTGATGACGTCAGCAACCGGTTAATGCCTAGGATGAAAGACTATGTAAGTGTCATCAAGAATGGTGTTAGATGTCATGAGCAGAAGAGATTAGTTCTGTGTACCCTCAAAGAACTGTACAAAATGTACAAGGAAAAAAATCCTGACACAAAAGTGGGATTTTCAAAGTTTGAGTCACTCAGGCCCAAGCATTTTGTCCTTGCTGGAGCCTCTGGCACCCACTCCGTGTGTGTGTGCAGTTACCACCAGAATTTTAAATTATTGCTGAAGGCAGCTAATTTTAAACAATATGAGGGTTTTGAAGCACTCGGCACATACCATGATATTATTTCAATTGTAACTTGTGACCCACCCAACCCCTAATGCTTTTTGGAGGGATGTTGCTCACAATGCCCAGGATTTGAAGCTTTGAAATTGTCAATGAAAGCAGCCTTCGATGAAAACTTTGTGGAGACAGTCACATTCCAGCAGTGGAGTTCAACTGACCGTTGCAATTTAAATACTGGAACTGATGATTTTCTTGATTGTCTGTTTGATCAGCTCAAAGCATTACTTCCTCATAATTATATTGCGAAGGAGCAATCCAAGTATTTAAGAAAACTTAAAGAAGAGCTCCAAGAACGTGAAGCTGTGCTTGTATGTGATTTTGCAGAAAATTATTCTTGCATAATCCAAGATTCTGTACAAAGCTATTACTGGAATACCACCCAAGTAACTCTGCATCCCTTTGTAGCATATTTTAAATCAAATGGTGTACTGGAATGTCTCAGCTTTGTTGTAGTGTCGGACTTTATGAAGCATGGTGTGGCAGCTATCTATGCATTTCAAGCTGCAATGCCTCCCATGTACGTCAGTTTCAAGAGGAAGAACCACGACTCATCTTCGCGTAATATGGTGTGGCTCGAGTTGTACCGTCAACGGGGGTAACTTGGGACACTTTTTCACGTGTTTTACACGCTCAAGGCAAGATTTTCGACCGAGGCCCTTGGGTCCTAACTATGTTCAAGTTTGACCCTTTCCTCATTATTTCATGCTTGTCTGGTCTATTTGCCTTGAGTAAGACGTTTACAATCTGCTCCGAAAAAGTGTCCCAAGTTACCCCATGACCGGGGGAGAAAGGTGTTAAAGGATCAGCTGTAGTTTCCGATATCCCCTTTTTTGATAGAGCAGAGAGTGTTGTTGCAGATTACATGCACCTACTTTTGTTAGGTGTTGTGAAGTATTTTCTCTTCAAAATGATTTTTGAAAGAGGTCCATGGTATATAGGAGACAAAATAAAAGAAATAGATAATTTTATAGAGAAGATAAAAGTCCCTGATTTTGTGAAGAGACTTCCTCGTGGACTTGACAAGTTAAAAATGTGGAAAGCAAGTGAGTTTAGAAATTTTCTTCTTTATTATTCATTACCTATATTTAAAGAATTTTTACCTGAGGAATATTTTAAGCATTGGCTTTATCTTGTTGTATCTTGTTACACATTACTCAAGGATAGTATTTCAGAAAGAGATTTTGAATCATGTGATATTATGTTAAAATTATTTGTTAGAGATGTTGGCCGTCTCTATGGCCTCAAGTGTTATACATTTAATGTGCACAGTTTGATTCATCTTTGTCTCTTTGTAAAGCGAGCTGGTCCTTTATGGGCAACGTCTGCTTTCCCTTTTGAAGATTTCAATGGTTTCATTCGTGCTTTAGTTCATGGCACAAAACACCTAGGCAGAGAACTTAAAAATAATATAAATATATCACTAAGTGTCACTATTTTAGGGAATATTGTGAATGGCATGAAAGCCCATCATGTGCCAACAGAGTCACCGGCACTTAAAAATCCTTGCAGCAGTGTCATTTTTGACCAAAAAGAGTTAGATTTCCTCTCAGAACATAATTTTGATACAGCATCATGCAAATTTTTTTTAAGAGCAGTTGTAACAAATTCTATGTATTCTTCTAGAATGTATGATTTGAACAAAACAAGATGCAACTCTGCAGTGCAGTTTGAAGAGCAAATTACTAAGCAAAAGAAATATGGAGAAATTGTTGCCTTTGTACAATCTGAACAAGGTCCAGTGCATTGCCTTATCCAAACCTTTAGGATTTTGCATATTAATTTGTTTTTTGATGCAAACACTATGTTAGTTGTCAGGAACTTAGTGCCTGTAGAATTATCAGAGAATTATTCTGTTGTTCCTTTTAAATCTGTAATAACTAAGGTTTTAAAAATTGGATCGTACTTAGGACTTAGGCCCAACTCAGTGGAGGTAAATTTGTAAATCATGCTGAGTTTCCAATCATGCATCAATAATTTAATGGAATGAATAAAAATAATTGAAAAATAAATCTCTGCTTCAATATTTTTTATTTTCTTCTCATTGACCAACAAGGCACACGAGCATCATCCTTATAGGCTCATTATAATGATCATATGAGGCAGCCTTATAATTTGTAAGGCATGCACATGTACGGGGCAGCCTTACAAGGGTAATGTAACGTGACATGTCAGGCAGCCTTACAACTTGTAAGGCCTTTACATGGCCTTTACACAGCCTTACAAGGGTAGTATAAGGTGACCTGTAAGGTCGGTACCCTTATGAGCACCCTCCTTACACACTCACAACACGCCTCCTATACGGCAGACTTACATCTTGTAAGGCCTTTACAAGCCAAGTGTAGGTGCCATGTATGGTGCCGTATGAGCGTGTAAGGACAGTATACGGACTTTACAAGCCCCATGTGCCTTTATAAGGGCAATTTGTCAGGAACGTACAAGGTCTCTATACAAATCTTATTAGGCAAGGGTTTCACGGGTTGTAGAGGTATAGTCGTGATTTTGGCTTATGCTGTATATTGGAGATAAATTATACTTGTCATTGTCATATTTTTTAGATGAACTCCCCTGATGCTGTTGAAGACGTCCTCACAACGAGTATAAAGTTTGAGCAGCAGGTACTTGCCATGTCTAAATACTTTTCACAAGAATCTCAAGCACCTGCTACTACCATCATGAACGATGAGATCTTACTGTGTGGGGTGCCTGCCCCCTTTACATATGAGGTAAAGAGATACTTTGCATTCTAACTTCACATATTTTGAAACTGTTGTGACAATTATTAATTATCCTTCCCCCCTTAATCTTTGTTGCAGAATTATTTCTAGGAACTCATGACTAGACACATGCAAGATGCCCTTGCCATAGCTAGTATGACCAAATGTGGTGGGCGGCCAGTAGTGGTGTGGACTGCAGCAACTCATCTCTGATTGTCAAGGTAGCAGTAAACAAAAGCAGTAGATTATTAGTTGTATTTTTTTCTCAACGTTTTAATATTTCCATTAAATCATACTTGCTGTTTCCAAGTGTTGCCATTGCAACACAGGTCAACAAGTACTCTGCAGATACCCCTTTTATATGCAGATGAGCAAAAGTCTTGTGCGTACAGATGGTTGCGTCAGGAAATCAGACCTCCAAAATGCAACTGCACCAAGTTCATATGCCATTCGACAAGGTAAATTTCACATAGTGATCTCTTATGTATGAATCCTGATAAGCTTTCTGAATCTCATCCCACCATGGAACTCAAATTATTTTTCAGGATAACATAATCCGAGGTCTTCGAGAGGCCTTGATAGATGCTGCAAGCTTTCTGGTGAGAGATGCTCCACCTGAAACTTTCGTAGTGTCTGTGGGAGACTATGATGAAGTTAATAAGACTGTGGTTGTTGAGGTAATCATAGTTAAATTTTTGGCTGTTTTGTGTTTGTGCTCTCTTTTGGTAGTTGTCTTCCCCAGATGTTGCTTACGAAGTGTGCATGCTCGGCTCATTTGAGTATAACTACGAGAAAGTAACCATCCAAGCGTATGCAGACGATAGTGATGATGCTGTTGACCGATCCTTCAACATTTTAGTTCAGGGCATAGTGAAGCCCTACTGTCCTGTGTGTATCAATATGAGACGCTTTTCATTCAGGTGTTGTTATTTGTAAAACTCATTTTGCATAATTTTTAACATTTCATAGGTAACCCTGAAGAAGGGTCTCTTGCTGGCCCTTAAGATAGTCGATGAAGGGGAGGACCCTATAATTAATTGTGGAGAACTATCTAAGAAGGGCGCTGTAATTGTTGAGGTGCAACAGAAGCTCGTCGCTTTAAGCTCGTCATTTAACTGGTATGTAAGGCATGAATATTGATCAATTTCTCATTTTATAGGTGGAAAGTGAAGAAGCAGCAGATGCCATATGCAATCTTAAATTATTTAAGTACAATTATGTGATGGTCACATTTAAGAAGGTCAAGGTTGACGCTCAGGCCACCAAAAAGGTATTCCAAATAATTTAATTCATTGATTCTTTGGGAAATATATCATCAGTTTTTTCACACTTTCACATTTTTCACACTAATGTGTTGCAGACTCAACAGTGTCAACCTCTTAGGACTGATTGGCCATTTTATGAAACATCACGGCTACTCACGCTATGTATCCAGCACAGGCAAATTGTGCACAACTGCCGGCAGAAGGATTATGCCAAAACATGGGATGTGATTAAGTCATCCATGGAAGATCAGGGCCTTTTCTACTCCATTGAGGCAATGAAAGCTAGACTGAGAAGTGCTCTGAACTGGTTCCCCAGAAGTGGTCCTAAGTGGCCTCTCCGAGAATTTATGCTTGAGTACCATGGAGAGAAAACAGCAGGGTCTGCAGCACTCCCAGAGAGATACATCCCAAAGGAACCAAAGTCTTTTGATAATGATGACATGGCCCCCAAGACAAATGTTGTTTATGGTATACATGTCATGGAGGAATTTGATCCACTTGGTTTGTATTGACATCGGGTTGGCAGTTTCATCCCCAAAAAGCCACATTACGATTTAATCTTAATTTATCTTTTCAATTTCAGCTGAGATTGCTGACTTGACCTATGAAAAGGACTTACTACTGATAGCTGAATACGGAAAGAGGAAGCCGAGATTCGATGACATGAAAACAAGCTCAGCCACATTGTATGCAGAGATTGCTCGACACTTTGCTGCACTAGGCCACAAGGATATGACTGCCGAGAAATGTTCAAACTGTATGGGGACTATGTCCGATCAATTTAAAACTCGATATGACCAGGTCAGACTTGGCAAAACTGGCATTGGTGATAAAGCTATGAACTGGGTGTACTATGACGCCATGGGCCAGCTTTTCCAAAACAGTGCAGTCTTAGAGCCATCTAAATTTGTCTCTTTTCGTACGACAAATGCCACCACAACTAGGAACCAGAAAGTGTCTCCGACACAAAGTAATGTTTAAGTACGAGGGGAAATGTTAGAAGAATTTAAGCGCTTCAACAACTTAGTGGAACAGGACTTGAAGAAAAAGGGGAACGAATGATTCCTTGTTCCTCCAGAACTCTGCTCATTCATTTCATTCTGATTTCAATGTCTTTTTTTCTATGAATACTACTCTTATTTGTGTTTGTTTCCTTTTTAATGGTTTGACTTGTTTCTCATGTGTAACTGGCTACTTTGACATGTGAGAGTTTCATTTGCTTTATTCATGGTCACAGTCATGTTTCTGAATGCACCTCTAGGAGAGATCAAGTCTGCATACATTCCTTGTTTTGAAACTTTTATTCTTTAATTTAATGTTCCATTTGCTGAATGGAAAGCTAACAAAGTCAAGTTTTTAGTTATTTTTGTATGTAAGTCTCCTTGTTCCTATTATTTGTATGAAACTCAAAGTGGTTTACGTGATAATTGTGCTGACAGTGAAGCAATTAAAAGAAGTTTTCATTTACATAATTATTATTATTTACCTATCACAACCAATAGAAAAAGCAAAGAAAAATTTTGGCATAGAACAAAACCTGAAAGCAGAAATTTTTGGTCACAGAACATTGCAGTCTTGCAGTTCATTGCAAATGCTCCATCTCTTCTGCTCCCCCAGCTGTTGAGCTTCTGCACGAAGTGCAACGTTGCCTCCAGGAACAAATGGATCATCATCTTGAGGCACTTCTACATGAGGAAACCGCTCAACAAAATTATTTTGCTCATCCTCATCCTCATCAGCCTGAAAACATGTTAAAAAATTGTATACTGGAAACAATATAATTTACAATTCTGGGGTGAAAAAAGTAATGCAACACTTACTAACTGTTGTGGTCTCTCTCCATGTATTATTTTAAGTTGTGCAACACAAATGTTGCACCTATATGTTCAGCACAATATTCCCTGTCCCGAACGTGTAAATGTTCAACACGCCTCCACACCTTAGCCACATCCCCAAACAGGTGTTCCACTCTCACACGAGCCTTGGAGAGTTTTTTTTGTTGAAATTCTTTTGCATGGCTGTGAGATGACCGTTATTTATGAATGGGCACATAATCTGATGATGCAAGTTCAATTGTGAATTAAAAGGGCATGGATCAATTTCTTGTTATGACACATCAGTCAAACACTTATACAACGTACCCTCTCCTGAAGGGGATATGCGGAATCAGCTATGAGATGTTCTTCATTGTTGAACAGTTCTCTTTCAGTGAGGACGTTGGTGCAGAAAGGGCTCCTGCGGTAAATTCTAGAATCATGTAGGCTTCCAGCCTCTCCAACATATAGATCCCTAACTATCAGCCTGGGCCTTCATGGAGTAGCCGCGGTGGTAGTTCCTGTACGCAACCGAATCCCGAATAGGACATGTTATGGAAAAATGTTTGGCATCCATGCTCCCCACAACTCCTGGGAATCCAGTTCTTCTTCGGATTCTTCGTTCGATTACTTCTCTCTCTTCTTGTGTTGGCCACCTTATGTACCGAGCACCAAGCTGACATAGTCCTCTGATGACAAGTAGGTAGCGCGTATGTAACTGGCTTGGATGTACACCGAAACGAAGTGCTACACTCCTGAATGAATCAGGAGTGGCCATGATCCACAGCACCATAAGGAGGACATGATCGAAGGGAGTTTTGTATCTCTAAATGTTATCCCTGAGGGCTTCCTGCAACTCCAGGCTAAGATCCTGAAAAGTTAATTAAAAATTTAACAAAGAGCATTGTGGAAGAGTATTCGATACTTAGTACTTCTTACATTACCATAAACTCAGGTTTCGTGAGCCGAAAATGCAATTGGAATGCATAGTCACTAAACAAAACGTATTCTCCAATATCAACAGTGACCTTTTCCCATTTCCTTTCACCTTCTGTGTAAAAATAAATAGAGCGTCAATATAACCCCTCACTAGTACTTGTTGACCAGGACAGAAGTGTCCAACAACGTACCATCTAGCGCATCTTCTAGAAAATACGCAACCACAAGCGCCACCGCCACGGCATTCCGCATTCTATTTAAATCCATACCCCTGAGCAGGGGGTGGAAACGACCCAGGGAGCGGGTGAAACCACACGGAAAAAAATGAGTTTGCTAAATCAGCAAATTGGCGTTTGCTGGAGGCCATTTAGCTAAAATAACAAACGTATTCGCTGTGTTACAAGGTCCCGTTCGCAACATGAGCAAACCTAACTGTTAAAGCAACGAACGTGTGTTAAGTGCAACAGCAGTCGTATTTTTGCAAAACTACAAAACTGAATTTGCTATTGCAACAAAGAAGTTTTGCCAGGTGAGCAAGCACGGAAACCATCGGTAGCGGAACGGGGTGCCTGCCCATGAGGGCGATTCACTTGGCAAGCGGGACCGCGCACTTCTAAGATATCGCCGTAGCATAGTCGATAGCGCACTTTCCTTCCAGTCAAAGGAACGATGGTTCGACACTCGGCCCTTCCACACTCTTTTTCTCAACGAACTTCCTCATCTCCACGACGATGGCACAGCTAATTTTGTTAGATAAAAAGAGTGAAAAACGTTTGCTAAAATAGCAATTTTACTTTAGATGACGACCGTTTGTTGCCTTAACAAACGGGTTTGCTGTGTCAATAGCTACAGACGGACGTTTGCTAAACCAGCAATTTTTTTGCTAAATGAGCAAACTCATTTTTTTCCGTGTGGGAAGTTTCGGGAAGGCTAATAAGTCTAATGCACTCTAAATTTCAACCTCTTTCCACCTGTGCAAAGCGTGTGCCAAACAACGGCCGTGTTTTCATAATCTCGAAGTTTTCCTTAACCTCTGCAGAAGCGGGGAGCATAGCTTCACGCGCTCTCTAGGTCGTTTCCGCCCCCTGCCCTGAGATAAATAAAACGAACTTCGTTAATATCGTTAGTGTTTAAGGAGAGCCGGCAAGACGACACTCATATTCGTAGTACGGTGACGTCACGCTGGTGGTGGGGATGGCTTCGGTGGTGTGGCTGACAAGGGAAGTGTCCCAGGTGTTACATCCAGATGTTGACCAAATTTTGGGAATCTTTTGTAGTATAAAAGAGATTAATTTTCCGCATAAAAGTTCCTGCTGAGAAATATTACAACACCCTCTAAAATGGATTCGATTTCATAAAAAACTAGCAAAAACTAAAAAAAAATAATTTTGACCAAAAAAATTCAAAATCATCTATAACGTCCAGAAAAGTTAAAATTTTCGATTTTGGAGCAAAAAAAAATTTGGTCCTTAAAATTCAATTCACCTCGAGAAAAATTCAAAAACATAATTTTGACCAAAAAGTCTAAAGCTTGTCTCAAACGTCTGGAAATGTGAAAATTTTTTATTTTAGAGAAGACGAAATTTTGGTCTGTAAAATTTACTTCTTTAAGACGCTCCCTCCAGTTTCTCACGCGCGCTGCACTCCGTCATATGAACACATCACTAGGAAACCGGGAATTTGACGTCACGTCCCTTTAAACGTGAATCGTATCACGTTCGTTTGATTACTGTGCCACATTCGTTTGAAGGCGAATCGGCTGCTCCCGGGCCCGGATGAGGCCGGATTCCACCCGATTCACGATCTAACGAATGTGACACGATTCACGTTTAAACGAACGTGACGTCACATTCTCGGATTCCCAGTGATTCTTTGGCCGCTTTGAATGCCAATAATTGGCAAACCTTTACCTTTCACCTTCATTGGCTTGGTATTGTTTTGCGCTTCGGTCTCCGGCGGTCCGATGCGTCCTAGGAATAAGCGCCGAAGTCCTCAGCTGCCGAACCATAAGGTCCAATGTCCGCAGCCGCCGAACCAAAAGGTCCGATGTCCCCAGCCGCCGAACTAAAAGGTCCGATGTTTTTAACCCCATATTTTTCGCCACTTTGCAATCGTTTTCCTTGCTTCTCCAGACTTAGGAGCATATTTCTCCTTATACCTTCGGATTGTCCACACTTGAAAGATTGTCATTTTCACTGCCGTATCATCCGTTTCATTCAGGAAAAGCAAAGGGATCCGTTTCATTCAGGAAAAGCAAAGGGAACGATTGCAAAGAGGCGGGATATATAGGGTTAAAAACATCGGACCTTTTAGTCCGGCAGCTGGATACATCGAACCTTTTGGTTCGGCGGCTGGGGACATCGGACCTTATAGTTCGGCAGCTGGGGACTTCGGCGCTTATTCCTAGGACGCATCGTAAATTTTGGCAAGCTGGGGAGTGTTTTAGGGCAAGGCTTGACAACTGTTGGCATTCACATGGAACGGCAAAGTATCAAAGAACGGAACCCAACCTAACCAAAGAACTCCTTGCAAAAACCGTTAGCACACATTTATCATGACTCCGCCAATAGCGTTACAGTGCACACAGAATAGTCAAATTTTACTTTAAATCTAAAGAGAGTCAAATACTTGAGAATAAACAAACGAATATTCGAGCATAAAGAACGACCAACTTTTTGCCTCCAGAGTATGATTTTTCTTCTGTTCCCGATTTAGTCACTAACAACATCGAGTTAAATAATTATTTTTGTTTTGCCGTAAAACCTCAATTTTTTCCAAAAAAAATTCCTTGGACGTTTCAGAACTTTTACAGACACTCTGGTCAAAATCAATTTATTCACCAAAACAAAATTTCGTAACGTTTCAAACGGTTTGAAAACTATTTGGACAGAAACTTTGCTTCATCATTGTAAATCTTAATACAAAACCACAGATTTTTTTCTAAGTTTTGCACGTGTACTTTGCGAATTCATGATCAAAATTTATGATCTCCAATGTTTTTTGTGAGTGAAAACAGTTTTGAGGACCAAAACACAACCAGTCTCCAAAACCGAAAATGTTGACATTCCTGGACGTTTCAAATGACTTTTTTGTCAAAATAATGTTTTTAAATTTTACTCGAGGTAAATTAAATTTTATGGCCTAAAAATTTTTTTGCTCCAATGTTCAAAATTTTCAATATTATGGACGTTTTAGGTAATTTTGAGTCTTTTTGGTCAAAATTATTATTTTTTAGTTTTTGCTAGTTTTTTTTTGAAATCGAATCCATTTTAAAGGGTGTTGTAGTATATCTCAGCAGGAACTTTTATGCGGAAAATTAATCTCTTTTATAGTACAAAAGATTCCCAAACTTTGGTCAACATCTGGATGTAACACCTGGGACACTTCTCTTGTGTGTGCGGTGTGTGGTGTGGGTCGTGTGCCTCAAAAGGATAGAGCTCCTGTGTGTCTGGTTTTTTCGGTTGTGTGTGTTTGTGGGCCTGTGTGTGTCGTGAGTTTGTTTGTCGTGTGTGTGTGTGTGAGAGAGAGAGAGAGAGAGAGAGAGAGAGAGAGAGAGAGAGAGAGAGAGAGAGAGAGAGAGATAGAGAGAGAGAGAGAGAGAGAGAGAGAGAGAGAGAGAGAGAGAGAGAGAAATTGTTTATTTAGGTTTCAATACAAAAGGGCCAAAATTGGAGGCCCTACTGGAGCATGAAACCGCTCTCTAGGAAACAAAATTATGCTTGGAGAATCAAAACGAGTCTGACAATAAAGAGATACAAAAGAGAAACATGAACAGAAAACAAAAATTTACATTACATGAGTGAAAGGAAAGTACGAAGGGTAGGGTGTCCCACAATATTTCCGAAATGCCTTTTTTGATGAGTGCCAGGCTGGAGAACTTTTCTGATGCGCCTTCATTTGGTGGGCACTGGTGGCGCGGAGCGGCTGGCCAGTGCACATACAGCACATCAAATTCAACGACTCCATTTCACAAAGCTGTCCGTACAAATAATATCAGCATATGATGTCCTTACTTGTACATCACACACTGTTAAAAATTTGGCGTAAATTTACGAAGATTTTACTGGAAATTTTTATAAACGAGAGCTTCGTAAAATGCTGTTCATGAAATATGTCGTGAGGTCCAAAACTGCGTCGCTAACATCAATTTGCAAGATACTTAGTAAATCTACAAAATATTCCGGTAATCATTGGAAGTAACATGCACCCTCGCATGCACCAAATAGTAGCGGGCCAAACTGTTCGTCGGAGAATCTAAAGCAGGACTTTGTGGCCTGCTGGCAGCGTACCTACCACGGCTCTACGAGGGTGGTTCGTACTAGAACTCGACCAGCAAGGGCCTTCACAGCTCGATACCCGGTCGTATTTGGCAATTCCACACACTAAATTACTATGTACTATTTTGTGCATAACCTTTGCACAAAGTTGTGCATGCGTTTCAATATGCACGAATTTTATGCGCTACAACGCACACTTTCGTGCGCAGTTACGCACAAATTCGTGCATTTCAAAACGCATGCACAATTTTGTGCGAATCTTGCGCACAAAAAAGTACATAGTAATTTTGTGTGTACGACGTATTATGTAAATTTAAGAACTGTTTCATTTCTTAACAAAATGTTCGCTAGGAATACCAAAAATATCGTAAAGCTGCTAATACAAGATACATAATGTCGATGTACGAAATAATGTCCAAATCTCAATAAATATCTTTTAAAGAATATTTTACAAAATGTATCTTGTTTAAATATTTCGTAGATTAACAAAAATTTCTAACAGTGCAACACAAAGCGCGCCAAGTCAACCCACTGCTTACCAACTGCGACAGTGTACGGGGCAGTCGATATAGGGCGCTGGTTACAAGGCGCTGACTGCCTGCGCCGTTGCCAACTCCTATAGTGATACAAATGCGAGTGTCGCAGACGACGCTCTAAATGGCAACGCTGCGTAAGTAAGCGCCTTGTAACCAAGCACGAACTGTCAGCCGCCCACTACGATAACTTGATGCACATTCATTACCAACCTATGAACGAACCACACACGAGTCATTCCCTGGCAACTCGGTGATCCTAAGCATCGAAAAATAACATTATGCAAGTAGAAGAAATATGAACGGTACAAACAGAAAGAACGGCACAAACAAAATTGTGATTAAACCATTTTTTGTATGACAGGTGGCCATGACTTCAGCAAAGAGGGCGCGATGGTCGGATTCCTTTCCTTTTGAGAAGGAGGTGACCCGCCTACAATTCGTGGAACTGTGGAAGAAGCATCAGAAAATGTCAGCAAATGGTGTGCAAAAACTTCGAGGAAACACCAAAGGACCGGCCAACCAGAGTACGTCAGGTAGTGTCAGACACGCACCTGAAGTCGATGAAAGAAGAGGTTGAACGAACTTGGGAGAGCACTACAGACGTGGTCGAGAGCTATTGGGACCCCGTTAAGCAGGTGGGAGTGAAGATAAGGGATGACTTGAAAACAAAGTGGTACGATAAATGCCAAATTTTGTTCATAATATTTAAAAGAATTCTTACCCTGACGTAAAAAAAACTTTGTTTAAAATTTGCAGGACCTTTGACAGGCAGGAGTCAGTGATAGGGTGGGCTGTAAAAATCCCTTTTAAGGACACTGATCCCTTGTACCACATGACTCTGCGGATCCCAATGACAGGGAACATGTACTTAGGTGGCCCGGTGTCGTACATGAATTTCGCACCAGTTGGGAAGGAAACAATCAAAGTGCATATGGACAGGAACCCTAAATCATTTAGGGCTTATGGAGCCGCCGACAACGTGGCCCCTGGGACAGTCCTTGAGTGGAGTTATGGCGAAGGGCCTAAAGTAGAAGAATGTCCTTTCCTAGGCAAATGGGACCTTGATGTAAGTTTATAAACAACAGAGTGAAACGTTAAAAGATGTATGATGATCCTGCCATTAAATCATTTTATGCTTCTTTTTTTAGTGTTGCAAGCGACAGCCGGCCATATGGCAGAAGGAAGCCACACCTGCTGGACCCTCAACGCGAAGCAGGAAGTTGGTCGATGGAACAAATCCCGTGTGCACGTTTTGCGGCTGTGACAGCACTGCCAACCCCCGAAACCACATGGCGAGGTGGCACGGGCGCTTCATGGTGGGCACCGACAACGAAAGTCCCTACAGCGCCGTGGAATTGGCCAGGGAATCAGCTTTGATCACCCAAGTGCACTTGCGAAGGAAGAAACACCAATACCACGTAGTACCTGCAATTAATGTAATTCCTGAAAGGTAATAATCATTGTCGCACCTGTGTTGTCCGCAAAATGATCCAAAGTGTACTTTTTTAATTAGCACTATGCGTATGTCGTCAACAAACAGTGACCGGACACCGGTAGACGAGAAATTGTGGAATGACTACCAGCAGAAGCAGGCGACCCTTCTAGAGGTCAGGGTCATCCCACTCATGGGGCGGCGCCCAATTCTATCGATGGCTGACTACGTGCAGTGCATCGAGGCAGGAACATAGAAAACCAACGGCAGCATTTTCAGTAAAGAAACATGTTGGGTAGAAAAACCACGACCCAACGAACCCACGGCGTACAGCCCATGGGTGAAAGACAAAGAGGCCGCCAAGAAGGCCGGCAAAGACGCCATGAACATAATAATGAATCGTCTTTTTGATAAGAATTCTGTCTGACTTCTTGTCATTCTCATTCCTTAACTATTCTGTGATTACTACTGGGCAGCGATTGGGCGGCCTATGTGCTAGTAATTAAGGACATTGTACCTTTTTTTTTTTTTTTTTTTTTTTTTTTCTTCAAGAACCCGACGCAAGACCAAAAAATACGTATTTTCCTTTGACTTACCTCGTTGTTAATCTCTCGTCGGGGCGGGGCCGGTCGTCCGGTAACAGTCGTCAGCATGGCTCTCTCAGGGGCCTGTAGCACAAGTGGGCGGTGGTGGCTTGGGCGCGGTATTAAGGCCCGGCCAGGACGAGCCAAGGGTCGGGGCGTGAAGGGAACGACGGCGCCGCGTGTCGGACACGGCCGCGTCGGGGCGTGGCCGGTCGTGCGGTGACAGTTGTCACCGGGGCTACCCGAATCACCCTTCTCCCTCAGGGCGCTCTCGCACAAGTCGGCGGTGGTGGCTGAGGCGCGGTTCCAAGGCCCAGCCAGGACAGATCCCGGCCCCCATCTGACGCTCGGGTTTGTCTCGGCGGTCCGGCTGTCCCAACTCGGTTCGTCCCGCCGGCTCGCCTTCGGTCTTGCTTGCGCTTGCTCGGCGAGACCCGCCGCTAGAACAGGTCCCTTCTGGCACTACCGCCGCCGCTCAGAGCGCCCAAGCCACCCGAGCAAGCGGGTGACTGTGCGTTCGAAGCGTGTGTCGTTTCTGTCGCACAACAGCGGGCGGGGTCGGACCTCTCTGTTCCAACCGATTGTTTCGGACGCATCACACGCAGGCGTGCGGATGCTGTGTTGCCGCTCGCTGCTGGCTTCACCGAACGACGCCTCGGCACGCAGCCGCACGCGTCTTCGGGCCTCGCTGGCCGAGGCAGTGAGACTCGACGCGCAGATGGGACGAGATGGGACCCGTTTGGCAGATGCGTTCGGCCACGCTCGGCGACGTTCGGCACATCGGTATCGGACTTTCGGCTTTCTCGGACCTCTCTCTCGCACAATGACAGCCTGGTCGGGTCTTTGGGGCCTTCGCGTGGGCTGTCGTAATGACATCGTGAGAGCAGTCCCTACCATTTAGTTTCGTTAGTTTAGATGATTATAATGTACACACACTGCCTCTCAAAAAGTATTTAAGGGGATGGCGTCCCCCCGCGGGGCCTTCCGGGTCTTTTTTGAGCCTTCGTACTTTGCAGGTGGTCGGGATGGCCTCCCGAGTGCTTTCCGTTCCATTTGGTTTCGTTTTATGTATGATTCCGTTTTCTCTAGTTTTCTCTAATAGCCCCAAATTAGAGAAGACAAACAAGACAAACAGATGAACAAAATAAGGAAAGTTGGCAGGGGTAGGGCCTTCAGGAGGGTGAGCGCGCTCGAAGGCGCCTGCCCGCCGGGACGGCCCGGTGGCGTCGCCGCGGTCGCGGCGTCGCGGACATGAGCCGTTCGCGCGCATCATAGAGTCGCGCTAACAGCGCATTTGGGCCAGGTATCGAGGTGTGTCCGCGACCCCGGTGCGCGCGCCCCGCTGCCGCGGTCTGCTCCGCACCCCCTACAAGTACTACACTCTCAGACTCGTATTGACTTTTTTGTCAATAGCGTTATAAAGAAACGAAAACATCAATGACTATTGACAATATTGTCCTTTCCCTATTGACAATAATTTGAGTATTTACCTCTATTGACTTTTTTAATGTTCAATTTTGTCCTTAGACCATTGACTAAAATTTACTATTTAATATTGACTATTTCCTTTGTACGCTATTTAGATATTAGTTTCTACTATTCACAATTTTCTCCATAGATTACTTAGAAATTTGTTCGATGGCGATTAACAACGGCCTGCCGTGCGTGCCCGCTGATCCAAACAGAGCCCCTGAGAAGTCCGGGATAGGGAAGCCCGCAATGCCGAGGCGTGCAGCGGCGCGGCCTATCCACGACTTCACAGGGGCCAAAAAGCCTGGGCCGCTGCGTTGTCCACTGCAGTCGGACCGAAGCTAGGTATACGGCACTAATTAGTGAACTTGGCTCCCTTATTTCTACCTGGTCATTTGTGAGCCACAAGCTATCGCTCCGATCGCGTGAGATTGGCAGTCACTCGTGTCTTCCTTTGTTCAAGTGAGTCATGTTTGGCCCTAATGTTTGTGCGACTGCTTGTTTCGTCCACTAATTATTCTGCTTTGGTATCTTCCACCATGTACATAATCGATTTGTCTTCCTTGCGATGTTATATGCTTGATTTTGTTCAAACGCGCCTCTTTTGCCTATTTTTCGGTATGCATAAAACATGCGTAATACGGTGAAATCATGCATAGCTTACGTAGACAATTATGCATATTACGTATGTGCAAATTTATGCGTACCTTACGGTGAAAAATCATCGTATTATGTATAAAAATGATCTTAAGAAAATGAGCGTGTAGTCTGTGGAGTCATATACAATTGTTGTAAAAGACTATGATGTTCTGTAACCAAAGTATCCAATAAATCAACATGCTCAGGACGAGCTTCTTCGGCAAATGTAATCAGCATGATCTGTTGTTGGCTGAGCGATTAGCGAAGCCAGTTACTCCAGTGGGGTTGAAAAGTTTTGTCTGTCTGTCTGTTGGTTTGTTTGTTTGTCTGTTTGTGTGTCCGCACTACTCCTCCCAAACGGCTCGGCCGATCGGGACGAGATTTTGCAGGGTTCATAGGTATATCCTTGGCTCCCCACACGCCAAAATTCAGCTCTCTATATCAAATAATTCAGTCGTACCAACGAAAAAACACTATATCAAATAATTCAGTCGTACCAACGAAAAAACACTAAACGGCAGAAAAAGTGCAAATTTTTAGTGACTTCATATTTAAGAGACATTTTTACATGATTTTGTATGTTTTTGAAGGTGCTAATGACGAAAATGAAATCAATTTCTACCCCTGACATTAGTGTTAACTGCGAATTGGCTACCTCGGCCCGAATTTACTAACACAAGGTAGGTTTACGCCAGACCGTGTCTTGTCGTAACAGGCTTCGCGATGCTGCGCCAGTTTCGACAATCCACGCCTGGCGTTGCACCTACCTTGGCCTGCGGCGCTTCCTGCTTGCCTACGGCAAGCTGTTTTAAGGGTTCATTGAGGCAATGAGTAGTGCACTACGCGACAAATGGTCGAAGTATACAAGCTGGGGCGCGCCCTTCCGTCGAACCGAGTAGGCAGCTCCTCTTCGCTGCGCCGGCAATTCAGTTCGACAGGGTCCGATACCACCATGGCCTGCCGGCGGGTTATTCTCGGGCCTTCTTTGGCCTTCGCACCAGACCTGGCTTGGCCCAATCGGAGGCCGTCTCTCGGGCCTTCGGTCCTCGCACCTCACACCCCGTGGAGGTAAAGCGAAAACTTATTGATGTAACATCAGGTCTGAGGCCCGCTCTTGTGTTTCCACTGTGCCAAAGTTAATGTGTAAAACATGGCCGTTGCACCACACTCTCATATTCTTACGCTGAAACGGTCTGCGTAACATACGTTAAAATGCAAACATGCACATGTTACCGGAAAAGCCCGCAGCCCCGGTAAACCTTAGACTGCCTAGGTAACGTTAGGTGTGCCCGTTTCATTTTCAGAAATGTTGAAATATTAATATCCAACTAACATTGCCTAGGAAAATTTACGCCCAACTAAGATTGCCGAAATGGCCGTCGGCAAGCTTAGGTTAACAAAACAAGATTACCTGATTATGACATAAATAAACATTCTTCCCCTCCCGGATTGGGCGGCTGGCTGGCTGGCCCACCTGACGGAAGAAAGGCTTAATTCTCTGCTGCTTTCAAAACGGAAGGACAACTCAAATTTTATGGATAGGACTCAATACCAGCTCTTCATACAAGAAACTAAAGCTGCTCGCCGGGCCAATCCCAAAACAACAAAGGACTTAGACGCCTGAAGAGGTTTGGAGTGGCCACAATCCAGGAAGAGGATAAACTGATTGTGCCCCTCGAGCAAGGTGACGGCACCATGCTGTTTTATGTTTCCAACGAGGAATTGTATGATGTTTTGGTGGAGGCCCATCTGGCTGTAGCGCACGGTAAGAGAGACCGAATGTTGTTTCACTTAAATAAGAAGTATGCCAACGTTGGCAGGGAAGTGGTTCAAATCTTTCTTCCCTTGTGTGGGGTGTGTCTGTCAAAAAAGAAGACAAAGCGTCGCGGCCTAACAGTGAAACCACTTATTTTTGAGAAAATGAATGACAGGATGCTAATCGATAAAAAATCAATAAAATTCATCGTACCTTACGCTTAATCATGCGTAATACGATCAAATCATACGTACCTTATGTACGAAACATGCATAATACGGCTAAATCATGCATATCTTACGTACACAACTATGCATATTACGTATGTACAAATTTAAACATACCTTACGGTGACAAATCATCGTATTAAGCATAAAAATCATCGTAAGAAAATAAGCGTGCAATTTTCACAATGCATGAAGGCGGGCTCACAGACCCCCCTTCCGACCCCTCTTTGAAAAGGTCTTGCCGAGACCTATCGAAATCTGCAATAAAATTTTTAGTCGGTCGACCCCCTTTTTTCAAGATCCAGATTCGGCCAACTGATGGAGTCGGGCTCCTAGACCCCCCTTCCGACCCCTCTTTGGAAAGGTCTTGCCGAGACCTATCGAAATCTGCAATAAAATTTTTCAGTTGGTCGCCCCCCTTTTCCCAAGATCCTGATTCGGCCAACTGATGAAGTCGGGCTCCTATACCCCCCTTCCGACCCCTCTTTGGAAAGGTCTTGCCGAGACCTATCGAAATCTGCAATAAAAATTTCTAGTCGGTCGACCCCTTTTTTTCAAGATGAAGGGTCGAAGTTGATAATGTTAGTAAATTCGGGCCGAAATAGCCAATTCGCAGTTAAAACTAATGTCAGGGGTAGAAATTGATTTCATTTTCGTCATTAGCACCTTCAAAAACATACGAAACCATGTGAAAATGTCTCTAAAATGTAAAGTCACAAAAAATTTGTACTTTTTCTGCCGTTTTTTTAGTGTTTTTCCGTTGGCACGACTGAATAATTTGAGATTTTGAGAATTTGAGACAAGTGCTTCTCTGGGATCCCCGCGCCGGGGTATGGCGGCTTGAACGTGACCGATCTGTGCACGTAGGCCTGCTTGTTATGTTCGAAGAGAGAGACTTCCTTCAGAACATACTCCCCGTGCATCCCTCGGAGCATCTGGAGGTCACAGATAGCGTAGGACGACATCTTGACAGGTCAGCGTCTGAACGAAGAATGGATACTCTGGCCAGTGAGCCGCCTGCATTTATACTCGCCGCCGGCCGTAGCGCCAGCGCCGGGAGCGCCCCCTCACGGCGGAAACACGAACTAACCGCCGAGAAAAGGCGACTTCACCCAGTGGGTATCGAACTCGTGCCTCAGCGCTGACAAGCGCACCAGAACCTACACACCAACCCACTGAGCTACTGAGCCATGCTTAGGGAGGGTGCTTACGGACCGGCTTTTGATCGGTGAGCGCAGCGCGCCGAGCGCGGAACCAAGCACAGAGCCGTATGCATAACGGTCGGTTTGAATTCTCCCGCCGCCGCGCAAGTTCCGACTGGACCGGAACCCTTCCCCGCAACGCCAGGCCACGCCGCCGGTGCCGAGCGGAGCCGAGCCGAGCGAAGCGCCCCTCCCTGCTCCCCCGCGCCCTCTGTGCCGGACGCCCTGACCGGCCTCAACACACGTTGTTCCTTTCAATTTCCGCATGCTGGTGACTGTTGGATATCATTTTTCCGGCTGAAATATTTTTCTAGAATTTTTACTCATACTCCCCTCATGCTGTCATGTCGTATTTAAAACTGTCAGAGCAAAAATAGCCGTTGGTCCAGAGCCCCCATACCTTCCGTCATGCTTCAGCGCCGCATCACCGTCGCCCCATCCGCCGCACAAAGTATCATTTGCATGACACTTGTTGACAACCCTTCAAGACGATGTCAAGTGAAAGGAAATAATATTCGAGAATTTTTGACACCCTACTTTCATTCTAATTCGTCGCGAGATCGCAAATAATTTGAATTTCGGTCAAACGTTAGAACGACGGATGTGCCCTCTGGCGGACGGAAGTGTCAGCTAGCTACACGCTCATTTTCTTACGATCATTTTTATGCGTATTACGATGATTTGTCACCGTAAGGTACGCATAAATTTGCACATACGTAATATGCATAGTTGTCTACGTAAGTTATGCATGATTTAACTGTATTACGCATGTTTTATGCATAAGGTACGTATGTCTTCATCGTATTACGCATCATTAAGCGTAAGGTACGATGAATTTTATTGTAGTATGTATGTTTTCATTTCAACGTATGTTACGCAGATCGTTTTAGCGTAAGAATATGAGAGTGTACCCTTCCGCCCCGCTCTGAATGGTCAGTTGTCAGTTGCTGTCCAGACCGAGTGGAGCATTGATAGTATCATCATGTCTGACAAATCATTCATGCAAGATTTTGAATTGTCCGATGAAATGACCGAGAGAAATGAAGAGGCAGAGCTGGTGAGCATCGACGGGGATGCATCCTATTCGATTTTTATTGAGGTAAGTGAAAATCTGTGTCCATGTGAGAGTGTGTGAACGAGTCGCCGCGCCACTGTGCCGCATGGCGCCGCATGGTGACAGGGCCCTCGGCTTGCCCTGCCCTTGTCTGTTTTTGCTAGAAATGAGTATTAAAATCGTCACATGTTTTGAGTCAGTGGTCGGGTTAAGTGTGTGCAATAACGTCCGTGTGTCTGTGGTCGTGGTCGCGTGTCGTGTTTTGCTGATGCAAGCACGGCGTGTCAACGGCGTCGGTTTCTTGGTCCGTCTGTCTGTGTCCTTTCAACGCTTATTTTTTCGTCTCTCTGGTGAATCCTTGCTTCCGTGTGTGTCGTCTAGTGCGAGTCATGCTAAATTCACGTGTTTTGAACCGTCGCTGCAAGCCCCGGCGGCCCCGGCGCCCACGCCGAGCCAGCAAACATGATTTAACGTGTCCGCGCGTGTGTGTGACTGACGTGGAACTGACGAGCCGAAAAGCTTTTCGCTCTGTCGTGATCACTTGAATAACTTCGATCTCGTTGCCTTTTCATCGTTTTCGAGTTTGGTTTCCATCGCGAGTCGCTTCAAAGAGCCGTGCCGCCGCCGCCGCGTCGCAGGCAGGGCGAGAGGGGGAGGGGAAGGGAGGGCCGGGCCGCGCGGCAACGCACGCCCGGCGCGTGGGGTATCGACGCGTCGTTTTTCGGTTGTGCGAGGTTGCCTGTCGCGCGGACTATTTCCACGTCGTGTTTTCTCATTTTTTGGTTCTTTGGTTTCAGACATCCACCCCAAAGTCAGGGGCCCCTGACCCCCATGGGCCAAGGGGGATATCACCAATACTCACACCTCAGGAGGAGGAGGAGGAGGAGGCTGCGCGGCTTGAGGTGGCAGAAGTGGTACTGCAAGCACCTCCAGCAGAGGAAGAGATTGTCATCCCTAATGACCCATTACCCGACGAAGGCCCTCAAAATGATCCAACAGTGAGAAGGCGCACTCAACCAACTCCTGCTTCAGCAATATTTCCTGTGAGTTTTTTGTTTTCTGAAAAGAAAGTCAAACATTTTTTTTTCTCTTTAAAAAATTTGATTTTTTTCTAGGCTCGTGAGAACAGAGTACTGAAGGAGATACACTTCAATTTGGTGGCTAATCATACACTGGAACCTCACGTCCCTCCCTTCCCCTCGGCAGCAACAACCTTTTGTGGATGAAGCAGAGGAGGGAGAGATAGTGGAAGGAGAGAAAGAGAGTAAAGATGAGGAAAAAAAGGGGAAGTGATTTAATGCTGATGTTTTATTTCGATACAGTTTTCTTTGCGAGCAACATTTTTTAACACTCTTTATTTTTGTTCTTCTAGTCTGTTAGGCAACGATTAGGAGCGAAAGTTAAGTCTCCTTAGAAAAGGGAAAAGAATTTGTCAAGTCTACCATTTAGAGGCACTTACGTTGTAAGTACTAAAAAAAAAAACATTCTTAAAAAGTTTATCAGAAGAATAAGAAAAGTAACAGATCTCTATGATTTACAGACTCAAAAAGATTTAAGCGACGCCTTAAAGAAACTAAATAGAGAGAGGAAGGAGAAGGAACGGAAAGCTAAGAGAGAAGAGGAAAAGAAGCGAAAGGAAGAGGAGGAGGTTGCTCTTCGTGCAGCTGTGAGGAGGGTCAAAGAGAAATTAAAAAAGAGAGAGGAAGAAGAAAAGAAGAAGAAAGAAGATGGTGGACAATAACTTTTCTGTTTTTATTTGTCTATGCACATGTATGTACATTTTTCAAAGTGAATACTTAATTTTTTCAAAGTGAATACTTTATTTTTTTTTCAAAGTGATAATCATTTTTATTTTTCATGTTTGTATATGTACATTTTTGAAATGGATACTTCATTTTTCAAGGTGATTAAACTTTTATTTTTTTTGGTCAATTTGTATTGGAAATCTGTTTTATTTTTGTCCTTATCCTGTCTTCATTTCTTGTCCACACCAAGTTGGTGTTACCATTATATTTTGCCTGATAGAAACTTAAAGCTTGCTCGTGTAAATCCAACGCAATTCCATTTTGATTAGTTTGCAGCTTAGTTTATGAGAGAGTCAGACTCGCATGTTAATTAGGAAGTGAGTGTGCCCCTCTTTATGATTTAGTTGAGTGACACTCTTGGAAAATTCAGTTTGACAACATAGTTATATGGGCAACATAACCCTCAAAGTGAGTGACCCGATTCAGACAGTGTTGTTGTACCTCAAGCAGCCCTTCAGCCAATATTGACTTGATGAAACTGATATTGGTTTTCAACAGTGTTGAGGTACTAGTGACGTTTGCCTTATAGTCATTTTGAAGGAATTTTGAGAAATTTTGGTTTTATTTTGGCACAATGAGTTATCAACTTCCTCGGCTCCAAATCCAACGGGGAAAGTGACAGAATTGTTTGCACTCTTTGTTTTGACCATGTCTCTTTATTTTGTGGGTATTGGAGATAAAGCCCATTTAGTATTCAGAGGCCAGACTATCTTTTGATTTAGGGAGTGGAGAATTTAGGGAAAAAAGTTAAGTTTTTGGGGGACATGGAGTCTGAATGATGTCAGATATTTTTTTACCCAAGTATTTCTATTTTAATGTGAGAATGTTATTCTTATCACTGTCACAATCTTATCTTTTTTAAAAGAAAAGAGCTCAGTGCCAAGGAAAAATATGGGTTTTCATATGCATCATCATAGCTCTACTCTTTAATTATGTTGTTGAACGGGCCAGCTTGCTTCTCCCTGCACTTTTAAAATCAGACTCATTTCAGGATTATTTTTTTGGGGTATTCTTTTTTATACTTTTTTGGGTTTTCAGCTTTTTTTATTTTTTTTGGCTTTTTTTCTTTTTATGCATATCAGTATTGAGTACTCAAGCCTGTCTCATAGAATCATAAATGGCTTCTTTAATGAAATCTTTATGGTAAGCTACAGATCCAGTTTGATCGAGACAGGGAATGAAGCTAAGTAGCACCTCACAGCACTGGAAATTAGATTGTCTGCATGATCACGAGACAACTGTACAATAGATTGGGGATTTTTGTATCCACTCTTCACACAATAATCTTTGCAGTGAGAAATTAAATGGGTGTAATTTGACTTCGCAAGAATAGACATCTCAGTCAAATTCATGAGATGGTACTCCATATTTTCTTTTAAGTTGAAAATCATTTTCCAACTAGTCAGCGCAAGGAAAATTTTAATGGGGGAATCCTTTTTCTCCAAGCACACTGTGATAAACTTGGCTTTTTCTTTATTAATAGATAAGGTGATTTCACCAAAAGAGAGGGGCTCCAACTTGGATCTATTTTCCAGAGCATTCAAAACGTGCATCTGGACTTCTCGTGACATCATAATGTTGAGCTCTGCTGGGCTCATTCTGAGATAGAGTCGATTACCATTTTTATTGGTTTCACTCAAAATCAGGACGAAGGGGGAAAAATCATTGGCTGCGTCCAAACCAAGGCGAATAGTTTTTGAACCATTCTTAGTGAGTGCAAGGTCCCTGGGGATGCATTGCAGGGGGAACTCAGATGGGCAGGACTTTTCTTTTAAGTCCACTCGTATTGACATGACAGTGGGTGTTTGATTTAGTCCCAGCTGCTCAATGGTCTCTGTGGCCATCATTTGATCATAAGCCTCATTGCACATCTGGTCCAGTAAGTCTGATCCTGCACTGGTGCTGGAGCTGGAGCTAGTTGAGTCTGTCAGGTCAGAACTTGATGAGGTGCTTTTGGGGGAGGGGGCGGGGGCGGGGGGGATGTCGAAGTCCATGAGCAGGTCGTCGGGGATGTAGGCCTTGTTGACCTCCTCGACGGTGGCCTGCACCTCGCCGCCGCGCACCAGTGGGAACTCGATGATGTCAACGGGCGCTTTGGCGGTCGCGTCGACGGTGACCTCTGGGGCCGGCGGGGTGGGAGTGAGGAGGGGCATGCTTGGTGCTTGGCGTGCATTCTCCTCTGAGGCCGGGAGCACACTTACTACGCCGGGCTTGACGCCACTGAGGGCGCCGCCACCAGGGGCAGCCAGCGTCTTGGCCCCGTGGGGAGGTCTGTGGTTTGGCCGACAGCCTGCGTTATCGCATCACTGCCGGCGTCACCAGGACCCTCCTCATCAAGGCAAAGCTCGGTCACCAAGTCGCCCAGGATCTGGCGCTTTGATAAACAATATAAAACATTACTGTCAACATTGTTCTATGACTGGAATGATTTCAGAAAAACTGCTCAAAGATGTCTTAAATTCAATACAATGAGGAAGGTAAAAAGATGTTTATTGTTATATCTAAATTGTTAACATCATGATTACCAGTATTTCAATACATCATGTTATTACAAATGTTTTTTTTTTTTAGATACTATAATCTCAATTATTTTATTATCTATTTTAAATACAATTCGATTTTGTTAGTGTACAACTTTTTATCCAAAATAAAATCCATTCAAACACATTTATAATCAAACATTTCAATGCAACAATACTAAGAATATGTAAATGATAAATATCAACAAACGTTTCAGCAATGACATTCACTCATCTCACGATTTGTGTATGTTGTTATATCCAATACATAAGTGCAAGAGCATCATCATCCAGCAAATCAAGTACACAACAGATGTGACACCGTCACATTTATTGAAAATCCACTGATCACCGTATTGGAACAACACTTTTCTCATCGACCAAAATTAAGCAGCACACATTCATTGCCCAAGATTTAACAATCTGTTTTCATAGCGCAAATTTCAGCAATGATCAACAAAGATGTAAATAAAAGGAAGACCAGTCACTCATAGGTCTTGGTAACATTAGTGATCATAAAAGAAGAAAGGCTTTATAGCTCAGCTGTACAGATACAGCTTGACAGCCTCGCAGTTGTACCTAAGGTCAACAACACATTGGTCACTGATGACAATAGCAAAGTTTACTGTTACTTGCCCTGACAATTTTCGTTCATCTCACAATATGTGTGTGTTCTTTTATCCAATACATAAGTGCAAGACATCATCATCCAGAAAATGAAATACACAACAGATATGAGATGGCCGTTGTATTTATAGGTTAAAGCTCAGCACAAACCTATTCTTGGTTTCAACTACAATCTTCTTTTATGAATGCACAATTTTTGGGCGATAATGGCAGCTACAAAAAAATTGTTTCAACCAAGAAGTTCAATGCTACACTGGTTCAAACAAAAATGACAATTCTAAAAAATTTGTGAATTTTCGCATCCATACGCCGCCATTACCATACTACACTCTGTTTTGTTTTTACTTTTACGTCCTGCCTTGTATTAATCCTGCAAATACATAGCCAATGAGCAAAGGACTTGCACATAAGCTGTCGTCCATCTTTTGTTTGCAATAGACAACTGGTGAAAGTAGGCGACGAAAACAGTTATTTATATCTTGCACCGCTTTATGGCAAAGTCTTGCTGTTTTTAACATATTTCATTTACTTTCATTGCCAATGCATAGAATTCTGTGTAACTGTAGTCATTACTCTTTATAACCCACCAATTAATATGAAGAAACCCCGTCGTCGGGTGACATTGAAAAACCTTTTAATCTTCTAATTGTACACATTTGCAGTGCCGCTTGCCCTAACCTTTCCTCGCTATAGTGTTATTTGAAATCGCGATCTATTGTTTGGTCTGTGTCCTGTAATTCCAAACTCTGCATTATGTCATGACAAGTGTTACACGCTCATTTTTCTGCCAAAAATTTTGTGTCTTCTGTTCAACTCTCCTTGCAACGCATTTCTGCTCTGCCAGAAGCTCAACCCAACTACTCCACCTAGGATCAACTTCTGCTTCAAATTCCAAAGTCGCTGCATTTGTGCCATAGTTTGGGTTTTCCAGTAAGCGTACTACCATTCTCTCATCCTGCAAGTCCTTTTTTTTTTTTTAAAAAAAAAACAAAAAAAAACGGTAATTTTTTTTCACAATGTTCACAATGACTAAATCTGCTATTAGAAGTCGATATTCCCAACACAGTGAAATGCCAGCACCGAAGACCTAAGGTGTTGGTTCAACTTCTTCTGCTGCAAAGTCACTGTATACAGAAAACGCAAGATAACATGAGTCACTCACACTGTTTAATCATAAACACAATTGTGTGTTTATTTATTTCATATGCTCAATTAAATGGACAGTCCAAATCACTGTAGATTTTCCAAAAACAGAAATCATTTATAGGTATACAGTAAACTATTGTTTCCAACAATATATTCAGATAATTCACTTGTTAAGCAAATCAAAAACCTGTAATCATTTTCTATATCATACAACATTACACATATACAAAGGAATGTGATTTCCATCTTAATAAATTTACCTTTTTGTCTCAGTAAGATCCACTTCCATTGACTCAGTTGTTTCACTTTCTTCATCATTAGATATAACATGAGCAACTTTTTCATTCAGTTTATGTAATTTCACTTCCATTTATTCAAATACACCTTTATATTTTAATGGTCCAGTACACAAATGTACACAACATAGTGATTATCTAGAATAAGAAACAAAATACGATACATTTTTTAAGATTTATAAAAAGGTAAAACAAATACAAATAGCAATTGATATTTACAATATTTCATCCATAACATCCTCGCTGTACCAAATACAGATACGATAAAGTATTTCGGTACTTTGCTTCCATACTGCAAACTTCCACAAATCACTCATTTCAACCAAATTAGGATGAACAGGTTCTGAATTACATATTTCTTCTAACTTCTTATATTCATTAATAGCAGATTGAGTATCAAAATAATATTCAACATCTTCTGCACCAATATAGTGATACAGTTTTAAAAATTGTTGCAGAACAAAATGATCATCGCCGTATCCCTGCTTAGACAGGACAAACTGTAATTTAGTTGAAGCAGAATTATATATTTCATGAAATGTAGCCAAAGACATTTCTAAACAAATTAAACACTTTTATGCAGTGTCACAACAATGAAACTAGTTGACCAGCAACCAGGCAACACTAACTACAATTTTTGTCTATCATAAAGCCACAGTTGAAATCAAGTTGAACTTGAACATCTTAATTATCAAATACAAACAGAATATAATCTTAAAGGTAACAAAGTATAATTAATTCATTTTTTAACTTCTACGACCAGCAATTTTTAAGAAACAAAAAACCTCTCCATGATCTTACTTTACAGGTAGAAATTATACCATTCAGCAATGTTCCCCTCTTTCAAAGAAATTTTAGAATACTACACAGACATGCCAGAACTACTTGCAGCACTGTTTTATTATGCTGTAAAATGTGATGAAAATTTCTTTTGGACTCCAATTCTACATGTCTTTGCAAAAAAGATTTATTGTCATGGCAAACAGGACATCACTTACTTCTTCAACCAGCATTATATGGCAAATGCAAACAACCAGTTAAAAATTCACAAGATCATTCAAGATTTTGATGCAAAAGAGCCATCAATCCTGAATACTGATGAACATGAAGATTGGCTTGAAGAAAGAAGCAAAAAATGTTGTGACATTTTACTGAGCTTTTTCTTTGAACTGTTTTACTATAATGATCAACAAATTTAGATACTAAAAAATTACCAAATACTGCAATAATGGCAGCAATAAACAGTAATCAGAAGGTCAGAATAAATTTCTTTATTTTTCTTTACTACTTAAACTGACTGACTTCAAAACACAATGAATTTTTTTTTAAATAATAAATAATTTACATTTACATCAAACTACTGTTATAGTGTGCGATTGTAAGGGACTTGGAGGAAAAGGATGAGTCAGAGGTCTCGTAGAGACAGGAGCGTTCTGTATTGACAGTAGGTGACCGTGTACAGAATGGTAGCGGCTGCTTGGCAGCACGCGCTTATATTACAGGAGCAGAAGAACGTAGGGAAGAACAAGGGTGGAGGGTGGGGGTGCATGGCCAATGGTATGGTGAGGCTAGGGTATTTAGGGGAAGAACAGTAAGAAGAAGAATAGTAGGTCCTGGCTAGGATCCTTAGGGCAGTGGTAGCAACCCATAGGGGAGTGACCGCTAGTAAGCCGTGCTCTGGTTATGTTCTCTGTTGTTCATTTCACAACACCACTCCCTCCTGAACAAAGAAACGAAGTTTCTCAAAATTTTCTACCATGCTTTTACGAACCCAGCTTTGACTTAGTTTGGAATTTTTACACTGTTCAACTCTTGGAATTTAGACGCTTAAACCTGACTTCCCACTCTCTCACTTAATTTGCACAGTTTTGTTTTGATTAAATTGTCCGATCGAATCCATTTCTTGTCGTGTTCTTTCTTGTTCTTGTCTTGATAACTGCCAAGCGTTGACTGGAACTGATGCTACAAAGGCTTGCGTCACCATTACACCGTACGGTGCCAGGCATTAGGGGGTCCAGGCCTAAGCCCACGGTTCAGCGTGATGTTAAAAATAAAAATAAAGAGTAGTTGGCCCTTAACATGCAGCATGCCAGATGGAGTCCTCGTCTCCAAACGGATGTTACAACCGTCGTCACGATTTGCAACACCGCGTGAAGTGGGGATGTTCCGCCTGTGGGCCAACCAAAGATTGTGTTAGTTTTGATGAGGCTCCAACTGAAACAAACAGAAAACACTCTACACAGTTTTGCGCTTTACAGTATCGAACCCGAACTCTGTTTGGTTGGTTTTGCCTGGCGCCTGTCCTAACTAGCTAATTCCTGTTCTAAAGGCACCTTGAAATCTAAGAAATTTAACTAGCTGTTCGCTAGCGGGAATACTTAAAACCCTTTAAGTCACGTCGTCGTTCCTATACAACATATCCATTTTTTCCTTGTACATTATTGTGTTTTGCATTCTGGGGACTTTTGACGTGCGCAATTCGCCCAGAAGGGTTCGTTACGTCGTTTGAACCACCCGCAGAAACTTCCCGTCGCGTACACTACTACCAACTTGAGCGCGAAAACACACGTTGCTGGTCTACGAGTGCACATGTGCTTAGACGCAGCGCTAGGTCCCGTAAAAATCGCTGTGGAGTGGAAATATTCTTTGAAATTTGTTCTAAAAGATTTTTTTTCTACTCGACAAACCTTACATTTTCTTATGAAGTGTACTAGTGCTGCGCAAGGTTCAGCTTTAGTCCTACGTTGTACACCTACAACATTATGACTTGAGGGTGACTGATTCCGGTCAAATTTTGGGACTCGTTTTTCGCGTGCATTACGGCTGATTGCTCCGCAAATTGGTGAGTTTTGTGCATTAATAAAATGTCTCAGAGTGGAAAAAAGGTAGGAGTGTCAGTGTAGCCCTTTGTTGTGCCATCTAGAAACTGTGGGGTTTTCGGCCTATCTGAATCCAAATGCTGGCCAATGTTACCGTAACCGCCATATTGCCGAGTGTTTGTAAGTATATTGGCGGACTTTGTCGGTGCTGCGCTAGCTTTTTCTCCTAAATATATTGCCAAAGATTGTAAACTGTCCAGTCTGGTTTCAATTCTAGTCGGCTATTTCGGGGTTATCGTGTAATCTGTACGTTGTACTGGCACAACGTCGTGTGGTACCTGTAGAACGTTTCCATTCCTGAACCATGTACTCAGTCTTTTTGGGTTGGTTTTGTTCCAACCCGGAAACCCACCAAAGTAATGTTGTATCAATGTTTTGACAACGCTATGATGTCTCATCCTCATAACTCGTCTTTCAGCGAAATATTTACTTCAGTTGCCCGGAAGTCACGACGTTGTAGGTATACAACAGTCACTTTCGTTTGCTCCAGAGATCAGACCTTTGAGAAATTTCACATTTGGCCGCCTAAATAATAATTTCTAATGCAAATGCTGTGGCGTGAATACTCTGTCATGGTAAATTTCTTTACAATTCACGGCTCATTTGATCATACATCTAAACCTTTCGCATTTTTGGACCATTTTTCCCCTGTTTGGTGCCAAATCGTATTATGCTGTTCCAGGTGTGCAGTCAATTTGTTGTGAACACTCAAAGTTTACCTAGGTATGTTAAGTTTTCGCTAGCACGTCACCGGGGAACGAGATCGAAATTAAACTGCTGATTCACCCTCGACTCACAATGTTGTTCCTGTTCAACGTTCCACACCAGATGAGCCAGGCAGCGCCCAACACAAATAATGGTGAAAATGCCCTAAATAGGTGCCAAATAAGCGACATAACACAACTGAAACGATTTTCACAAATATTTCAGGGTCTGTGACTTAAAGGGTTAACTCATGGGATTACTCCTCGCGTGTAGACTGGGGCTCCTGGACTGGTGTGACGTCATCCTTCAAGGTCTGGATAATTTCCAAGGCGGCTGCCAGTAAGGGGTCGTCCACATATTACGTCACGCGCTTAGGGGGGGGAGGGGTTTCGGCAAGCGTGACGGCGCGTGACATGGGGGAGGGGGGGGGGGGGTGTCGAGCTATGTGACGTCACATTTTCGTAAAAAAAAGAAAAGAGTTTTAAACAACAAAGTTCACTTTGATACCAAAGTTCTTGCAAGATTGGATTAAAAAGATTTAATAAAAACATGTTCAAGCAGATCCAGCGGGGTTCATTCCAAGCTGCATCCCTCTTCCTGCAAAAAGAATGAAGAATTAAAAAAAATGCATTACGAAAGTCAATTACACTTTCGACTGCTTAAAAGAAGTGTACTTACCTTGTGCTAATTATTAACTTGCAGCACTTTAAACATTCAACACTATTAACTTTTATTATCGGCGTAGCGCTTTCTTTTAAATTATATGTTTTTTTTGCAAAAAGATCGAAAATGTGACGTCACAAGGGGGGGGGGGTCATCTATCGTGACGGTGCGTGACATGGGGGGAGGGGGGGGGGGTCAAAAAGTGCCCAAAATCGCGTGACGTAATATGTGGACGACCCCTAACTGCTCAGGGGTGAGCGTTCCATCCAGGACATGTACTGGGTTGGTTTCCTCTCGTAACAGCCAGGTGTCAGTTAGGTCATGCAGTAAGTTGAGGTACTCAACAGTGACACCTGCTTCTTCCGTGCGGCCTCTATGGTTTAGACGTTGGTACGCTTCAGCCGGGGGTGTGCGTACATAGATGTAGTGGATCGGTCGACGAGTTGGTGGGGCGACAGCGTCACGTAAGACCCGTAATATAGCCATGTGCTGTTGGCTAATGGCCTTCATTTCAGCTAGGGCCTGTGCGAATACTCTCAGTGAACATTGAGGCGAACGTTCCAGGACAGTCAGTCTTTCCGGGTGATTAGCCAGCATGCGAGTCTGGCGGCGGCCTAACGTGGCTAACGCCAAGACTTGGAAGGGGTAGCTCCAAGTGTTTCGATCCGCGTAGAGTAATTCTAGTAAGTTGAATCCTTCCACATCTTGCCAGTCCTTGACGGGTTCGTCCAGTAGTGGAAATAGTTCTAGTCTTTTCAATTTGGCTGCCAGAGTCGATTTTCCTGCGGCAATGTTGCCTTCTAGGTACATGATTGGCGCGAGCCGGCGTCGTTGTTTCATGAAGTAGTGCGTTAATAGTGCAGCAATGATGGTCAGGAAAGCGATGGTCAGCATGATGAAGATCATTTTGGCTCGTTTGCCTCAAGCCGAGTCGATAGTGGTCCTGTAGATCAGACTTATTAATTTTTTTGTTTTTTATTTAAGTCTCCTTTTCCTCTCCGAATGAATGGTGTACACTGTGTCTAGTAACGGTTTTACTTCTTTCTTGTTTTTGTACAATCAGGGTTATGACATGTATCGTTTTCGACATTTATCTTAAGCGGCTAGAGTGTTTGTGGATTTCGTCCGTTTGAATTGGCGCGCGCCTCGCGCCTGGCGATACCCCTTGCGCCGGTTCTTAGTGCGGTGCAGTACCGCGCTCCGCCGCTGTTGCGTGGGGCGTTGGAGTCGCGGCGAGAACTTGCGTTGCGCTGCCCGCTGCTGCCGGCCGGTTGCTAGCCGCGGCGCGGTTGTTGACGTTGTTGACGCGCCGGCCGGCGTCGCCAGCGTCCTCGCGCTCCAGTCCGTGCCGTTGCTCTGGTCTATGATTGGCCGCTCGGGTCGTGTGTCGTATCCGAGCGTTTTGATTGGTGAGCCGAGCCGCGTTGTTGGCCTGGCGTCCCCTGGCTCGGCGGCGTTGGGCTCCTTCTGTGGTGAGCGTCCGAGCGTGCACGGTCGTCTTCTCGTCATGGCCGTCGTTACACTGCGCTTGCGGGCTTTCTCAGCATAGTGTTTCTGCCAGGGCGAAACGGAGCGGGGCACGGAGGCTTTGTAAGTATCAACTATTGTTTTCTTTTGGTTTTGTTGCGTGGGCATGTGGCATGGCATGAAGCATGTTTTCGGTCCTTTGTTTGGTATATATGTGTAGGACTTGCTATCTTGCGGGGCCCGATGCTAATGTTGTGAACCATGAAATCCCTCACCACCCGGCCCAAGGGCTTTTCGAAGACCAGGAGTAGGATTTGGGCCAACTGAACGCGACTTTCCCTTTGTTCTGTTGCTTGAAGTGCAACAATTTGGTTTTTGTGAGTGTTCACGCTTACTTGTGAATGGCCGGTTAACGTACGCCTTATTTCCTTTACGCTTGGGCCTTTTCCTTTTCCTCGATAGACCGTTCTTGCCGTCGTGGCCCCTGTCAATCCTGCCCCTGAGGTGCTTGGGCTCCCTGCTGCTCCCGTTCCTGACAATCCCGAACCTGAGCTCCCCGAAGTGCTCCCCGCTGACCCCGTCCCTGCGGTTCCTGGGGTCCCCGCCTTCTTCGACCCTATGCCCGACGATCCTATGTGGGGGGGGCGATTTCCCCCAAGCTGATGACGGCATGTGGGCGGCGCTCGATGTTGGAGCTGCCGGGGACGACGTCGTGGTTCTGGAGGAGCTTGGTGTTGACGACGTGGCAGCTGTCCTCCATGGTGACGTGGAGGACGTCCCCGAGGGACCCGCTGCAGACGATTTTGTCTGGCGTGGGCCAGGTGTGGGGCCGGCTCCGGGTTGTTCCTTGCGTTCGCTCCCTGGGGTCCCGGTTCCCGACATCTCGGCTGATGTGAGTTTCCTAGTCAGGGTGTATGCTTGGCGGTGGTTGCCCCAATATTTTTAACCTTTACTGTGTGATCAGGTGGCTGTTCCCGAAAATGAACCGGTCATTCCTGTCCCGGTCTCGTCCAATATCCCTCCCCGGGGGATTAAGATTTTCCGTTTCCCTCGAGACTTTGAGGAGCGTATGGCTGGGGTCGCGCATTTGCCCGATTGTATGTGTCGTTTTTGTTTGGCTCCTAATTCCGGTGCGCCCCATTAATATTAATTGTTCTTGCTGTTAATGATGTCTTGTTTGGCGTTTACGCCGGTAATGTTTCTTAATCTTGATAGTTACTCTTTATGTTAATAATCTGTCTTTTTGGTGTCCGGGTTCTTGGTGCGCCACTAATATTCCTATCGCTAATTATCCTTACTGTTTTTGTCCTTGTGATTTACCAGTTATCGATATTTATTCTTTATTGTTACTGATTCTTCTGGTTCGTTTGAGACCTGTCCTGTACTGTTCCTCAGTTATCGATATCTATTCCTTATTACTACTGATTCTTCTGGTTCGTTTGAGACCTGTCCTGTACTGTTTTTTTTTTACGGCAATTATATGATATTCTCTTGTTATTTTTTTTTGTGTCATTGCATGTTATTGCATGTGGTCTCAGGCCCCACTTCCTTTACCTTCCCCCTTTTGTACGTTGGGCATGTCTTGACCCTTTTCTTGCATGATTGTCTTCTTATGGTGAGTGTTTTTTTTCTTTACTTTCCTATGGTTGTTCTGGGTAATTCGCATTGTTTCGTTGGTTTACTGTAGTTAGTTTCTCTAATGGTGGGGCCAGCCTGACGCTCCCCTGCTCGGTTATTTTGTTTTTAATTATTTGTTTGTTTCAGGTTTTTGCTTCAACGTTTTTCTTCTGGTCTTCCGAGCGGTTGTTGGAGTTATTATTTCCTTTGCTCTGAAGACTTTGAAAGTTGTCTGACTTCTCATTTCTGATTCTGGAGACTTTGCATGTTGTGGAGGTATGTCCGCGTGAGTGACATCTGTTGCACCTTGTTGCTTTAGTTTTTCCTCTCTTTTTAATTGTACGGTAGCTTGGCTGTTGGTTTGTATCATTTGTTTTCCTTTGTTTCAGTGTTTCCGTTTTTTCCTTGATAGTTTCTGTTGGTGGTACCGTTGGATTTGGGACTGATTGGAGACCTGATGTGATTTTTACCGAGATTTGAGTGCACTCTTGTTTGTTGTTGGCCGATTCGTTTGGTCTTCCTTCCTGTGGTGAGTTGGTTTTCTCTATTGCTTGTATCTGCTTTTCTATGTCCATTATTTCTTGCATCATCTCTTTTTGTTTGGACTTTATGCAGTCTAGGGTTTGTGCTATGTTTTTGTCTTTGCTCTGTTCCCCTCTTTCTTCTTCCGTGCTTGCAAAGTAGATTTCCTCTATGTCCGAGTCTCCTCCTTTTTCTAAGTCTATTGTCTCTATTTCTTCCTCTGAATCTGTTGCCCACGGGTTTGTGTAGCCTGGGTCTCTGAACCAATTTGTCGTTTCTTTTTCTTCTTTGCGCGTGTTCTTTTCTGTCAACTCTTTTCTTTTTCTGGCTTCTGTTTCTCTTTGTTCCTGGATTTTCTGTTTTCTCGACTTTTCCTCCTTCTCGAGTAATTTCCTTGTCGCTTCGATTTCTTATTTCCGCTTTTGAACTTCTTCCTGATGTTGTTTCTGTCTAAGTTTTCTGTCCTTCTTTTCCTTTTTCTTTTCTTCCTTTCTGAATAGTTTGGCTAATATTGATGCCTTGGTTGGGCTAATTCGTTGTTCGTTTCTCTGTTGCAGTGGCATTATCCTTTCCGTGTCCAGTTTGAGAAAGTCCTTTGGCTGAAGCGGGGATTCCCTTGTTTGATCCTTGGGCCTGTCAGTTTTGGGAATTCGGTAAGTTTTCAGTACCTTTCCATTTTGTTGATGGGGTCCTTGTCGTTGGTTCCGTTATGAGCAATCCATTTCCTGGGGGTCATTTTTGTAGATGTTTGCCGATTTCCGATTTGATAGTTGGGTTTGGTTTTAGTTCGAGTTTGACTTTGATATAAGCACGGTGTAGAGAGTCTCCCTACACCGTGGATATAAGATAGCGGTCGAGATGGCGGTCGCGACTTCCGGTTTTCGTGGCGGCGGTGGTTGTACAGTCTGTTTCACTTATCTCTATTCTTTTGTTTCAGGTTATGTTGACTGGACTCTTTTGAGTGGTTGAAGTGCCGATTTCGAGCAGGCAGTGCCTTAGAGCTTGCAGTTGATTGAAATTTGTTTACAAGAGTTGGAGGTTAATTTCGACATGGCCTTGTTGGTCTTTGTCTGATCACGTCCACGGAGGACATTTACCCGGCGGGGCTTCGGTCCCTGGGGTTGTCGAAGGCTTGGGATCCTGTCGGCAGCCTTTCTTGTTGGCCACGGACCGGGTGGAGGTTTTGGGCTGGAAGTTGCGTATTCGGCGGGGCCCGGAGATCAAATGCGATAGGGCCCCGGGTCGCCTTCGGGATTTGGCCCCCGTTGCGCGGCCCCTGCCGTTTGGAGGTCTGGAGTGACCCTGCCGCTCCGGTGCTACACTCGGTGAAAGCAACAGAGCAGGCTTTCAACTGGCGCCGTCTCAGACGGGAGCAAAGTCCAGACCCTCTGCCTCGCGAACCGGCACGGGTCGCAGGACCAGCGTCCGCAGTGTCTGCGGAGGAGCATCGGAGCAGGATTTGGAAGCCCGCGTGTACGAGGACCCCACCGCCGAGCCCGGTCGGGGTCTCTGCGGACTAGTTCCTGGTGTAGGTGCAGCCAGGATAAGGTCCCCGGCGGCAGCCCCTCCTGTGGCTTTCAGCCACAGTGAGCCCTGTTTGGGGCGGGAACTAGAGCATTTTGTGCTTAATGCAGTGATTTTCAGTCAGAAATCCATGTTTCTAACAGAATTAAGTGCAGGGGTTTCATGGCGTACCAATGGTGGCCTTGGCTTGGTGGCGTCGGTATTGCGTCATCCCCCTCATACTCCATCATTTCGTTTCAGTTTTTCGTACCTGTATCAAAAACTAAGTCCAGCGTGACTTAATTTTTGATTCCCGTGTGAGTATTCCCCGTTTCTAACCTATCGCTTTGGCCCGGCCGCGAACCGGTGCCGGCCGGCTTCGCCTTTGTTCTCGTCGCCGCCGCGCCACTCGGCGTCCCTTGCTCTGTCTCTCTCTCACTCACTGCGTTTTTTTTTTCGCACGCCCCTCTCACTCGCGCCCAGCTATCCACGTCGCCTCTCTGTCTCTCTCGCACCCGCTGGCCCCTGTGGGGTTCGCTGCTGCACTCTCGCTCGTTCCCTCTCTCTCCCACACCGCCCCTCGTCGCCCACCGGCTGGTGGCAAGCCCGCCTGCCCTTGTTCTTGCCGCCGCCGCGTCGCACCATGCCGTTCGCTCTGTCTCTCTCGCACTCACGCCCGGCTGTATTGCGGCGCTCCTTCTCTCTCGCACCGCGCCCCCCTCCCCTTTCCCCTCCGCAGCGTTCCAGTCCTGGCACGATGAGTTGCCTATCTTCACGGCGTCGTCGCCCGCATCGCGTTCGTTCTGCCTCGATGGCGTTCCGTAAGTCGTGCGCTCGGGGGAATTCCCTCCGCACAGCGCACTCGTCGTCCAATCGTTGCCAATGTATTTAATGCAACGACAGAGGTGATCGCACTGTATTGTGGTTGTTTTGTCAAAAACTTAACAACAGAATATGATGCGAACATCTCGATCTGAGCAAAACCTTGTTCATCCATCGCTCGCTTTATCGTCTGATAAAGCTGAGAAGATTGTTATGTTGCATGTTCACAAGCAAAGGACAAATAACCACTAAGCAAGTAACCTAAAACCTATGTTTATTAGAATACTCCTAGTATTACACTACACGCCGCTTAACCTACTACAACACTTACACTAGAACATTACTTAAAACTATCCTACACTACCTATTCTACGCACTACCTAGCAGAAGTGACCACCTATGATAACATTAATTCTACCCGGCTTAGACACACACTTACCTACAACTACAAGCTTGGATAGACAGACGAATTGCTTGAGATCACTCTTGGCAGATTTGAACTATGCGCAAATCAAACGTGCCACCGGATTCCTCCCGATAAAAACCCTCAATTCACGATCGCCTCCAAAATCGATCTCCCCCTTCTCCCGCCGTCCACAAGTATTCACAGCTCCACCGGCTCGCTTTCCCCCACCACTCGCCCACTCCTCACGGCCCTCTTGAGCCCTCCTCCCCCTCCACTCAGTACCGCGCGGGACTCCCATTCCCAGTCCAGTTCGCGCGGGCCCCCCTCCACTCTTCATCCGACTCGTCCAGCCCGGGGCACGCGTTTCCTGGACTTAGGGCAGTTATGCCCCGCACAACAATATGGGCAAGCGAGGTTAGTCATGAATTAAAATGCTAGGCAATCCATTGATCTTTATTTTTTTCCAGGTGGTAACTTCCACTCCCCAGAAGGGAGCACAGGCCCCCTCGCCCCGCACCCCTGGGGGCACCCCTCTGGGGCCCGCAACCCCGTCCGCCTCCCCGACCTTCCCCGTCTTCCCCACCCCGCCGCCCTCGCAATCGAGTTGGCTGACGGCGGAGGTGGAGGAAGGGGCGGCGGCGCTGATGATGGTAAGTACGATTCTATTTTTTTTTATCATTTAGTCTTTTTCAGTATTAGTCTTTAAGCATCTTGACTAACTCACTTTTTTTTGTTTAGGAGCTTGGTGGTATAGAAGAGGAGAGCGACGTGTCGCTGTTGTCTGCGCTCTACGGCTCATGCACCCTAGTTAGTTTTTCCCTCTCGTGCGCTGCTTTTTTTGTACAATTGTTGCATTTGTCTAATAAAACTATTTCTTTTGTTGCAGTCGGACTCTTCCAACGAGGTCATGGAGGTGGGGGCAGCAGCAGCCCCGGCTTCCCCCGCTCCCCCCTCCACCCCTGAGGTGCCAAGGCGACGGGGCCTCCTCCCCGGCCCCCCGCCCGAGTTGAGGGTGGTAAGTTGCCTGTGTCAGGTAGTGTGTCTCAGCTTTTTTTTTGTTTTTTTTTTTTTTCCCGTGGTTTTCATTGATGATTTTTATGTTTCAGAGCGCTCTCGACCCGACCCGCCTAGGACGCCCGTTCCGCCGCACCCCCAGGACCCCCGCCGCACCCCCTGCAGCTACCGCCCCCGCAGCCCCAGCCGCCCCTGCAGGACCCGCCGTCCCCGCCGTCGGCCCTGCTGGCTCCGCAGGCCCGTCAGCAAGGGCTCAGCGAGGACCAGGCGCTGCGGCCAGGGCCCTGTTTGGGCAGCCTGACCCCGTCACTGACGCCCGCCCCCTCCACTCAGAGGAGCATGTGCCGGGGTTCGAGGCCCGCCCCCGCACCCCACCCAAGTGATGTGTAAGTATTTTTTTTTTCTTCTTCTATTTTTTAAAAATTATTTAATTTAAAAATAAGATTTTTCTTAAGTCAGCCTTCAGTCACCAAGTTAAAAAGAGGTATTTTTTTTAATTTTGTTTGGTGTGGCTATCATCAAGCTGGCAAAAGAACATGGAAACTGACTTCATTCTTGTAACATTAATTTTGCCGTGACGGTCTCACTCAATTAACTTGGGTGAAGCTCCGCTTCATCTTTTCATGATCATTTTTCTTTCTATTTAACTCATCATATCATGTTTTTTTTTGTGGTGGAGTGTGTTGGGTTTAATCATTTCATTTTGGTAACTCCGTCTTTGGACTCGGAAAAGGTTTAAACTTTATTATCATCTCTGGGACTTCGGGCATTTAAAGGTCATGTTAGTTTTATTTAGGGAAGGTAAAATTAAAAGGAATCTTTATTAAATAAGGCCATTGAACAGATCTTTACTTTGGTTTTATGGTATAGTGTATAGGACTTATTATTTTCACTTCAGTCCACTCGCTCAACTGATCGAAGTTAGTCATCCAATTTGTTTGTCTTTTACAGGTGGTGATCATTATGAGTTTTTTTTTAAATGTTTTTTTTTTTGTATAAAAATAAAAAAAGATAAGGACTATTTTGTTTTGTGTTTTTTTTTCCCTTGTATTCCTTTTTTTTGTTTGGTTTTCTTTTTTATTAGTTTTGTAATTTCTTTTTTATTTTTAATGCAACAAAATCAACACTCCTCACACTTAACGCATGGGAACACTAATGAGAAAACTTGTAGAACTGGAGCCACACGCCAAGTCTTCTGGCTTGTTTAACAGCACAATTGTAAGCAGGATACTTGTTGTGAATTTCATTTTCACATGCAACATCAAACAAGGGAAGCTTATCAAAGCAAGGGCATCCCAGGCATTCAATATTCAACACTAGGAGATGGGGCAAATGAGCTTGGAGAATTTTAACTTTCTCGGTGCCTTTGGCATACAAGACTTTGAAATTATAAGTCATAGTCCACATAATGTAGTAAATATTTTTGAAAGCATATTCTCCATCATTCCATTCAAGGCCATGGATATTGTTGGCACTTAAGTCATTTTGCTTTCTCACTTTCTTGGGGAGCAGTTCTTTTTCGTAGGGTGGGGCAAATGTAGTCACTTTGAACAAATCCAATCTAAAGCCAGGGAAATACACTGCAAACTCTTTAATGATGAGTTGATTGTTTTTGTCTCTGACAAACTGAGCATCACAGGTGGTTTCACCAAGTTGTGTTATGGAGGTGTATAGACCATAGTCGCCTTCATCATGCCCAAAGAGAGTGGGCGTGGACTTGTTTGACATTGCGTAGAGTGAGGTCTGTCAACGGTGAATGTAGGTGTGAGAATGTGAACGGTCAGCCCCTGGCACTCGAATTTATAGGTGCTGCCGCCTAGCGGCTGAACTTGGCAACTCTCCTGTGCTTCGCTCTGATTGGCCAAAATTAATAATTAATAACCAATCACGGCACAGCGGTGGTGCGCATCGCCTGCGCGGCAAGTTTGAACTCGACTACATCACTGCTGCTCTCTGATTGGTTAAAATTATTATTTTCGACCAATGAGGTGTTACCATAGAGCGGTGCGCAAGCCGTGGGTTGCGGAGACACTGGCGTGTTTGAACTTGTTTGGGAGTTCTCGGAACACTCTCCCTAGGCCTGCTGTGATTGGTTAAAATTATTATTTTCGACCAATGAGGTGACAGCTCGGCTATGCCGCCGTTAGGTGTGCTCGCAACTCGCAGCACACCAAGCGCATACAAGCTGGAACATGTTTTGAACAAGTGACATCACCGGCAGCCAATCAGCGCGCAGCGTTGCACGGTGCGACTGCACCAGCCAATCAGCGCGGCACGGGTGCCGCCGCCGGGTGCGCTGCCAGCACACCAAGTTCAGATAAAACGGGGTGCTCCAGCCAGGAGCGGCACAGTCATCCAGTCGTCGCTGCCCATGCCCAGCGCACTGCTCTGACACTTCCATCGCTCTCGCAACACAGTTTCTCTCCACTCTTACGCTCTTTCTCACACGCAGTCTCTCTCTTTCTGTCTCTTTCTCCTTTTTACACTTGTGCTCTCACACACACAAACAGTCTTTCTGAAGACTATCTTTCTCTTCTCTTTCTTTTACACTAACACGATGTCTGTCTTTTCCGACATTCTGTTGGAATGGGAGGAGCGTTACTTCTACCAGGATGACTACCTGGCAGAGGCGTACACCGCTCTACTCATGCATCTCCTCGATGCTTCCCCCGAGGAACGGTCTGACCCTCGTCTCCCTGAATTCCTTAGAACTGGGTACGAGGCTTACTCACGGGAACAAGCAGGGAATGACCCCAATGCTGCACTCACGTACCGCATGGCTCTCACCATGGTCGGGGGTGCACAAACACGCTCTGCTTCTCGAGCTGCTGAGCTCCAAACCACCCCGCCCCGCCCGGAGTCGCCCCAACCCGGTCCATCCCGCGATGAGTCACCGGCCCGCCACACAACGGAGCCTGAGGGGTTGCCTACCACCCCGGCGCGTCCCGATTCGCCCCAACCCGGCCCTGCCCCCCCGGAGCGCGCTAAACGGCCGCGAGAAGAGGAACCCGAGCCGGAGCCCGAACCGGAGCCCGAGCCGGAAGTGCAACCGGTGCTCGAGATTCTCCAATCCCGGGAACGCGAACTGAAACGGTTCAAAACCAAGTTTAGGGAAGAAGTCGCCTAGATAAAAGGACTTGGCGCTTCCCTTCCTTCCGAGCAGATTATGGAGGGCATGTTCGACGCCATGCTGCAGAGGCAGTGAGAGGCCGTCGAGGCCAAAGATGACGACCGGGTGATTCTCGAGATTGAGAACGGAGAGAACGCAAAAAACCCATTGTGGTTAAGTCTCCGGCGCACGGACCAATTGAATGGCCGTGTTATTCTGGATAAACTGGCGCGAATTTTGAATTCAAACCAAAACTTTATGGCCAATGGACAGCTCCGCATCAACTACATACACATTCCCACCCCTGAGGCAGGCGGCAGACGCACGAATCGTAACCCCCATGAGAGTGTTGACCAATGGTTGGCAAGGAAAGTGGCCTCCAAAACCATCTGTTCTCCCCAAAACACGGACAACCTCTGTCTGACCTCTGACCCGAGCAGTTGCCGTGGCCATGGGCAAAGAGGGGATGCACACACGAGCCTTTTCACGCATGAAACAACCTGATTCCCCTGCCCAAAGGAAGGAGGCCGTGAAATTGTGCGAATTGGCCAACATTGACCCTGCACAGCCCTGCGGGCTAGACGAGGTGCGCAAACTGCAGGATGCCTTGCCCCATTACAGACAAAAAGGGGAAGGAGTGCGTGTTCAAAGGGGAGTACACTGAAGGAGTAAAGAACATTTACTTGCATTTACAAATGTCCACTACACTCACTGTTATTCCACTTGCGATGCAGACCGCACTTTCAGTGCAATACAAATTTCATCGCTCTTTTCTGTGATGATCATTGCAAAAAGGTGCGATGATCTGCTGTATCGCAGAATTTTGCTGTGATCATTGCAAAAAACTGTAATGATTGCAGATTTTGTGTTGCCATCATCGCATTTTTCTGCAATAATTCCTTTTGTCATTGCAGAAATGTGCGATGATCATTGCAAATTTTTGTGATACAAAATTCATCGCATCTGGAGAGCGATGATTCGAGGAATCACATTTTAGCTATCATCGCACGTTTTTGTGTTGAAAGTATCGCAACGTGGATAACAGTGGAATGCTTCAACACGCATCAAACACTCAAACTCCCCAACACTCAATACACAAAGTGTCAATCTTTCCGATTTTGCGGTGGATGCGAAAAAAGTTACTCCACTCTCCGAGGCGGTAGACATGTGTGTGGGTTCATGCATTGCCAATACTGCAAGCAGTACGTGGCCAAGAACCATCTCTGCTTTATGCAGCCATGGGGACCACGGGAGAAGAAGGAGAAATGGAATTATTTGACGTGTTATTATGACCTGGAAACATGGCAGGACACGGAAGTTGAGGGGAAACCGGGCACTTTCTAACACATTCTTCTCTCCTTGTGTCACAGACCATTTGTGACAAATGTTGTGACATTCTAGACAACAACTACTTCTGCACTGTGTGTCAGACACGGCAGCAGATCTTCCACAATCTCGACAACCCTAACCTCTCTGTCCTGTCCCAATTCTTGGACGATTTACAGTCCTTCCCTGCCAAAACAGAAATTCTGCTTGTTGCTCACAATGCCAAGTCATTCGATGCTGTTTTTGTGCTGCAGGAAATGATCACACGCAAACTCAAGCCCGACCTGACGCTCCAGGGAGCTAAAATAATACGTTTGAAAGTAAAGACATGGAAGTTCATTGATTCTTTAATGTTACTACACTGTCAGAAACGATTGTTCGAAAACAACAAAACTGTCAAAAACATGGTCGTTTTCCTACAACATCTTTGTTTAAAACTGAAACGACGGAAAAGTTGTCTTCCAACAAGTAAGTTGTTTCAGAATGACCCAACTGTCATTTATCAACAACATTCTCTGTTCGTGAACGACTGCTGTCGTTTAAAAACAACTGTTGTCAGAAAAAAAATTAGCAATAGATTTGTTGTTAATTAACAAAAATATTTCTGACAGTGTACCTATGCCTCTCTCAGCCATGCCCAAATCCTTCGGGCTCACAGAGCTAAAGAAGGGGTACTTCACCTACCTGTTCTATGAACCGGACTACCAGGGGCCGCTCCCTCCCCGTGAGAACTACTCCGTGTCAACCATGAAGTCTAAGGCTGCGGCCGACTTCAACAAATGGTATGATGAACAGGTGGCCAATAATGTGGTGTTTAATTTTCGTCGAGAACTGATCGATTACTGTATCAGTGACGTCACTATCCTGAGACAAGCTTGCCAAGCTTTTAGAAAGCTGTTCGCTCAGTCCGCAGGCTTCTGCCCTTTGTTTAACACTAGAACTACCGGAGGGGTCATATTGACCCTTTTTGATTTTAAATTGCCAAATGAACTATCAAAATTTTTTTTTACCGACCCGCCACTTTTTGACTTTTTATGGGTGACCAAGAAACGCTTTGACACGAAAAATCAGGCATGTGCGTCAAAAACTTTCGGAGATATTATAACATATACCTCGCTCTACCGGAGGGGTCATTTTGACCCCTGTATCAGTTTTCGATGGTTTTGATGGTTTTAACGAGTGGTTTTCAACTTAATTAGTGCCGTTGACGTTCTGTATAGTAAGTTTGGACTTCCGGTCGATCATGTGATAATTTTGAACCGCTATCAGCATAGGTAGGCAACCCGCACATCACAAATTCACGTATTTCTTATATTATACGTAGGAGGTTATCGCAACGGTTCTGTCGGCCTGAAAATGCGCTCTACGGTCGAACGGGTGTCGCATCGTAGTGCAGATGAAAGCGAACGAAGGATAGGGGAGGGGAGGGGGGGAAGTGGAGCGAGGGGGGGGGGAGCGCGCAATGACTCACGCGGCCGCTGGGACGCCAGCGCAGCGAAGGGGAATACCTCTACGGCGACAGGCCCAGACACGTCTCGAGTCCTAGCCCTTTCAGTGATTGTTGGAAGTCTGTTTGAGGTTAGTTTGGCGTCGCAAATGGTGCAGCCAAGACGTGCGTGTAAGCGGTATACGCCCGAAGAGGCTTGTCGCCTCCTTTCGGACCTCCGCAACATCTCGGAACTCAATTCAGAGGACGAAGATGACCCGAGCGCCGAAGAGAGTGATGCAGATGAAGATTTTGAGGTGGCCGAGTCGGAATCTTCATCAGATGACGAACGCGACGAAGAAAATGAGAATGGTAATAATATTTTCAAGTTAATTTATTACATATCGTTTACTTTCCATAGTGGTACAGGCACAATACAACTAGTACTTGATCATTTGCAGACATACCTCAGCAACATGACATCCAGCCAGGACAGGGACGAGGTGGTCGCGCCATCCGTAGTGGCCGTGCGGGGGGTGGCCGTCCTCGTGGCCGCGGAGGCCGTGATCGGGGAGGCCATGGAGGCCGTGGGGCCGGAGCTATTGGTCAGCCAGGCGGTGACGCTGATGGGGCCGCTGCCGTTGCTCGAGGACCGGTTAGAGGCCTACGAGGTGACCGGGGGCGCCGTGCTCTTCGTCCACGCCGCGGTACTGGTGCCCAGCCGAACGCAGTGGACGACGATCAAGTACCTGATCAAGACCCTGCTGCTGTTAGTGCTCCTGTTGTGCAAGGGCCTCCTGCTGCCATCCCTGCCAGAGGCCGAGGCCGAGGCCGAGCTTCAGTCGCAGGTGAAGTGCGAGGACGTCTCTTCACTCGTCAGGTTGGTGACGTAGTACCTGGAAAAGAAGGCACAGAATGGGTCATTACCGCTGTTGGGGAAGAAAATGTAGGCCGGCGTGAAGCACAAAACGTTCTCAGAGAGGTGCCCGGTTCCTCTTCCCTTGCAAAACGCTCTGTGGATCCGGCTACCGTACGTTCCGCGTGGGACTTGCTCATAACTAATCCGATGTTGAAACATATTCAAACCTGCACTCAAATCAAGGCAAGACAAGACTCAGGCAATCCGGAGTGGGCGGTTTCTATCGAGGAACTGGAAGCTGCTCTGGCTATAATGTATTGTCGAGGATCGTTCGGTGCTAGAAATATACAACTTGCAACTCTGTGGTCCAAAGATTGGGGTGTGCAATTTTTCTCATTGGCTATGAGCAGAAGCCGTTTTCAAGAAATTTTGCGGTTTCTCCGATTCGACATTAGGGCACAGCGTTCCGAACGGCTGCAGACAGACAAGTTCGCTTTGATCTCTGAAACATGGAATGCCTTCATTCACAATGCTCAGTCCTGCTACAAGCCAAGTGCCGAGCTGACTGTAGATGAGCAACTGTTCCCCTCAAAAACGCGGTGCCCCTTTATTCAATATATCCCTAGCAAGCCTGATAAGTTTGGGATCAAATTCTGGATGCTAGCGGACGCCAGAAGCAAATACATGTGCAACGCTGCACCTTACCTGGGAAGGATGGAGGACAGAGATCCTGCGCTGACTGTTGGTGAACACGTTGTGATGTCCTTGGCTGACCCGTACCTGAAACAAGGAAGAAATATCACTACAGATAACTATTTCACTTCCCTAAATCTTGCAAAACTCTTGAAGAACAAGCAGACAAGCTTAGTGGGCACCATGAACCGTGTCAGGAAGGAAGTTCCGGAAGAGGTCAAAGTGGCACGCGGTGAACTGCACTCAACAGTGCTGCTCAAAACTGAGCATGCCACGATGACGGTGTATCAGGGAAAAGTCGAGAAGAATGTCATCGTTCTGAGCTCCCTTCACCCTGGAATTACAGTTGACGACTCTGCCAAAAGGCTTCCAGAGTCAATTCAGTACTACAATAGTACGAAGTTCGGGGTAGACACTGTGGACCAAATGGCAAGACTGTACTCTGTCCGGTGCGCAACTCGGCGCTGGCCTGTTCACGTTTTTCAAAATATCCTTGACTTGGCTGCCATAAATGCTTGGATTCTTTACAAGGAGTGCACAGGGAAAAACATTTCGCGCCACAGTTTTATCAGACAACTAGCTGTTGAGCTATCATCAGGTGCTCGAGCAAGTAGGGCTAAACCTCAACCCGTCCCAAACTTACCTGAGATTCCGCAGTCTTCATCCCGCCGGAAGTGTCAGATACTCGGTCTGTGTTCGGGCAACAAAACCTCATCCTTTTGCAGTGGTTGTCAAAAGCTCGTTTGTGGCAGCTGCACTGGCAAAACCATAGTTTTGTGTTGTACCTGTAAAGAAAAGCATGATAAAGACAATGACAACAGTGATGAGTAATTTACAAGTTACTTTTGATGGAATATGCCAAAGTACTATATTTTACGTGATTACCTGATTGTTACCTGATAGGGCGTTCCTGTAATTAGAATAATACGTTATTTTAATATTCTGACTTACCTCATTATGTAACTTTCCTGTAAGAGACAAAATCGTCGATTTCGATTGACATTGCATGCCATTTATGTACTATTTTATTTACAGAACAAAAGTTTCATAATTACTTACTGTATTTCTGGTGTTTCCGGTTGTTGTTCAGACTGAAATAAACACAGGCTATGCTAAAATGTTGAGAATTATTGTATTTCAAAGTAATCCTATGCCATTTTCCCGAAACACAACAAAAAATTGCGAAAAAAGCTGAAAAACATCTAAAAAGTGACATTTTGTGTTCTGCGGGTTGCCTACCTACCCCTCACAGGGGACCCTGTGGGTAAAAAAATTTCATAAACTGTCATAAAAACCGAAAATAAGAAGTTGTGTACCCAAAACCGCAGTCTTTTTACAGCTAAAACGGTGGAATAGTACCTAGGGGTCAAAATGACCCCTCCGGTAGATCTAGGTATACGGAAATCCCGGTAGTTCTAGTGTTAATAACATAACCCTATCGTCAGCATATATGTGCGCTTATCGCCTCAACTTCCTCCCTCCCACCACCATTGGCATCGTCCCAGCGGGAGGGTACCATGAAAGGGGTAAACAAAGCCATGAGGCTCTAAGGTGGCTGGACTTTGAGTCCCATAAACTGGGGCAAAAAATCAAAACCATCTACACTGACAGGGAAGTGTCTGTCCTTGGGCGACGAGTAGACGGTTATCTTGAGATTCCCCTCCCCCAGGATGGATTTGAACGCCGAATCTAACAGTTTCACGGTGACTACTGGCATCAGTGCCCAAAACATTTTCCACCCAACGGTGACGCGGGGGAAAACAGGTATGAAAATACCCTAAGGCTCACGTCCCTTTTGCGTCGTGTGGGCTACACGGTGATAGAAAAATGGGAGTGTGATTGGCTAAATGGCCTTAAAACGGATCCCGAAGTCAGAGCTTACTTCGAAGCACATCTAACAACACGGTCCTCTCCCCTTAACCTTCGCAATGCCCTGTGTGGTGGGCGAACTAGTGCCATGCGCTATTATCAGAAGGCAGGCCTATCGAAGGGTGAGAAGATCCTCATGGTAGACGTGACAAGTGAGTACCCGGACTCAAACGATCCGAGCACCCTGTGAAACACCCCACCATCTACTTGGAAGGTAACCCCAACATGCCACCCCCTGACACTTGGAACGGAGTTATTAAATGCACCGTCCTTCCCCCTAGAGACTTGTACCTCCCTGTTCTTCCCTACAAGTGCAATGGAAAACTCATGTTTCCACTTTGCCGCACCTGTGTGGAGTCCGAAAGCACGGAATTCTGCTTTCATGGCAACCCTGAAGACAGGCAGCTCACAAGTAAGTGGTGTGCGCCAGAGCTTAAATTGGCTTTGGTACAGACATTGTAGCAAACGATCATAATGATGCAGCCCCTATTAATTATCCCCTTCACGCTCTCTGGAGCCAAGTCGATGTGAGTCTCAATCAAAAAGTCATTAGTCATTCAAGCATGACCTATGCTTTCAGAGCTTACATCGAGTCCCTCATGAATTATGACGCCTCGGCTAAAAAGTCCCACATGACACAACGCATGTGGTACGAGGACACCCCAAACCATTTTGATTCACTTGATGGTGGTGAAAATTTGGGTCTTGCATGGCGACGATCACGCACATCAAACAGTCGTCAATATGAATTAATGGGGCCCCTTCACATTGATTTCTTTAATCAAGACCATTTCTTGCTGAACAATGTGGAAATGAGAATTAAACTCATTCGAAACCGAGATGCCTTTACTCTCATGTCTACTACTGGTATAGAGCGCATCAAACTTCTCGACGCGACTCTTTACATTAGAAAAGTAGCCATTTCCCCCTCCATCATGCTGGCTCACGCCCAGGCCCTAGAAAAAGCTCCTGCCAAATACCCTGTCAACAGCTGAGTGGATATCAAAACAGTCACCATTACTCAGGGACTCCGGGACAAAAATCTTGACAATCTCTTTATGAACCAACTTCCTCAAAGAATTATTACCGTCAACGGGGGTAACTTGGGACACTTTTTCACGTGTTTTTAACGCTAAAGGCAAAATTTTCGACAGAGGCCCTTGGGTCCTAACTATGCTCAAGTTTGACCCTTTCCTCATTATTTCATGCTTGTCTGGTCTATTTGCCTTGAGTATGTCGTTTACAATCTGCTCCGAAGTAGTGTCCCAAGTTACCCCATGACCGGGGGTAACTTGGGACAGAAGGGGAGAAACTTCATGCCCATGTATCTACTGAGATTATTTAATCAAAAAAAATGTGTTGACAATGTCCCGACCAAGAATCCAGGCCTTGGAGTCGTTATGGGATGAAGATTTGGACTACAAATGGGACTCTCTATTCTTCCGCTAGATCCTAGGCATTTTCTAGGTATTTGTTGAAAAGTGAAAAACATGGCTTAGCGGAAGCCAAAACTGCAAAGCAAGGCATCTCTTTACATCACCAGCGTAACATTTCAAGGTCAGGTTATGTCATCAACCGGGACAGGCGATTCCTAGGAGGCCAAGAGTGCAGGGAACATGATGGATTGACTGTCCCGAGTTACCCCGTGCATTTACGATATTTTATAAATTGAAGTCTGGGCCCAAGATGGCAAGACTGAAGTCAGCACCATTTCGCGTCCTTCTTTACCAATATATGATTTAACAACCCAGAGATACTATTCGCCCATATCTGCGTTTCCCTCCTCGTACTAGGATCAACTTGGCAGTGTTTGACATAAATTGTCAAAAACCTTATTTTCTTGTTTGCCGATTTCTGCATACTTACTGTGATGACACGCATCTTCTCTTCCTCTCCGCGCGCGCCTTGATGCCTCTAAGACAAAACCCCGACGCGGGTTTGACGCTACGAGTCCCCGCCGCGAGATGGCAGCACCAACAAGGCCGATAGGGAAGACTGTCCCAAGTTACCCCCAGTGTCCCAAGTTACCCCCGATGACGGTATTGGCTTTGTTGATAACCGAGCCTTTAATGGCGATTATGGCCGAAATGGTTTTAATTTCCAACATTTTAATATAAATTACCTCAGCCTCATGGTTGATGGTCACCCCGTCCCCTCCCAACCCCTTACCCCTGACTTTGTCAACGGAGTTTACATGGAAAGCTACAACACCCTTTTCTGCGGAACAGGAATACACTGGAAAGATGAAGGGAACAATATCAGCTACTCCGATTACCCCGGAGGAAACACCCTGTTCTGTTTCGATTTGTCCCCGGACCTGTCGGCTAGCGAACCACACTGGAATCTCCAGAAGCAAGGCACTCTTCGTCTAGAGTTGAAGTTTGCAGCACCTCTTGCTCAACCTATAAATTGCATTGTGTATGCCGAATTCCAAAATCTGATTGAAATCGACAAACACCGAAACGTCGTCGTTGATTACAACGTCTAAAAATAAAATGGACGGACTTACTCTAGAGACACTCATGAAAAAAGATAAACACGTTGCCCCCTTATTTGAAGGCGTCTTTGCCTCAGACACACTCCCCCGACATCTCCACAAACGCCCAGCCTTATTGATTGCCAACACAGACCCCATCACAAAACCGGGGCAACACTGGGTTGCTGTTTACTTTGGCAAAAATGGCGATGGAGAGTACTGGGACTCCTACGGCATGCCTCCTCTTGTTCCGAACCACAAGAAATTCATAAACAGACTCTGTAAAAAATGGACATATAATCACACAAGCCTGCAGGCTATCGATTCAGAAGTGTGTGGCCAGTATTGCGTGCTGTTCTTGGTTCACAGAGCCCACAGCATCTCGCTACATCAATTTCTTAAAAAACGTTTCACTACTGATCCAGAAAAAAATGATCAAGTTGTACGACGTCTTTTCAAACGGATGTTTGGATACAAAAAACCTTGCATCCCACAATGATCCAGAAATGCCAAAAGGCGGAAAAAATCCTTTAATTATTTTTTTTAGATTTTTAAGAATCCAAGTAGTGAAATTGAATAAAAAATGTCCGGAGAGAACGAATATGACTTCAGTTTTCAGTTTCAAGAATGGATACATGGTGGTTTCAGGCCTCAAAGTTAAGTGTTTTCAGGAGTTTGCATTGTTGCAAATTAGCATGAACTTTAGACACGAATATTTTTGTGATGCTTTGTCGTAATGCCTTATGTTTATATGTTTTCAGAAACGTCTTGATGCCCTCCACATGATGCCAGAGCCAGATTTTACATTGAAGACGTCTGTATTGCCACTGTTGCGGTTTTTAAATGCTGAAAAGACAGCTATAACTTGATTTTTGGCGGACCAGATCTTTTTTTCTTTGGGAGCCTTTGTTGTTCCCTAACCGGCATTCGACTCTCACTACGGTGTACTTTAAGGATCCGTCAACGATAGGTGCAGCCAGTTGCAGCCCTTTGCCTAAATCGGGTCCAATGTTAGGGAAAAACTCAAATTTGTGCTTTTTTTTTCGTTTTTGCATCTTTTATGGTCCTTAAACTGAAAATCAAGTATACAAACGTTGTGAAGTAATCTAGGTTCGATTAAGGGGATAAATGCGGTACATAAGGGGAGGAGGAAATGAGGAGTAGGGGTTGGGCGTGGGGAGAGTGGGGTGGGAGGGGGGGCTTCAAGGAAGCGCAATATTATGCACTTCAAAAGCAAGTGGTGAGTGTACGTACCCATATGCTGCCTTTTCCAGGTGGACTGTGTATTCAGTCTGAACGGTTGGGTAATGAGAAAAGTTAAAACTAGCAATAATCACATGTTTTAATACAATGTTTATTACACTTAGACAAAAATCTCAAAAACTAGGTCTCTGAGTTTTTGTTATTTTTGTCTTTGAAGGCCCTGCTCGAGAGTTCGACATTGGTTGAGCAGTTGTCAGCGACTACACACCACCAGACTGGCAAATGGAAGAATCGTCGTGATTTTCTCTATTTGATATATTGTGATACTTATTTTTTGTTTTAAATTGATACTTCATTTTTGTTTCGAGTTTAGTTCCAGCATCAATTATTAATTGAGATTGGTTATAAATAGATTGTCAGCCAAAAAAAAAAAAAAAAAAAGATTCACATGATTTTACTCAAAATTTAGTAAATAACTTATTTTTGACCCACAAACTGTATCTCAACTGCCTCAATGCGGTCCTAAAACACTTTTTTAAGCAACAAGACACTAGAACCGTTTTGGACAAGTCAGGCCACCGCAGGATTTTTTTCCGCCTTTCGGCATTTCTGGATCATTGTGCATCCTACCCACAGACGCCAAAGTACAACAAAGTAGTAAACGAAAAATTTAAGTTTATTAAAATAAATTTAAAAAAAAATTTAAAAGAAAAAAATTTACAAAAAAAATTAAAAAAAAAAAGTTTTAAAGAAAAAAATTTAAAAAGAAAAAATTTTAATAAAAAAAAATTAAAACAAGAAATTTTTTATGGTGTGTGTGGTCAACCTGATTTTATTTTTAAATAAAATAGTCAAGTACAAACTTGCACCGCACAAAGCGCTCACAGCAGGTATAAAAGGCCCTCGCACAGAGCAACCATTGTCACTTACACAATGGAGTCGCTCAGGTTCATGCTGAACAACTGGAACCAGAAAGAGCTGGTCGCCTCACATCCACAAACACAGTCCAGATCTGGAAAAGAGGTCTTCTCCAAGACGAGTACAGTCTTGAAGAGCTCGAGGAGTTCTACCTGGAGAGACAGTGGCTGGTCCCCAAAATTACCCGCCACCTCACAGGGAAAACGCAGGACCACCTCGGCTTCTATGATCGCACGCAGTCACACGTGATTCATTACATCATGCTGCGCGATATGCCTTTCATCCTCGTTGAGAGGGATGCTTATTTCAAGGAGGTGGATGGAGTCCCTCAGTTCTCCAAGACCTATCTTGGGCTGACTGCATGGACGACAATCCTCACATTGGGGATGACAGTCTTTGAAGTTTTTGCCACGCCAGACGATTTATTGGAGTGCTGCTAAAGTCCCACTGTATCCACCCCCACACACCCCACCCGGCGCAGGGGAGATGCTGGTTAGGCCCCTGAAAAAAGAGCTCAGCGCGGACGGTGCGGCAACACCGCCTCGCGGTCTAGGCGGCGGCAAAATTCAACCGCGGTATACAGCATTCCCCGGACTCAGCGCGGCGCGTTCCTGGGCGGCGCGCGTTCCCGGACGGTCCCTCGGTGTGAATGCGGACCGCGGCGGACACGTACAGACATTTTTAGGTTAGGTTAGAGCAATATCAAATAAGAAAAGCCACACCTCTCCATGACCTTCTCCGATTCTCCTAAAATTTTGTGGGCTTGTTAGACACCTAAAGAGAAGTCTTTTGCTAAATTTCCAGATCCTGAAAAAAATTATCGGCTTAGTTGCAGGTAATTTTAGTTTAACTTTTGGAGTAAAAACACGGATTTGGGTATTTTGCGCTACATGGACAACTCTCATCCCTGGGGGTTCAAATTTGGCATCCTTACGTAAAATTGACCAAGAAACAAGAATATAACCTCGGATTTGACGTGGGACGAATACTGCCTGCACCAGCCTCGGAAAACCACTAAAATATGGCCTAAAATTTACGTTTGGCTTGGGATCTTTGTGGAAACGCCACGCTAAAGTGATGGTTCGATCCAACGACACTGACGTTCTTTTGCTAGCAATTGCATGTGTGGCCAAAATTCCTGAGCTTGAGGAGCTGTGGCTTCATTTTGGAATGGGCAGGCACGCCAAGTTTATTGCTGCACATGAAATTTCCAATATTTTGGGTAAGACGTTATACCTTTATCTGTTACATTTTTTTAAATTTAAATTCCTACATAGTCTTAGAAGCAATGTTTTTTTTACGCATAGGTCCTGCAAAAACAGACGGCATACTTGGATTTCACGCGATGACTGGTTGCGACACTGTTTCATACTTCCGGGGCATTGGGAAAGTGACTGCCGTTAACGCCTGGTTTAAGCATACCAAAGCAACGGACTCCTTTAAAGCTCTGCAAACGGGGACGTTCTGGAGGCAATGAAAAACCTGGAGTCATTTAACAATGTACAGCAGGTAAAAGCATTAAGCAATATATAAGTTTCTAAAAGAGTTCCAGTGCATTTCTGCTTACTTTAAAATTTGTTTTGTTTTTTTTTTATATTATTAAGGACAGTTTTCTGCGAAACGGGAAATGAGTGTCGCAGGATTCTCTTCACAAAACATAGCAGACAAACGGACACTCTCCCACCCACCAGGGACGCACTCGTACAGCACGTCTCCCGTGCTTCGCTGCAGGTCCAAATCTGGGACCAAGCCGTGCAACCGATGCAGGACATACCGGACCCCTCGCAGTTTGGCTGGGTGAAGGACGGCGATGTGTGGAAACCTGTGTGGCGGACCTTGCCAGTGGCATCCGACGCGTGCCAACCACTTGTGAAATGCAACTGCAAAAAGGGGTGTTTGCCGAACAGGTGCAAGTGTCGCCTGAATGGGATGCAGTTTTGCACCGAGTTGTGTGGTTGCACATGTGCCGAAGCTCAGCCTAAGGCTCCGGAAGCTGCCTAGATTATTTTTAATGAAAAATATAATGTACTTAACATTTTGGTGCTTATTATTTTAGGTTATTCATTACGCAAAAGAAACTGTAAAATAAAGACGTTTCATAAGAGTTCGCTCTCATATTATAGTTTGGATATTCCTACCGCTTTCCAGGTAGGCAACCGCGTTAACGGTCATTCTGACGTCCTCAGGAGTATTTTTTTAGGTTCAGCGAGGTGCGAAACCTCCCTAATTCATGTTTGCGCGGTGAAAAAGCTTTGAAAATAGGTCATTCCGCTGCATATAGAGTTACAGCGTTCTAACAGCCGTAGTGCTAAAACCAGATATCAAACCCGTCCTGATGGCCACGGAGTACCCTCAGACACTAAAGTAAAACTTTTGCACTCGTTTTGACCAACATAGCACAAAAATCGGGCGAGCAATAGCATCCAAAACGCTAAAATAAACATCTCGAAGAAACTAGTAACCTCTGCACCGAGGTGGGGCGCATGGGCTCACGCACTCCGTAGGCAGTTTCCGCCCGCTGATCGAAGTGTCTTGTTGATTAAAATGATAAGTTTCCTAAATGCGTACTTAAATTTTGAAGCATGGTTTTGAATCATATATATTACTGGTTGCTTGAGTACTTTTTAAATTGACATAAAAAAAAATAATGATCACTGGAAACATGAGACACCATCGCTGCGCTAGCATGCGCGTACACGGGACACCCAAACAATAACCAGAGAAGAATCTCTGTCAATCATATAAGGGATTTTTTGGCTGAATGTCCGTCAAGTGCGGATTTCCCCCCCCCCCCCCCCCTGAGAACAGCAAGTGAAAACGATATCAAAATGAACTCAAACCGATGTCGGAGGATGTCAGTTTGATGTCAAAATGTCATCCTTAGACATCATTATGACCACACTTTGACCTGCTTGTTCTCCTTGGGCTTACTGCCCCCCGCCGAGCCCAGCGGCCCGAGCCGGGCATCGAAGCACCCGAGTCCCACCGGTTGGCCAACACACTTGGACTAAAAAATCAATCATTAACCTTACTAAACAAGTACTTACAATGCACGACAATGGTGACCAGTCGGTCACTTTAAGTAGGCCGCTCGAGGGGGGCACAACCTACCACATTCGTTGTACAAAATTTGAACACATTCCCACATTCTGGAGGCAAAAACGCCTGTAAGTAGGCAACATGTGTGACAAATACAGCAGAAATCTTGCACATTCTAACACATTCCCACATTCATTGTACACAAAATCTTACAGTGAGGTACCCCTCGAGGCCGCTAGCATTTGGAAGCGATACTTCCTGGTGCATTGAGACTTGTTGGTGGGCTGGCAGCGGAACAGCCCAGTCCAATCAGCACAAATCTTCTTGTGGCTCGTAGGGGCCACCCCACCACCCAATTTTTTTGCACAACCAACGAGCAAAAGACATCTTGAGGCTTGTGAGCCGCGAATTTGGAACGAATCACTGTATCCCAGCCACTCTAGAGACACCTGGAGCCCTCTTCACGGTCATGCTCATGCTCCGTCCACCATGATGTATCCACGGAGAAGTCAGTAACATATTCAAAATATTTCACCATCTTCCCTGAAGAACACAATAATACCAAAAATTAGAGATGACAACCAAAAGAAATCTTCAACATGCAGCCAGCCACACGACCTTACCGCCAAGGAACCAACAACTGACTGCGCTGGGGTACGCTGCGGCAGCAACAGGCAAACAGGCGACCGAAGTTATACCGGGAACAACGATTTTTCATAACCGGTCAGCTTAGTCTCGCAGCATGGCTGCCAGACGAATCCGCGACTGCTATGCAATAGCTATGGCATCAATAGCAATACCAATGGGTGACAACTGCAATGGAAATTCAGGGCGCTTTCCTCTTGACCAAATCTAAAGCTGTAGGGCTTGAAAGCTGAAGAATAATATGCTGAATCTTTTGCTGACAACCCCCAATCGCTATCTGGTTTGGTGGGTTTACTAGGTGTCTTTTTACAGCAAGATTTCATGTGCAGATGTGTCAGAGGCTGGTATTAGAAAATTGCATCTCTCTTAAAACTGACTAATTTTCCCGTGATGGGGCTGCTTGTGGTGTCATCATTCGTATGTCAAAAGAATGATATGAAAAAATCTCTTTATTATTTATAAAACCAGAAGCGAGGTTTTTATTGTTCACGTTTTCCAGCCTCATTTCTCTTCCAGCGAGTAATTTTCAAACCCTACTTCAGACACGAAAATGTTGCAAAATTTTTAAATCGTTTCTACAGAAGGTGTGTTACCCTATGATGACCCTTGGTCCCCTCGCTTTATAAAAATGATTCCATTTCGTCACCTTCGTCGACGGTATGGCCATACATTTTGCTCAGAGTTGGCATCTTTTTGTCACATCCCCAATTGAGCAAGATGTTTGTCAATGGATCAACTCTGCAAACAAAAAAAAAATATAAGGAAAATACAGATAAGGCGTTGGTGAAGCTCATAGGCCAATGGTTTTTGGTGCAACAGCATAACAGCCGACCACTGTCTTCTTAGTTTTTCATAGTTTGATATGGCTATTTGCCGCCAGGAGTCTTTTGAAAGCCTCGACCACTGTGCAGCAGCACATACTTGCGCAGATTTTCCTGGTGAACAACCAACAAGAATTTTCAGGGTTGCCAACCTCAGCTCCACGCCCTCGCCGCCCTTGCCGCAGCTGCCACCATAAAGGACTTGGCCCAGACGAAATAAGAAAAACAAAGGAAAAAGAAAAATCTTCACGAACATGGCGGCCGGTCCCTGATTGGTCCCAGCAGCCGACGGCGGCCATGTTCGTGAAGATTCTTCTTCCTTTCTTTTGATAAATGAAACTCCTGGTTGCTCATATGCTTTTCAGAGACAACCATAATCCAGTCAATTATCCGCACAATCAAAGGTCTTTGAGAGGTCAAGAGCCTGCTCTTGGGGACACGCGGGAGGTGCAGGTCGGAGTGGCCTCCAAGTCTAAGTTCCAGGAATTTCGTGCAGGACACGAATCCCGTGCTCGCGGAGCAACTCGTGTGGGGAGAAGAAGAAAAAGAAGAAGAGGCCGCCCCGCCTCGCTCCCGGACCTCGACGGCGTCCGCCACGGCATCCGCCACGGCATCCGCCACGGCATCCGCCGAGCCCTCGACGGCATCCCAGAAGTACCAACCACACACTAAATGTTCTTCGGTGAAATCTTGTTGGTATGCTACGAAGAAATTTTGTTCTTCGTATGCTACAAACAACATTTCTGGTTTGTATTGTAATACGAATCAAGTTTCTTGATTTGTATTGGAATACGTCTGTTCCTATTCTTTTGCTCTATAATTTACAGTGAGATCTCATTGTAAGGAGGCGACTACAGCTTCAGTACAGTACGAATATGACATGAGTGTCTGAAAATATTGGTAGCTTACAAACACAATGCAGAGTTCATACGTATGTTATGAATCATCACTTCTAGTCTTGGACTTAAACCAAAAAAAAAGGTATAAGTTTATCTTGTTATTCATGTTAACCAAAAGAAAGCGCCAGTTTCTAGTGTTAGATACTGAGTCAACGGCAGATGCTAACATAAGCAAGTAACAAGTTTTAGCGTAACTTGGACAAAGCCCCATTTTAATGACTTACACAGAACGATGTAGAATGAGACTCAAAACGATGGTCTACATGAAAATTCTGATGTGTCCATCTTCTGGCAGCTTGGTTCCTAAGTCAAGTGTCAAAGGTTAGGGGCCGATGCAAACTTCTTTGGTGGCCGAAACAAACACTTTGTCATTTGTTTAACTACCTCGCATTCGCTCAAAATCATCGGTACAGTTACTTTGATTCTAATCTTGCCATATTTTAATGGCGACATTGTAACCGAAGTGTATTTTTTTAAAGTCGCGACTCCCGAATTCTTTTTTCAAACTTTGTTTTGTTTGGTTCCTGTCTGCGACTTGTCCCCTGCCTTCTCTCCCCCGTGCCCCTAGATGCCCGACGCCTGTAGCGCTCCTGGTGGGCGTTAATGTCACTACTAGTGCTGCTTGTTGTTGTATTTATGACTTGTGTACGACTTGAATCGGTTCAATCAACGTAAAGCTTCAAATTGTGTGAACCTAGATGATCACTAGCTACTAATCAAGTCATTCTTTTCAGTAAATCCATGTGGACTTTTGTTTAGGATTTTATTTGAAGAAAGTTCCATCGTTTGGTTTGGCTCTGATGACACCGTGGTTCCAGTTCCATGGTTCCTGAGCGCCGTTCTCACTGAGATAGTTTTCACTAGAAACGATCTTTGAATTTTTATCACCATGGTCAACCAGCGGCAGGACTCGAATCAAAGTGGCGGAAACAACAATCTTCTATGCATGCAAGATGCTGGAACTTATGACAAAGTGTTTATTTTGGCCATCAAATGTGAATGCCATTGGGCCCCTCCTAACCTAAACACAATGGTTGGATTGATGGCTGGTTGGAAGAATAAGATAAACAACATAGGAATTACAAATTACCTTCTCACTGTTGGCCCCATTCCATGTAAGTAAAAAGAGTTTTGTGTTTTATTGTTAACCAAGCTTCAGTGGGAGCAAAGGTCTTCGAAAATAACGTAAATCTGTGCAGAATGTCACCACCGTAGAAATGTATGCCAAGATGTGATCTGGGTACTTATTGAACATAGTTTGCATGGATGAAAGACTAAAGAGAAAATGATTTGTGTCATGTATTATATTTTGATGAGTAAATCTAATAAGGGTAAGCAAATTTTTATAAATGAAAAATTATCATGGTTCACGAATGGCTTCCATTTCTACGGGGAGCAAGCAGATTCATAATTGGGATTCGTAAAGTATAGTTAGCATTTCTTTACGGAGAAGGTTCACCGTAATATATGAGACCCTTCATTCGTATTATGTTTGCGCAGCAAGTACCCTAAGATACCATAATGTTTATTCGTATTACGAATAGATTTCACTGTAGAACATTTAGTGTGCAGACGCGGTCCGGAGGGCAAACCGCTCTCTCGTCCGCCTCATGGATGAACAGCGGAAGGCCGGGAAGTCACTGGTCAGGGCACTGCCCCCACTTCCGGTGACTTTTTCCAGAGGCAGACGGTCTCTTGGGACCGCCGTCGGCCAAGTGAAGGGGTGGAGCCACGGGTCTCTCCCGCCGTGTCCCTGAGCTCCGGAGACGAGGATGACGTCAGCAGCGACGCGTTGTCTACGGCGGCGGCGTCCGCGGTGGCCTCAGGAGACGCCTCCCCACATCAGGGCGATGGCCAGGACGTCGACCACGACCACGACGTCGCTTACTTGTTGTTACTCCGACGACGCCTCCATCACGCCGCCAGGCCGGGCCGAACCCAAGGGTGCCTTGTCGCTCATGCCTCCACCAGCGTCGGTGAGCCGACCTTGCAGCCGTGTCCCCTTTAGTGCCAGCCTCTTCACTTTTACGCCAATCAAGAGGCGGCTGGAGGACGAACTGGAGAGCCTGGGACTGGACAGCAGCCTCAGTGACGGCAGCCTCACGACGGCCTCCGATTCGTGCACCCTGTCGCCGCGACGGCCCCGCTTGGCCTTGTCGGCACCAGCTTCGACGCCGTCCTCGTCCATGATCTCCGAGGACGTGACGACGTCGCCGCGCGGCGACGGGGAAGCGGTGGCGACATCGACGGGGTTACCTGCTCCTCTCGACACCACGGTCGATGAGGTTAGGTTAGTGATTACACCCCTGTAGGGTAAAAACCGGCCAAAAACACTGGGTTAGGTTAGGTGACCCAAGCAAGCCTAGGTGAATCTAAGCGTGCCTAAGTGCGCCTTAGTGAGCCTAGGCGTACCTAAGTGCGCCTAAGCATGCCTGTGTGATTCTAAGGGTACCTAAGTGCTCTCAGTGAACCATACCGCGCCCATGTAACCGCACAAGCCTTGCTAGGCGTTTAGACCGAGCACCTGTCACAGTGATGCTGAATACCCAACTTTGGGATGCTGAGTAACCTGTTGCTGAGTCCCCCTTAGTGGTGCCTAAATGAGTCCTTGCCCAGGCTCGCTCTGACCAGGGCAACGCGAGCCAGGCGCGGCATGCCTTGATTGCGCGCAGTCCATGCAGTGGATGCTGAGTACCCCCCGCACCTCTCCAAACGCAAATTGCGATAGCGCTTGGTTAGGTTAAATGTATCTTCATGCCAGGGAACGTGCCGTGTTGTTTTCATCAGTTACCTCATACACCAGCCGCAAATCAACTATCAACCTCGGATTGGTGTCCACAGCATATACGTGGGCGAACATGGTAGCCGATGCCAACTTAAACTCATTCTTGGTCTTCAATATATCTAGATTTGTCAATGCGCTCGACTTAATTTCAAACGGCCATCGCTCACTCTTCTAGAACCACATGTCTGAAACCGCCGGAAACTGCCAACCGTGCCAACTGCCAATAACCGTCCCGGTCAAGATAGTCAGATTCGATGTCAGCTATTTTTTAAGTTTAAAAAACAATTCACATTGAATTTTATGTAAATTATTATCAAAATTTCTGCTTTATATGATTTGTTTTAACACCTCAAACCGTTTTAGCTTTATACGTAGTCAGACGTAAAAATCAAAAAAAAAAAAAAAAAAAAAAAAAAATTGTCCGCTAGTCGTTTTAGGCGGCGGTGGCTGGGTTGTTGTTGACAAAGATGGCCGGTGGTCGTAAGTAACCTACTCGGTTCACCTTCTTAACGTTCGTTTTACATGATAAAGATGATGGACATGGAGATGATGGAGGTGGGGGTGGAGATGCTGATAACAATACCGTGAATTTAAATGAGCCTAATTTTAATCTAGACAATCCACTTTTCAACCGTCTGTTTGTTGGAGGAGATGGTATGACAGCAAGAAAAATTCTTGCACTTATTCTGGCTGTTGCTCTTCGTCACGATTTGAATACCATAACCGTAGTGGCAATCTGTTGGGTTTTTAACATTTCGTCAGAAATTTCTGTACTACCAGCCACCAAAGAACAACTTTGGAGTTGACTTAACAAAAATGATGCTAGGAATGTAAGGCATGCATATTGCCTCAGTTGTAAAGGATACCTGGGTCCTTTAGATAATCTTTCACAACGTGATGAGCATTGCCATCAAAGCAATGAAATAGTGCATCGACGAAAACTAAGTTACTTTATAACCTTGAATTTACGAAGGCAGCTGCAAGGACTCTTGTCTGTCCCTGGAATCGTGAACTATTTCCAATACAGGAATAACCGGGAAAAGATAAATGATGAAGCCCTTGAAGATCTGTTGGACGGCGAAGGGTATCGGGTTTTGAAGCGAATGGAAGGTGGCCTTCTTTTGCCTCATGATTTTACTTACACAGCTAATACTGATGGGTTCAGTGACAGCAGATCTTCTAACTCCGAAGCATACCCAAATTTCGTAAGGCTGAATGAACTTGTTCCTGGTCGTCAGAAAACCACAATGCTTACTGGTGTATTTATAAATAAAGAAGAACCTCACTTGAATATGTTTCTTGACGCTTTTGTTACTGAGGCAAACATTTTATCAGAACAGGGCATAAGGTGGAGGCCAAATGGCAATGATGAGGTTGTCAGCAAGTTCTTCATGACATGCTTTTGCTTGGATGCCAGAGCTCGAGCATCTGTCCCAAATATGACTTTGTATAATAGAAGAAATGGGTGCCCATTTTGTGAACATCCTGGAATTCACATAGGTAGCATAAAGTACCCCAAGCCTGGAACACTTGTGAGACGGAGAAGAAATGAAGAAATTTTAAATGTAAGGATTCCTAGGAATATTCCAATTCACACATATGCCAGCATAAGGCAAAATATGGAACAAGCAGATCCTGAGCACAGAGTCATGGGGCTGAAACGACCTTCAATTGTTGCAGCCATTAATTTCTTTGATCTTGGCCGTGGCTTTTTACCAGATGACCAGCATCCAATTTTTATAGGGGTCACAAAATTTCTGACAAACCTCATTATTGAAAATGTTCAGAATGTGAATGCATTTGAGAGAGCCATAGATCAATGTCTCCGGCGAATTCACACGCCAACCTTGATTTCAAGGAAGCCACGAAGTATCAGAAAACGCAAGAAATGGAAAGGAAGTGAGTGGAGGAACTGGTTACTTTACTATGCGGTTCCAATTCTGAGACACCCAAAAAACTTTGTGGATAATGCTGTTGTAAATCACATTGCTTTCAGACGGTGTCTTCCTTCTCACCCAGGACTCAGTTTTCAATCCAAGCACTGATGAAGCTGATAGGTGTCTTATTCAATTCGCAAACACTTTCCAAAACGTCTATGGTCTTGCTAGTATACGTTTTAACATGCATGCAATGCTGCATTTATCAGCAGCCGCAAGGCATTGGGGACCTCTTCAACTTCATAGCACTATGCCATATGAATCGATGAATAATAAATTGAAGGATTACATCCATTCTTCTGAAGGGGAAGAAGATCAAATAAGTAACCGGTTCCTTCTCGAATCTTTGGTCAATATGTTGTATCTAGATAATGAACGTAGTGACGAGGTTAGAGAAGAAATAGAGCTCATTTTGTATGGCAATGAGCAAAATGCTGAAATAATAGGAAATGTTAGTGTTTTCGGAGACAGTGAAATTAGAGTTCCAACAGAAGAGGAAGTGGAGTTACTAAGAGCAGTGAATCTGCAGTGTGATCAACTAACTGAATATTTGCAGTGCAAGAAGTCGATCGAACATTCTACACTGATCTGCAAGGTCGATCAAGCTGAAGAATTGAAATAGAACAACAGCTACTTCTATTTAACAGATGACCGTTTCCTTCACATTGACAGTATTGTGACATACCAAACTAATGGTGAAGTAGTGTGCGGCATGTTTTGTCACCATTTCAGGACTGGTGCTGCTCTTAACGGAGTGAATCATATAATGGAGGTGACACATAGGGATGGAAGAGTGTTTGTTCGTGCAGAACCTCTGCGTAAGCCTGCCATTAGAATTCAGAGTGGGAACAGAATGTGCATACCTGTGTCAAATTGTGGGGAAATAGATTAATGTGCATCATCGAAGGTGATTACTGCTTGATTTCACGTATACTTTAATGTCCTTTGGTTACTATTTGCTTGTATTGTGAAACATTTTGTAATGTGTCATTTGCATACAATCACTGCAAAGCCAGTGGTAAGTTTGCTTGCCACAGAATTGGCAAGCTGTTTTGAATGCCAAAAATTGGCAAGCTTGGCCTGGAAATACTTACCAGCTAGCCAAACTTAGGCAAGCTTGGTCAAAGCTTGCCAAATTTTGGCATTCAAAACACCTTGCCATATTTGTGGCAAGCAAACCTACCACTGGCTTTGCAGTGATTGTGTAATTGCGTCAAATTTTTGAACTATTTAACAAAACTCTAAACTGTATTGGTTGTGATTATTCTTGAAGAAATGAACTGAAAGAGACATTTAAAACCCCACCTTTCGGACAAAAGTCTCAATAGACATATGAAAATTATGCAACGGACAAGACATAAAAAGGACAAGCCACAGACATAAGCAGTAACATGAAAAGACATTCTGAAAACACCTACGGGACAAATGTCTCAAAAGACATGAAAATCATGCCACGAACAAGACATAAAAAGGACCAGCCACGGACATAAGCAGATGACATGAAAAGACACTCTGAAAGCACCAACAGGACAAATGTCTCAAAAGACACATGCAAATCATGCCACGGACAAGACATTTAAAAGACAAAGTCATTAAAAAGACACCCGGAAGACAATTGAAAGACGCGGACAACTAAAAGACAGTGAGACTTGTCTCTAAGGACAAATGAGAGATAGATGAAACAATCTTGACTTTTGAAAGACAATTCTGGACAACCCAAGTACATATTACAGACATTACGGAGACATGGGGGACATAAAAAGGACATGCAAAAGACAAAAAGCCATGTCTGTGGTATGTCTGCCGCCGCGTGAGGGATGTTGTTCCCACTATCACGTTCCGCCCGCAATCGAAATGTGAGTTTCGCACTCCGGACTCCACTGCAGCTTGAAACAGTGGCTTCTTTTAGGTTGTGTTTTTTTGTCTTGGTGCGAAGCCAAAAAGCCTTTCCTTGGCTGTCAGTTCGGTCAGAGGGTTCTGTTAAGACAGTCAGTGTTGCAGAAAGTCACCTCCATGACTTCCACTTCATGGAATTCATAATTCAAGAAAAAATATGTATGAGTGAGGGTTTCTTCAAAGTAAGTAACTTGAAACTTAAGTAAGTTTGTCAACTGGTGGAACACCTGCCTACCTTTCCCTTTTCTTTAAATGTGCCCTTAGATCCATATTAAAGGCCTGAAACAATCATCAACCACTTCTCAGGAATTATTACATTTCGCATCAAAGCACATATTTGCTTTATCTTTTAGCAAAATCACAGCAGAGGTACCACCAGTGATGATGCAGACATTTTCCAAGGGCCGGTTAATGACCATCTTTATGGATACCTCGATATGTTCAGGAATACTACAAAGGCGAAATGTGATGTAAAGAAGTTCAAGTCTGTTGTCGACTGTCAAGACAATTTTAGTCATCAATCCAACTATTGGTAGGGTGAAACTGGCATTTAAATAGATGTTTAATTACTATGTGTGCTCATGGGTTTACAGCTCAAATGGTTTCATTGAAGTCATAACTATAAATGTTGGAAAATTTGGTTCTAACAAACCGTTCAAAGAAAAGTTTTTCAAATAATTGGTGTTAAAGAACTTGTATCTAAATTATTAAAAATTGTCAGTTCAGAATGTATCTAGGCATGCCCAAAAGAAACTGTGATACAATAATGCAATTTTTGAGCAACCTAAGAACTGAATTAGTCACAATCTAAAGATTTTTCTTGCTCATAGTTGTTCAAATAGTGCTGTTACTTTTTCCGACACAATGCAAATCCTCTTTTAGAACAAAGTAGGTTTACGCCAGACCGTGTCTTGTCGTAACAGGCTTCGCGATGCTACGACAGTTTCGACAATCCACGCCTGGCGTTACACCTACCTTGGCCTGCGGCGCTTCCTGCTTGCCTTCAGCAAGCTGTTTTAAGGGTTCGTTGCGGCAATGAGTAGTGCACAACGAGATAAATGGTCGAAGTATACAAGGTAGGGCACGCCCTTCCGTCGAACCGAGAAGGCAGCTCCGCTTCGCTGCGCCGGCAACAAGCTATTCCAGGGAACGAAGGAAGAAGAACGGCACGAAGAAGAAAAGCGCTTCTGCGCATGCGCGAGCGCCGCGCAGCTTCGGTATGAGAAATCGTCCTGCCACTTGCATTTGTTTCCTAGTAGCTGTAGCGGATCACGCCAAACAAAACGACCAACGCCAAAAATAGGTTCTTGAGTGTTTGATAATCGTCGCAGCGTTAAAATATTGAATTATTCACGCGAATTATTTGAGTGAAGAACTGAAAATGGTACGCTATTGACACTTCAGAAGTGAAGGTACGCTGAAATGCAGGACATAACCTTTGTTTACCTTTGTCAAGACCCCCTTTTAAAGTTAATTTGCCCGTCACCAAAACCATGACAGTCAAAACGACCTTTAATCTCTTTAAGTTTAATTCCACCGCTTCACTCTCATTGTGAGGGACTCATGGATTGTACGTTATTTCACAGATGATTGGTTCAGAAGAGGAACTGGCAGGACGATTTCTCATACCGAAGCCGCGCGGCGCTCGCGCATGCGCAGAAGCGCTTTTCTTCTTCGTGCTGTTCTTCCTTCGTTCCCTGGATTAGCTTATTCAGTTCGACAGGGGCCGGTACCAGCTTGGCCTGCCGGCGGATTCTTCTCGGGCCTTCTTCGGCCCTCGCACCAGACCTGGCTTGGCCCAATCGGAGGCCGTCTCTCGGGCCTGCGGTCCTCGCACCGCATCCCCGTGGAGGTAAAGCGCAAACTTATTGATGTAACATCAGGACTGAGGCCCGTTCTTGCGTTCCCACTGTGCCAAAGTTAATGTGCAAAACATGGCCGTTGCACCAATTTTCACAATACACGAAGGCGGGCTCACAGACCCACCTTCCGACCGCTCTTTGAGAAGGTCTTGCCGAGACGTATCGAAATCTGCAATAAAACTTTTTGGTCGGTCGATCCCCTTTTTTCAAGATCCTGATTCGGCCAACTGATGAAGTCGGGCTCCTAGACCCCCCTTCCGACCCCTCTTTGAAAAGGTCTTGCCGAGACCTATCGAAATCTGCAATAAAATTTTTTAGTCGGTCGATCCCCTTTTTTCAAGATCCTGATTCGGCCAACTGATGAAGTCGGGCTCCTAGACCCCCCCTTCCGACCGCTCTTTGAAAAGGTCTTGCCGAGACCTATCGAAATCTGCAATTAAAATTTTTAGTCGGTCGACCCCCTTTTTCAAGACGAAGGGTCGAAGTTGATTATGTTAGTAAATTCGGGCCGAGGTAACCAATTCGCAGTTAAAAGTTTGGTCAGGGGTCGAAATTGATTTCATTTTCGTCATCAGCGACTTCAAAAACATAAGAAACCATGTAGAAATGTCTCTAAAATATAAAGTCACCAAAAAGTTGCACTTTTTCTGCCGTTTTTATAGTGTTTTTTCGTTGATTTGACTGAATGGAATGAGATAGAAAGCTGAATTTTGGCGTGTGGCGAGCCAAGGACATACCTAATAACCCTTCAAAATCTCAGACAGATCGGCGGAGCCGTTCAGGAGGAGTAGTGCTGACACACATACACACAAACAGACAGACAGACAGACAAAACTTTTCAACCCCACTGGAGTAACTGGCTTCGCTAATCGCTCAGCCAATCAGGAAGGATTTTCCGCACACTTTCTCCAGAGATAGTAGTCTTTGCCTTATGCACAAGGGCACGCCTTGCCAAAATATCTTCAGAGGCCTGGCGATCACGAGGACAAGAGTGCGGTTGCAGGTGTTGCAGTTGCAAACGTCCATCATGTAAAAATATGCTAGCAGTTCCCCTGCAGCGTCTCTTGATGTGATGGCACCTCAACCTGATTCTCCGCGACCGTACTTCACGGACATTGTACAAAACACCGTCACCGACGTAGAAAATGGATCTGTTTCTCGTCTTGCCCGGGAGAACTTGCACCTCGTGAGTATTCATGTTGAAGTTGTACAGTGCCACTGACCACTCTGACTTCCACTTGTTACTCGTACAGGAAATGAATGACCAAACGAATGAGGGAGGGGGGAGGGGGGAGGGAATTGAATGGCAGGAAATTGGACGGGGGATCTCGCAAACTCTTGCCGCCAGAGGGTCGTCATCGTGCGGCCAGGCGTCAGGGTCTTCATCGTTGTCGTCACAGAAAAAAGAAACGTCTCCTTGTCTCTAGCAAAAACCCGAATTTTTCTAGTTTTACAATGTACATCGTAATGCAGACCGAGACGCATGTCATAAGTAAGAGGACCGCATTTCAAAATTGCCTGCAATTGCCCAGTCTCCCTCAGACGGTTGTGGAGGTCTGTAAACAAAAGTCTGCTAGGTTGCCGACGATCCGGGTACCTTTCAGCGTACGCGCGCTCTGCTTCCCGCGCATTGCCTTGAGCAGCTCCGTACTCGAAGTGCATATCCGCGTACTCTTCGTTAGAAAACATCTCCATGGCTTTACTCTGATTACTTCACAAGCGACGAGCCGGTCTGTCAACGCGTTGCGGCCAGCGGGAACAGCCAAGCCGTGCATTTCAACGCAGCACAAGGGCGCAGTACGATGACACAATGAAAAAGTATTATTTGTATTTATTTGCTGGGAGCCGGTTGTCTTCTGCTGGGCGGACGCGACAAACGACAAACGCGGACCAAACGGATCGTCAGGACCGAACGGATCGTCGGGAACGGGATGAAAAATTTCTTGGGCACCTCTTACACTTAAAAAAAAATAATTATCTATTAGTCTTCACCTTTTTTAGTTTTTAAATCATTTAAAACCATAGAAAATCATTTTAAAAGTAAAAAACATTTAGAAAACATATTTTTAAAAATAAATAAAAAAACTAAAAAAAAAATTAGGGGGGACCCTCAAGACAGGGGACCCTCCAGACGTTTCCCCCACTTTTCATGTAGTCAATTCATGACATATCAAAGCAATATGTTAGTTTGTTTGGTTTGAATTCATATTTGATTGCCACTCTGCACAGTAGCAGATCGAAGTTGGTTAACACATGTGCAGCAAACATGTCTACAACATCACTGGTCAAAGGTTGTTGATTTGTAGCAATTTTAAATGGCACCTATAAATACAAACCAGCATGACTTAAACCTTCACAACTACGCAAAGTCATTGGTTTAACTTAAATTAGGATACATACCTGGATGATCTGATATTTGATAGTATTAAAAGTCATTGACACTACATTTCTGTTGACATACACTGATACATTGCCCAGCTGTATTGTTTGAACTGTTAGTGGGCATGTACACTTAACAAATATATAAACATCAGTATATCGGTTTGTATGTCCAGCAACATAAGATGCATAGCCTTCTAGGTAATTTAAAAAAAATAATTAGCTATGGGAAAACATTTGCCAGCTCATAATTAATGATATATTTTAAACCTGCTGTAATCCATAGGTCATGGTTGTTACATTGTGAACAGACTTGTTTTCCAAAGATACGCAATGCAATCTTGGTTCCAAAGTGTATGTTGTAAGGTATTCCTCTCTTCATTTGTCTAATTACACTTGCATTAATTGGTGCTTTGTCAGATAAATATTGATGCACATTGCATTAACTTGCTGACTAACGTCAGGGAATAACCCCTTATAGCCAGCCAATGTTGCCATTGTTGCTGCAAATTGCAAAGGAGTCACTTCCCATGTTTATTCACAATAATTGAGTTAAAATATCTACAGGGTCGCACAAAACTGGACAGGGGAAGAACTGAACACCCCATATTTTACTTCAAATGCTGAATGCACAGGCTGTACAACTATCATATAATAAACCGATGATACCACAGATCAACTTTTGATGGTTCTAATGCCTGTGCGTATGATATTGAAGATATTTGAAGTAAAGGGGTGTTCAGTTCTTCTCTTATCCAGTTCTCCGCGCACTGACGGTAGAAAATGAAGCAGTATTTACCTATGGTGTGCACAATCACAATTTAAATCACAAAACGGTGTAAGCCATAATATTACTCAGAAAATGAACGCTAGAGACAGTTTCACAAGTCCAGCAAATAACAACATTCAACAGGAACTTGTTGCACCGCGCACTATTTGGATGCTTTTGGGTTTGAGACAGTCGGTGTTTTTATCATTTTGACGATTAGAAAAACTCGGCAGGTAGTTAAATTAATTTTAAAATAAAATGTTAAGGAATGTTCTGTTTATTCTGATTATTACTTCATTTGAACTTTTCAACACAAAACAATAACAGATATGTGACGTATTGTTAATCTCAAACCCAGACTTCTCTCCTCCTCTACGAAACCGACTTATCGACCTCAAAGATTCTTTTCAAAATTTGCATTAAGTAGTTGAAGTTATTACAAATTTATCAAAAAAAATATATTACTGAATTAGTAATAAACAGTTTCTTGGCGAGATTTTGATACATATCAGAATTTTTTAGAAATACTGAGGGTACTACTTTCGCGGAGGAACATGTTTCATGCATGTGTTTGGTGCATTGTGGTCTGTGTTGAGCTGAGCAGTTGTTGTCTGTCGTCAGTTCATGCCGGTTGTGTCCACCGTGCCTGCAGCAGTTTGTTGTTATTCCGGTGGAACTCTTAACCCAGCAGAATTCTGATTCGGGGGTGCTATATCGGTGATATTACGTGTTTGGATTAGCTTATTTCATCTCACCGTTGGCGCTTTCAGGTTTGTCTGTGTAGTTGTAAATCCAGCATTATTAACTTTTAAATTAAGATATGAAACTGCAAGGAGTCGTTGTCAGACTTGTCATGGAGTAGTAATGGCAACGTTTGTGATTCGAATTGGTAGCTGGACTAAAAGTTAATGAATCTTGATAGTTTATTGTTGTATTGTTCCAATCAGCATTAAATATTGAAGGGACGCGGCATTGAATTAACGCAAGCAAGGAGCTTTGGGCTCTGTGTTTTGTTGTCAAATTCTTTCATGAACCAATCCGAGAACAACAATTCGCGTGTTAGGCATGGTCTATGTGCGGGTGTCCCGTTTCTCCGAAGTTATTTCCTCCTAACTTAATATCTTGTATCTCTTATAATAGCAATTAGTTAATAAAATAAGTCCTTTCATATAAGTGTTGTTACAAGTGAGTTAATGACATTAGTGATAACAGATGCAAGACTGAGCTTAGTTGGCAGTCGCTATGGCCTCGACTGTGATGGCGGAACCAGCATTCGGTGACTGGCATTTATTGCAATTATTGCGATAAGTAGTGGTTAAAGAAGCTACTTCAAACTGCTTCAGCTTACCGCCGCCAGTGGGTGGAGTCATGGCGGAGCTGTACTCGGCTTGACCCGAAGACCTGAAGGTTGCCGAAGTGTTGGCCGAACTCGGATTCGAGAGTCGCGAGGTCTCGATGCGATCGTGTTGTGAATCGAATAACAATCGAAGCGGAAGCACAACAACAAACAGCAGACAGAAAACATAACCTGTACCTGGGTAGTGATGCCCCATGTAGTACAGTGATAGAAAAGACGACTGCAAGTTCCGATGAATTATATCTGCCTTTTTTTCCGTACACGACGTTCGTTGTTCGTTTACTCGAAGTACCTGCCATTTTATGCGCTCGTTCTACGTCCTTCCTGGCCGAAACGTCAACTGTTCCACTCAGTTCTTTAAAGTATGTCACTCGACGACTTCAACTTTTAATCATCCTTGTCTAGTCCGCGTATGTAAATTGTTATTGAAATTTCAGATGTCAGCTTCGGGCAGTTGAGCGGTGAGCTGTTCGACCGCTTCAGTGAGGACCTGAAGGTGGGCGGCAAGAGGAGCTGCCAAAAACTGAGCTGGATTGGTGAGTACTTGTACCCTTCGATTCTGTTTTGCACGCTCAACAAAGACAGCTGAGACATTTTACTTGAAGAGGTACTGACACGCTCAGAACATGTCAGGGGTTTGCAGTACAATTCGGTTTGTGTGAGGAGGCGGTGAAAATAAGATATGATGATTTGATGCCTGTTGTTTCACTGAAAGGGTAAAAGTCTATGCCTTACTTCTCTTTATTGTGCGTAGTAATTACAAATTGTTTTTGTTTGTAGGTCAGCCTTGGCTTCTCTGAGAGGTTGGGCAGTCGTGCAAGGAGGATGCAGAGGCTGGTGAGGTTTCAAAAGGCTTGAACTTCAGTGGAGACAAGGTATAGGTGAGTAGTGCCTCTTGCCAGTGTTGGTGTTGGTATGGTGCAAAAAGCTTGCTGTTTGTGAGTAAATTCCTCTACTCATTTTGGTCTACATTTCCAGGACCTCACTGGAACATGGCGTGCTTTGAAGTTGGCTGTTCTATGTTCGATGGCTGTGATCGCAGAAGAAGAGATATCACATGTAATTTTGTGGGCAATTCAACACCTGCTTCCTTTATGACTTGCTATTTTGAACCAAATTGAATGCTCAGCTGACTGTAATAAAGTTCTGGATGGGAGCCAATCAAACCTGTCATGTCTCAGTTTTCCCAGCCTACCACTCTCTGAAAGAAGCAACTTCAATTGGTATACTGTCACGCTAGACCATTTAAATGTCTGCAACCTTCAAGTCCTTCAAGCTAAGAGCAAAAAAGTACGAATTCAGAGTTTTTCAAGGCTGAGTTGCTTTGGTTGGACCAAGGAAAAGTGTAGAAATAAAAGCAATTGGATAGAATCAGATTAAGATTTATTTTACAAACCCAAGTCAAAAGAAAGACTTTACAACATTAAAAAGACTTCACAATAGTCAAAACACTGAAAAACACCTTAAAAACTTATAACGTAAATTACATTCCATATTAACTCCATATTTTTTAAAAAAGATTAGTCAAACCTTGCACAAAATCGATACAGAGTCTAAGCTTCCACGAAGATCCGAGAGAGTAAACCATGAACCTGCAGCAATATCTCAGTACCAGGCTCAAGTGAGGCAGTTCCATAGTTAGGCTTTTTTCCAATATAACACTAAAATTTAAATTATCGATTAAGATACACAAGGCCGTAAAGATACATTAAGGGAATATCATACTTAAATTTACATAATCAATTTTAATTTGCGAGCCAGGAATGTTAAGTAAAGCAGTTTCATCACAGAGTTACAAAGAGACCCAACAAACCCTCTTAACAAGGGCCTAGTACTGAGATGGCTGACTTGACTGACAACTGATTACTATGATCAACACTAAACAACAAACCTATCATAAACATTTAACACTCTGAGTGAAACCCTGATGTGTTGATGCTGAACGTTCCATCCAGCATGTCAGAGGTGAGGTTTTTGATCCTTGTATCGTTGTTAACGGCCGATACCTTCCTTGCTCTTGTCAGTGGTAGGGCAAGCTCAGCAGTCTTCGTAGTTGTGAAAGAGTATTGCTCATACTTCTTGAGGGCGCCTACAAAGAAATATAAAGCTGTAAAATGATGCCAAGGAACAAACAAGACAGTGAAATACAATGGACTTACTGATGAAATGCCACAGGCCAGGCTGGTGGACCCCTGTCTTGGATCTTAGCAGCTTGTTGCAGGACTCCGCTACATTGTTGGTTCGGTGCTTCAGCCTGAACACTGACATGGACTGCAGAAATCTAGGAGACAGCCAGGTGTCCACAAAATACAGATAAAATTCCCGGAGCTGATCAGCAACACCTAATTGATTTATTTCTCTTGCTAGGGTTGCGACCCCTCTTTCTATAAGGTGTCCAGGTAGCAAGGGTATTCCAAGCTGCGTGAAGAAGAATAATTGTTACCAGGATCACTTGTGAATGAATTTCCTGAGTAATTTCTATTATTGTAATCCAAATTGTTATCATTTTCAGAACTCGTTTCTGAATTAGCTTCATCAGATGTAGGCGAATCACTCTCCGCAGAAGAAAATGACGATGAAGAGGACGAGGAGCAAAGCTCTTCATGATGTTCCCTCAAGTGGCGAAATAAAGAAGTCTTGCATGCAAATTTTCTTCTTTGACACTCAGTTTTACAACACAAGTACGGTGGGTGATGTCTTTTGAAAAGATGCTGCCTGAATGTTGCAAGTCCACCACACCACGCTCACACTGAGCACAAAAGAAGCCCATTCTGAAGACCTTAAGTAACAATAATAAAACCGGGAGTTACAAAGTAAGAGTAAATTTTAGTTAGTTTTAAATATTTCTAACACTTGGATAAATTCTATACTGCGTACAGAAACCTAGCTTTGTAAGAAACCAAAAAGTAAAGAATTGAAAGAAAAATCTATCTAAGATAGCAATACCATTACGGTAAAGTTCCTTGACAATGTTTTCCGAGATACCAGCAGCTCTAGCAATCGTTGCCAACTCATCTTTCGTTATCACCTTCACGGACGGCAGAGATAGGAATTCCATGATAGCTTGAAAAACGCTGAAAATAGATCAAGAAACATAAGAATACAAGGCATGGAGAGCAAGGAATGTTGTTTTAATGGAGCTCAGCTGTTTAAAAATCTTCAACATGTGAAACTAAATACAGGACATTTGGGGGGAAAGGAGAGAGGGGGGGATGGAGAGAGGGGAGGGGGAAGGGGATGCGGGAGGGCCGAGAGCTCCGGGAGGGAGGGTTAAGGGTCGAGTTTTGGGACTTGATTATACTAAAGCTATCATGCAGTGAGAGACTTTCAAGTACTGATCGTGCTCTTACCTTAAAAACAAAGCGAATGTCCGATAGGGATGGCCGCCTTCAAGGCAGGCTGCAGGTGAGTTGACACTGACCAGCTCGCCACTGGCTCCAAACTGCAGCGTCGCTCGGAGTTGTGTGGTCAAGGCTTCGCGGCAAAATCGGATGAACTTGAGGCCCACCAGGAAACGGACACAGATGTGAATCTGTAAAAATAAATAAAAAAGAAAAGATAAAAACCTACGATTGATGGATTTTAAGGATTCCGAGTGGATGTGAACGCGAGCCAGCACGTACAGAGAGGTAGAACTCGGTACAACGCGACGCACAGTGGGCTAGAAGGCCGGTGGATGCGGCCAAAACTCTAGACGCGTTTTGACCTCCAGAGTCGATAAATGGGACTCTAACCAAACGTGTGACTCAGCCAGGGTTGCTCTCCGAACGAGGAATCCACTTGTGGGGTCACACGCTCACTTCGAGCCCTACTAAGCTACTCTGGACCTCAAATCACGTCCGGGATTTTGACCGCCTCTACCGGTCTTCTGGCCCACTGTGCGACGGAGACCAAACTACAGACCGAAGAAGAATGCCAAAAGACACTTCTAAAACGATTAAAAACAATCATTATGGACGTTCCTAGCCACATAAAAGATTTACCTTTAAACGGGAACCGATGCTACCGAATCGTCAGTTTAAATCGACGTCCGATCACGACCGACACGAACTAACGTGATACAGGGCTGCCAACATCCTAAAACACAAAAAATAAAAATTCATGAACTTCTCACTATTTCTCTCTTTTGAGGCCCAAAATTTGATTATTCAGGTGAAAACATTAGATTGATTGCAGTGTAAGTAATGTTAAATATCTGGAAGCTCTGATAAAACTGAAAGTTCGAAAAATTGTTCAATCTGCAGAAATTGGCAAAACATTTGAAAAAAAAAAAAACTATTTGAAGTGGGGGTCTTTCAGGTGGAGAAAGATGACTTGACTAAAGAAAAAGATTTCATTTCGTTCCCCAAACGTATGCACGTTCGGTTTGAGTCCCATTTATCGACTCTGGAGGTCAAAACGCAACTAGAGTTTCGGCCGCATCCACCGGCCTTCTGGCCCACTGTGTTCCCCCACCCTAACCTCATTACTGTTTCTCGGGTTGAACTTTGGCAACTTTCTTAAGGGGGGATCCTAGTGTAGCGGGGTCAAAAGGAGGGTGTTTTGGGGATTTTTTTTAAAAAAAACTAAAGCTTCACTCTAAAATCCGAAGACAGGGTTGAATTTGTGGTTCTTTAACCACTTCAGAAAAAAATAATTGTGGTGATAAATTGAAAAATGTTGCTGCACGGTCCGCTGCAAAATGGGATGTTTTGCGTGCAGTGCCTGGACGGGCGTACAACTGCAGGTCGACTCGAACGCCTGAAACAGTCGTTCGAATGTGTTTTGGACTCATTAGGGATCGGTCCCGTATCTGAACTAGAATCTTCGAAAAATAATAACTTTTAGTATTTTTTTGAGCAAGTTAAACTTTTAGTACCAAAATTCAGGCAAAATTTTCAAAGTTTTGATTTTTTTTCTATGAAGGGATACTCCGATCCCGGATCTTCTAGTTCAGATTATGGCCACTAGTGTCGGGTACATTCACAAAAAATTTCAGCTCGATCGGATTAACCGTTTGGGCTGTAAGTGTACGCCCGTCCAGGCACTCCAGGCCATTTTGCAGCGGACCGTGCAGCAACATTTTTCACTTTATCACCATAATTTTTTTTTCCTGATGTGATTTAAGATCCACAAATTCAACCCTGTCTTCGGATTAGTGAAGCTTTAGTTTTAAAAAAAAAAAAAAAAAAAAATCCCCAAAACACCCTTTTTTTGACCCCGCTACACTAGGATCCCCCCTTAACTTCCAATATTACAATTTTTAAAGGGAACGACACACATAATAAGAGAGAAGGATACTACACAAATGGCTGGGAGAATTGACAGAGGTAACTTACTCGAACTTAGCGATGCCTCGATGAAAGATGTGGCTGTTGTCGTTAAAGTCCAGCTGTTGCAGTGAAGCAGTAACTAATTTCCTGTTGACCCCTGGAAAAGTGAAAGCTTGTGTTAAATGAGATGCAGCAAGGGATATTAAATGAGCAGCAATTGGCTGTGAAAAACATGAACTGACAAACGTGCAAAGATAAACAAGGGTATGGCGTATCACAAAGCACAATTTTTAGTCACCCCCTTCCAAGTGAAACTTTATGCGGTGAAGTCAGCTTGCAAAGCAAATGCATAAGCAAATACTCAAGGATATATAACTACAGAAGAGTAGTACTTGCCATGAGTCAAAAACAGCAAGAACTTGAACCACAAACCCTGTGTCAAACAAAGCCAGCCAAGAGGAATGGCAACTTTGTGAGTTCAATCAGTAGCTCAACATTTAGTGACATTAAAACTGCATAAAGGTAAAATGTTTAAATTTTGGCTTCTGCCTTTAGGCAAAATGTGCACATTTTGGGTTGAATTTACTTAAACAAGACATAACCCTGCACCTGTCACCTGGACAGGATCGAGAAAAGCACTGAACAAATTTAGTTAACTAACAGATGAAAAAAGAATCCATTTCAAACGACCAAGTAATAAAATTTACAGTTCAGGAACAATTGAAGTTGGCTCAAGCTGTCCTTCCGTTCAAACTTTCAAATGAATAACAAAACTTCTTGCAGACTTGTTGTCAATGCACTTTTTCAAAGTACACTGCCGCCCTGTAAATTTCTCATAGTCTGCATATTTAATTCTCATAATGTGTTGCGTTATTTGCACTCCCGTTTTCGATTTGTTTTTTAAGTTGAAATCTTTCTCACTAGCAAAATGTTGTCAGAAATTCGCCGTTTAATTTTGTACTCTTGTGTGTCGGTCCAGACGGGAAGAAGCACCGTATATTTTGTACCTTGTCTTGGCTTTAAACGTGCCAAAGCATCATTCAAATCATTTTTAAATTTTCTTTTTGCCGCCTGACAGTGCTTTTCTAAGTAAGCCGGCTGCTGTTTACATTGCCATGGTTATGGCGGCCGCATCAGAAATTTTTAATTTTATTTGTGTTTTTCGAAATTATTTGAGTTAGATTGATAGAGTTTGGAAAACTCATTAGGGCCAGTCGTTTTGTTCAGAGCAGGGTTGCAGAGTCTCAGAATTAAGTAGTGTCAACATCAGTACCACAGAAAATGCTAGTGTTATGGTGTCATCCCCAACTTAATCAAACTATGGACAACCGTTCAAACACCATGGTCCTTACCATTTACCACGCTGCTCAAAGGTTCTGACACAGATAAGCTAAATGAAGAAAAGGTTTGTCTCCTTTTTGTGAAATCAATTTGTTGTGTATTGTTTCACAGCTCATTTACTTTGTTTTCTAAATGATGGACATATGGTTATTGAGTGCAATGGCGTGTTGTATTATGCTCCCTCTAGTGCTTCAATGTTTCATTCGTAATAGACTGTAACCTTCCAGTGTCACTATTTGTGTTCGTAATCTACAGTCATTCGTGTCATCTGACATGTTTACGTATATTACAATCGGTTCAATGTGGGTCTTACGAAGACACCCCACCTAAAAATACTGAAGTTACTTTAAGGAGCATCGTAAGAGAAAATGAGATTCATAATACGAAGGAAACCGTAAAAATTCATTATAAGATATAAAGTGGATAATTTCACCGTACATACATGACAGATTTCTTCGTAAGATTTTTAGAGTGTGCTCTCCGAACGAGTAATCTCAGTTCGAGGCCTGTTTAGCGAGTCTGCAGTTTGAAGCGCGCCTAGAGTTTTGGCCTCCTGCGCCGGTTTTCTGGCCCACTGAGCGGCGGCCGCAGGGTGGGCCGCCCCGTTAGAGACGGATGCGGGCGTGTTGCCCACCCTGCACGGCGGCTGCACTCGCTGTTCATGATCCTTGACTGTCAAAGCGTGCTTCGGCAAATAGATAGGGAAAGGGCAAAGCCACATACCTATTCGTGTGGCTCATGATCTCCCTTTTCCAAAAATATACAGGTCGATGCATGTCGGACTATTTCCTGGGCGTGGGAACGCCTTTTTGTGTGGACTGGTGCCGTTGCTCGGCTGCGTTGCTCGACAAGACATTTGCTCGGAGTTGCTCGGTTCTTGCTTCGAAGTTGCTCGGAGTTGCTCGGCACTTGCTCGGTACTTGCTCGGTTTTGCTTGGATGTCCATCGACCTTCGCTCAAATTTGCTCGGACCCAAAATCTGTCGCGGGCTGGTGGTTTTGTTCCTTTATAATTTGCAACAGAACTGTTAACATGCTTCATTTGGGTTTTGTCGTCGCCAATCAAAATGGCGTCTGTTTCGGGAGGGAATATCAAACAAAAGTATTTTTTTAACATTTGTGTCCAGTGTATGTTCATTTTGCCGTTCTCAGATCCTAATATTTCGAACTTGTCAAATATTATGTCAATTTTTTTTTTTTATGGATTGTGTTTGTTTATTTCCAGGATGTGCAGTTTTGAATTACTATTGGGAATTGTTATTCATTCGTGACAGTCTACAATTGTGCTGTTTGCAGTTTGGAGTGATATTTGTTTTTGTACAAAATATCTGAAGGTATGTTTCCTTTCTCTGTGTTGCATGTTAAGGTGCAATTCAGCTTAGTTTATAAGTAATTGAAAACATATTCTAAGGTGTTTATTGTTTTATTTTAGATTTTGCAAAGCCTGCACACAGCAAAATGCGAAGACCTGAAGCATTAGTGAAAGGAACAGAATACAAACTTATAGCATTGGCTAAAGAAAAGAGCAAATTTCCTGATAGACGCAGTGGCAATGATGTGTTCAAATTACTTGCTATTTATGAAGACTTTGGAATGACATTTTACACACTCATGCCTTATAATTATGACAACACACCTAATGAATATTATATTGCCAAGAACCAGGACATGAAAGATGGCAAAAATATCAGCATTGTGTTCTATGGCAAAATTGCTGGGTCAAATGAGCTCGAGCTTCTTGAAGATGGACAAGGTAAATAGTTGACACTAATTTATGTGTATTAAATCAATCCTATCTTAAATATATGCTACATAATCATTTCATTTCTTCTAGTTGTCATCAAAACTAAATTAGAAGGGGTCAAGACTATCATGCAATTGGAAGCAGGCGATGAACCAACCCCAAAGAAGTTCAAGAGCGAATAGATTTGTGATGTATTTATTGACATTAGTTATTGTGTTGTCGAGTTTTGTCACATATCAAGAGGGTTGTTTCTCTCATTATTTTGTACCTAATAGTATTGTCAATGTCTTTATTATCATAATATATAATTGTGTTAGCACTGTGTTTTATCAGGCTGATATGTAATTGACATTGTTATATTAATGTGTAGACTTAGAAAATTGAGTTGAATAGGATACTTCGGAGAAGATTCAAACCGGAAATCGGTACCACAACGAGAGAAACAATTGAGCGTCACGCGGCCGTGCAAGGCGGTGGTGGGGGCTTCATTCGGTAGAGTGGGGGCATCGTGCGCGCGTCGACTGTACCCCCACTCCGTCCATTATGGCCCCCACCACTGCCTAGCACGACTGCGCGACGCTCTTTTGTTTCCCCCGTTGTCGTGCCGGCTTCCGGATTGAGTCTTCTCCGAAGTACCCTATTAATAATCACATTGTGTGTACTGAATTTTATTTTTGTGTTGTTTTGAGTTGTGACACTTATCAAATATTTTTTTATGAGTATTATGTGAATAATTTTAACAAATTGCACATTTGATGATTTTTTATCATTAATTGTGGCATTAACAGCATTGATTTGTATCAAGCATGTTTGTGCATAATTGATATTTTAATATTAATGTATAAATGGACAATCTTGCTCAATTTGCAGTTGTGGATTAACGTTTTTATTATGTTTCATAATTGTTATTGACAATTATCTAATCATGTTTAGTGAGAGTATTATTTTTTTTGTAACGTATAATGCACAATTGTGCATATGTTGCATTAAATACTTTTCAGTTTATGATTATTGTTGATCTGATTTATGCCTTTCATGACAAGCAGTAAAAGTGTCAGCCGTTGAGTTTTACATGTTAAGTACAGAATTTTAACACTTAATCTGAACTGGAGAAATCATCATGGAGTTAATTTACAAATATTCCCTGAATAAAGTCAGAGGATAGGTGTCAATGAGGTGACACCAAAGTGGCTGTTCAGGTACCAGTTGGCAAGGAGGTTAATAATGGCTTGTAAGTGGTCAAGTGGACAAAAGAATACCAATTGGTACCAATACCAATTGAATACCAACACATGGTGCCCAGCACTTAAAAGCATCATGTTCTTGGCTAAAACGTTTTATGCTTAACAGCTCACGCAGCTGCCGCAATGAGCACTTAGATTGAGCTCACCATGCGAGATGTCAGATGGGTAATAGTACACTTGAGGGGCTCCACCGATCTAGAGCCCCTAAAGTAGACCAAAACACGCGGAAAACGCCGCAGAACACGAATATGATTACCGTGTTGGGGGCTGTGGAACGGTTTGGCTTAGTTTTAATAAAACAGTTACTCACCATAACCTCAAATGACAAACTTTAACTCTATCAAACATTGTCTTTGCAGAATCGTTTCGTATAACGCGAGTCTGCAAACGTAACTTGTATCGCCGAGGAATGTTTATGTCCAAGCTTGAACCGCGGTCAACGCTTCGTAGGTATATATTGCAAATGAATTGAGGCGGCACATTGAGGCGTCCTCGGGCGTGATGGGACGGGCGAGTGGCAACACTAGGTTGAGGCCGTGCGAGCCTTGCTCCGAGGCTAGCAGGGCCAGCGCCATCTCTCGTAAGAATGTGCATTTAATGCGAGGCGAATCAGAGACGGTTTGTTGTTGCTTTCGATTTTTGTTGTCATTCCCATATATTTTCCCTTCTATCAATGCGAGAAACAGTTTAAGCAGAAAAGTGTTTATGGAATCTATATTTTTGTCGTCAACCTACTGTCGGCTAAAAATATTGTGGAAAAGTTGTAGCCAGCCCGAACTACTCACCACAGAGAACATAAGCTTACGTAAGCTTATGTTCTCTGTGCTACTCACGTCGACGGGACGGTTAATGTTGTTTATACTTATCCAAATATCTTTCCATCTACGATGCGTGCCCAAGTTATATGTAAAAGCAGAGGAAGCTATCAGCACCCCAATATTTTCCCTTCTATCAATGCGAGATAAATTGTGGGAAAGCAGATGTGTCGGGTAGGGGAAAATGCTTTAGTGCCCTTTTTCACTGTCAGCTTGCACCTATTTTCCTATTTATTAAGCTGTCAGTGGTTGTCGGCCCTTGCTGCTGAAAAGGAACAAAGAATGTAACTATAGTTTGTGGCTTCGTGGGGATTTAGTTGTTACCCATTTAGCAAATTTCCCTTCCATTCACGGGGAACAATTTGAATAATGGAAGGTTAAGTGTCCATGTTGCCTTGGTGGTAACATGCCATGTACAGTAATCAGCCAACGGCAATTCTTGACGGCCTCCCATGAGGCTCAGGCTTTGAGCAGTCCAAGGTCTGAGGGCTGAAAGTAACCCAACAAAATTTCAGACCTCTACCTACCATACAAGGGCGGCTACAGACAAGTGAAACTTAGAGACCAAACTTGCGGATATACTAACCAAGAAGAAATTGGCTTTCGTGACACCTAATTTAAAATCTTTGCTTGTTTCGCCCACATATTCTAAAAGAGGGCATAAAAATAGAGGTTGCAAAAACAAAACTATAGGACCTTTACATGTCAAATTATGATCACAAAAGTATCAACCGTCACAAAAAGATGAAACTCTTTTTTCATCTCACTTAATGATTTGGTAAGAACCTCTCCTTTTCAACTTAGCTTCTAAATGTATTCAATTAAGAAAAGCATCCTTACAACACAATCTCTATGAAAAGAGAACTGAAAATATGATTTTCCTATAAAATGACTTAACGTTCACCATTTTTTTTCCTAACTTATTTTTTTGTAGAAAAAAATCATTCTTCCTCATAAAAGGTAGATGAGGCTTAATGTTAAAACAAGAAAAGAAAGGCAGAAAACCAAAAGCTTAAGTGGATGCATCCCTGCCACATTCCCCGATGGATTCAGAGTCGGAGAAGTTGTCAACCTCCAACACAATAAACTAAAATTGAAATTCTTCTTTTAACAACCAAAATGACTATCTCAAAAGCATCAGCAATACAAAATGTCTATTGGAAAAAAATCATAGCTTCATCGAGTCAGTATGATGACCTGGACATGGACTTTAAGGACGGTTAGCTGTTGACAGCTTTTCCGTCTCCAAATCCAACGTAGAGATACTTGAATTTATTTTCTATCCTGGTCTTGTATGTCAGGAGACCCATCCTAAAACAAGAGCGGCCACTGTCCATAATTTAAAATTCAGTCTTTCACTTAAACTTTTATAGGAGAGATAAAAAATTAAACTTAATTCAAGTATCTCTACGTTGGATTTGGAGACGGAAAAGCTGTCAACAGCTAACCGTCCTTGAAGTCCATGTCCACGTCATATTTGGATAAGTACAAACAACATTAACTGTCCCGTCGACGTGAGTAGTTCGGGCTGGCTACAACTTTTCCACAATATTTTTAGCCGACAGTAGGTCGACGACATGAATAAAGATTCCTGTGTGATAAGAAATGGGCTATCCCAGCCACCCCTTTTGAGGCAGGGGGAACCCGGCCACTCAAGTTAGAGTCCTTAAGTGTCTAGAGAGCCGCGGGGCATGTCGCCCTGACCCGCCATCTTGTAACGAACCCCCTCCCTACTCCAATCCCGCTGGTCCGAGTCGGACTGCCGAGCGCGAGCAGACACACGAGCCGAGCACCCGAGCGCGAGCCGAGTGTGCCTCGGGTGCGCCCGGGTGCGCCTCACACGAGCCGAGCACCCGAGCGCGAGCCGAGTGCGCCTCGAGTGCGCCTCGGGACGCCATTTTGAAACGAAGTATGAGAAATAAATAGGTCATTCTTTTCCAATGTATGACGAACTGCGCATACAGTTTTCCAACCCCGCGGCTCTCTAGACACTTAAGGACTCTAACTCAAGTGAGGCAGCGCGTCGGCCTGCCTCCCGCATGTGGTCGAGTTCCTTCTCCCCCTCCCCTCCCCTCCCTCTCCCCCCTCTCGCCCTCATTAACCGGCAGCACCTCTATTGAATAGAGCGCTGTTAAACAATCGAGGTAGCGTCACGCACGCGCGCGCGCGCGCGCGCGCTGGTCGACTCGTCCTCGGTGCAGGGTGGGTCCGCCACTGTCACACCTACTGTAAATCAAAACAAACGTACGCTCCGTTACATCTGATAATGCATTTTTTTTTTTCAAAAAAGGAAACCTATCTCACGGGGTGTCGGCCGGTCGAAGTGAGTTGGTGGCGGTTCGACCCGCCTCACAGTGGGACAAAACGCGAAAAAAGCGATGAGAAGTGGCATTTTGAAAATTGAGCGGCAGGGTCCTACAAACTAGTCGATGTTCATGAGGAAGGTCTGGGCTATGCGTGACACTAATTTGTTTTGCAATAGATCACACGCGCGAGCTGCAGCGGACCACCAAACATGACAAACTTTCAGCTTTTCGTTCATAGATGAAAGCTGTTGTGAGGTTTTCGCTCTGGTGGTCGCCTGATTCAAGATAAAGGTATCATGTGATATGTTTTTGGAAAGCTGACAACCTGAACAATGTTAAGAAGCACACAGATTTGCCCTCGGGTCAAGCGGGTATAAGTAAAACGCCGTTAAAAGTGTTGCAAAATTGGCGTTTGAAATATTTTCACGGTGCAATAAGTTGAGTTGCGAATATTTGCGAACCGTTCTGAGACGTGTCAAAGATAGTCCAGCCACTCTACTTTGAGCTCCATACCACCGAATGTTTCGCAATGATCTGCGTTTTGAGAAAATCGCCTTTAAAACTGCTTCATGGGCCGGCGCCTCGGCGCGGTGGCAAGCCCCCCAGCCAAAAAAATACCCAGAAAAATGCTGTCTCGATTTGCGTAAACTTTGGTTTTAATGCCGATGGTTGTCATAAAAGCCTGTGGACGGCACGTTGGTGCCCTAGGCCAAGGAACATGTAAACACAAGGTGTAGTTAGTGGAACTGGCGTAACATAGCGAGGATTTTTTTTTTTTCGATACAGTCAGAAGAAAATTCTCGACCCTTCATAAACCTAAACAGAAGTTTTGGCGATGATTTGGGTCTTTTCGGTAATTATCATCGCTTTTTTCGTGTTTCGTCCCACTGTGCGCCTCCCGCAAATGTTAACGCTGCATGTACCTGGGCATCACGCACGCGCGTGTCACGAACATCACATCGCACCCCGAAAATAAAACTCCAACAGCGAAACCAAATTAGTGTGCATTGACACTCTGCAGAGGTAGCACGCCCGCCCACGATGTGAGGTGGCAAAATCATTGCACTGAGGTTGTGTGTGATTTTCATCAGTCGCGCGTGGGCGTCGTCATCGATGTCTTGCAAAGGCGGTGACATGTGGAGTGTCATTCTGAAGGAATACTTAGTTCTGTCGGAGGCGGGCTTTAATCAACGACTGGACGAGTGGTGGAAATTCTGCGACGCGCATCCAAATATGACGGAGCCTGCCGCGCTCACCACTGCGTGGGCGCAATACACATCGCAGATGCCTCTGAGCGATTGTCTTTGCGACAAGGCGAGCAGTGCTGCCGTGGAAGGCTTGCCATACGTACCTCCGGCTCTTTTTGTCGACTATCCCATTCTCGGCGTCATCGTGGGCATGCTTTTGTACTTGCTGCGTGTGATACATGGCCGATATCACTGTTAAAAAAAAAACTGTTGGAGAACAGCACAACTCTTAACTGGTGACCTGTTTCAAAACGAACACTTTAAATGTAATTTGTATTTTTGTGTACAAAAATTTGAACAAAGTTAAACCAACAAATACATTTGCACAATTTTGTGCAAATACACGTGCGATTTTGTCCAGAGCTGTGAACAAAATCTTACGTTAGTTTGCACAAAATTGTGCAAATGTATTTGTTGGTTTAACTTTGTTCAAATTTTTGTACACCAAAATACAAATACATTTAGAGTGAAACTTTCCGTTTCCATGAATAACAGGACAAATATTGTTGTGAGGTAAACAACAAAGTGTCGTTTTAGAACAAGTTTTTCGGTAGAGAAACAGGACATATTGTTCTCAGAATAAATTACATTTGTCATTTGGAAACAGGATTCAGTCGTTCAGAAACAACCCATCCTGTCAGTCATTTCTAGCTGTATTGTAACGAGTTAGCTGTACTTATCAGAAACAACAAAAATGCCGTTATGAAACAATACCTCAACACGGTTAGACTCGGTCCTGAAAGATTCAGAACCGGAACGCGCCCTCGAATTACCAGGACACCCGTTTCCAGAACGGGAGTGGCGAAATTCTACCAGTTTGCCGTTTGGTTCTGGAAACGGGTGGCATTGGCGCGCTTTGTCACCAAGATCCAGAACGGTTCGGAATGTTTGGTGCCCTCGGTTCTGGAAAAGAGTCTCTGCGGCTCCTAGACTCAGAAAAGAGACCAGATCGGGCCTGAAAGCTTGCGCGCTCCTCCCAGGTCAGCCTCAGTCCTGGATCTGGTTTGCTGCGCTCCTGGTTGCTTTCGCGCCGCCGGCGCCAGTTCGATCCAGATCGGCCGTCAGTTCTGGATCTGGTTCGCAGCGCGCACGCGCCTGGGAGGCAGACTACCCGCGTGCCGCTACGCAGCTGCGCGAGGTGGGTTCCCTACCTTGCTCCATCCCCCACCTACCCCACCCCCTCCTCCCCTGCCTCTCGGTGGCGAGCTGCTGGAGCGGGAGGTCTCTCTCTCTCTCTCTCTCTCTCTCTCTCTCTCTCTCTCTCTCTCTCTCTCTCTCTCTCTCTCTCTCTCCCCTCCTTATTTTACCCCTCCCCCTCCTCCCAGAATTCTTTCGTGATATTGCAATTTAAAAACCCTCCGAGTCCGCTTTTCAATTTAAAAACAGCAGACTTTGGCGCGGTTTGACTGAGTCAAAGTCACTGCCTCATGGATCCTTGCTTCGAGAGCCGAGGCGGGCGAGCGTAGCCGAGCGGCGTCGAACAAGCGAAAGCTAGCGAAATCCAACTGGCCCAGGTGGAATGCCATCAAAAGTTGCGTCTTGTGAAGTGCAAAATAATTTTCGGTCCGGTTTTGTCATCCACTCGGTAATTATTCTCGTTTCTTGCTTTGCTTGCACTCGCACACAAACTTGTCGCTTTCTCAGAGTACTTGCGTCGGATTTCCCGATGCACTTTGTCGTAATCCACCCTGTTCTGCGCATGTTGCTACAACATCAAATTTACTTGCAAAGTTTTAAGACTTTTCATGATTGTGATTTAGTTTTAACGCTCTCTTGAAGTATGGAGGCTTAGTCCTTGTTTTGGAGTTGCTTTTTCATGCGAATGTCAAGTGTCGTCGCTTCCTGTCGCTAGTTGTCGATGAAGCCTGTGCGATTGAGGAGGTTAGGTTCTAGTTGACCAACTCTTCCTTTGCAAATTTGTAATCTCCTGTTCCGTTGTGTTGTTCCAGGTCTACCTGACATTTGGCCTGTTTAGTTTGGTGCTGGATCGGAACGCCTTTTGAGTCGAATTTCATCTGCTGACAAGGTGTAAGGATCTTGCCTGACCACTTTCTTTCTTTCAATCGCCTGTGCCTGTGAGTATGTTACTTTAATTTTTCTTCTCTCCTTCTCCTCCTTTTATTCATGCTGTTTTATTTGATGCAGGTGGCTGGTCATTGTGAAATCCACTGTCTGATTTGGTGTCGGTCAATTCATTCGGTGGCCTGACTTGGATCTTCGGGCTGGTTTGAGCGTTTGAGCCCATGGACTCACTGTAAGGACGGCTTTTGAACCAGGGTTCTGCAATGGGTGGTTCTGCTCGGAACTGATAGCTTCCTCGACCAAAGCCACTTGGAACCGATCCGAACTGTTGGCTTCATAGCCATTGGATCTACAAGAACTGTTGACCATGTTCGAGTCCCGGCACCGCCATCATTTTTTTGAGGGATTTTTTAACTGTGGCATCCGCTAGATTGATAGGCCGTCTGTATGGAACAAGTGCTTCCTTTTTGGCGGTTACAAACAGTCATTTACACCGGAAAAAATGATTGCTTCTGCCGGGATTCGAAGCCGCACTGCCAAGTCGCCTCGTGACGCTCAGCGACGGAACCGAATCATGCCATCTCTCTCGCACAACAGGGAGCGCGGGAACTGAGTGGACTACCCGTTGCAGACCTCTGTTTTGAACGGTGTCATTTCTTTATTGCATGTAAGTATGTGCTTAAATTTTCTTTGTGGCTTTGTGTTTTTATGTTTTTTCTCTTTTTCTGATGTTGATGTTCTTTTTTAATTTGTTAAGGTGGTTGTGTGAAATCACTTGGTTACTTAACCTGTTGCTTGGAGCTGGTTCGAGGTGCATATGTTATTCATTGACATTGTTGGATTTTGTGTCGTCAATTCATTTGGTGACTTGACTTGGTGCTTCGGGCTGGTTTGAGCATCTTGTTGCCATTGGACTGAATGCGAGGACTGCTTTTGAACGGTGCCATAATTTCTTGTGTGTAAGTATGTGCATAAATTTACTTTTTGGCCTCGTTTTTATTTTTCTCTCCTTCTGATGTTGATTTTTTTAATTTAATTTGTTTAGGTGTTTGTGTGAAATCACTTGGTTCTTGACCTATTGCTTTGATCTGGTTCGAGCTGCTTGTGTCATTCAAAGACTTATGAGAGGCTTTTGAATGCTATCAACTATTTATTGCATGTGAGTATGTGTTTTAATTTAATGTTAAGGTTTATTCCATCTCAATTTAGCACACCTTGAGACCTTCACTATTTAGAATTAGATGAACTTTTGTGGGAGACTTTTTGGAAGAACCACAAGTTAGCATTATATTTAAATGTATCAGCGGACTTCTGAGCAAGGTTATCATGGCCACTTTTCCTCTGAAGCCAAGGGCCCTAGAGAGGTAATTGCCCAAATAGAAGCATTTTAAAGGATGGAGTAATTTTGAAAAATTCTCTATTTACATTATTTACATTTTATTTACGATTTGCACAGCATTGCACTGCATTAAAATCCTTTGTTTTGCAACCTTTTCAAATTTAGTGATTCTTTTGTTTCAAGGAAAACGATAGGAGAATATTGAATAAGGAAAATCAATGCTTACCCTCTGCTCAATCTTAGAAGCTTTTCTTTTTACTTTTTGTTTAATAATTTCCTGAAAATGAAAAGATCAAGCATTTATTAATTGCAAATGATGAGCTCCAGCTAATGAAGTACATAGGTTTGTTTTCTTTTACAAACACTACTTTTGTTTCGTATAACTTTTTTGCTTTTCTGCTTAGCAATTGTTTCCCAAGTCAAGATAATCCATTCCTTTGATGTGGGATCTGAAAAAATATGGACAAATTGCATAAGCTTTGTCAAATTGGCATGGAACTACCCTCTAACTTTCCACTTTTATTTCATCTTTTTGTTTATGTATGCTGTTTGGTTTTTACTTGTTACAGGTGATGTTCTTTGGTTGTGAAGTTCTTGGTTCAATGCTCCATTGAATATCATCATGAGTCCAACTTCATCATGGACTGCTGAGGAATTGAACCATTTTCTTGCAAATCAAGATACCCTGTCCAAGGACACTGTCAACAATTTACTATGTGAGTATATGGAATAAGTTGCTCTCTTATTGACATCTTATGCCTCTGAAGGTTTTATTTTCCTGTTTTGGTTTAGTTTTTTCTCCTACCCATAATGCATAACATGGATAATGATGATAATGGCAATGATGGTGCAGGCATGAATGTGAATGGAAATATTGGTGGTAATCAAGATGAAGAAGGTGATTTTTCTAGTGATGAAGATACTATTCCTTCATCAAACCTGAAATTGACTTTGTGAATTTAAGAATGGACCAGAGACTTCAACGTGATGCTAACTATCATCAAGTTCCTGTGAACAATACCTATTCGTATGTGTCTGTCATCAAAATTCTGACCCTGATTGCCAGCAAACCTGCAATCATGGAATATTTGAGAGCACGTCGACCGTCTGAAGATGGTCTTTTACGTGATTACACTGACAGTGATCAGTACCGCAATTCTGCATTTTTTCAGCAACATCCAGACGCCTTTCAATGTGTGTTGTATTATGATGATGTTGACCCAGCTAGAGGCCTTGGGCCTAAATCAGGACTGCATTCGATTGGCAACTTTTTGTTGACAGTTCTAAATGTCCCATCAATTATAAACAGTAATTTAGCTGGTATTCATCCTATTGTTCTTGCTAATTCTCAAGATTGCAAGGAAACATTTCATGGAGTCTTGCATCGTTTTGTTAACGAGATGTGCCAGTTGGAGGAAGGTGTGCGAGTCTTTGTCAATGGAGAGTTTACAGAAATCTTTGGCACATTGGTTGCAGCCCAGTCAACATTGCTAGTCCCAAGTTCGTGACCGTAGCTCCCACTGATCGCCATTCCAGGTCTTTTTCGGATGTCCATATCTGACCTCATCTGTACTAGCGCTCTACTTCAGTGTGGTACATGCAAAGAGCGGGAAACGTCCCTCTGCCATCATGTTTTGGCTGGTTGTCTCTCATAGTCCCGCCGTAGTACTGCGGTAGTCCCGATTCGGACCACGTACTCTCCGTGAACTTGACGCATTTCTAGAGGTAATATGCAACCAGAAATGCGAGCAACTAGTGCTCCCAAGTGTAACGTTGGGAAATTCAATTGTAAAAGATGTAAAAAAAAAAATACGATTTCAAGAAATCCTGGTAGTCACGAGGTTAATTTTATACTTATGGTTCTGGTTTAACAAAGATAGCTAAGGCTAGGACTGCGTTGTGTGTAGTTCTGTTTATGTTTGTCAGACCATTATAAATAATACTAAAACTTACGTAAAGACCAGCTGCGTATCAATTTGTGTCTAAAACAGACATTTAAGACAGTCTCATAACACCTGAAGGACAAGTTATTCACAGAAACGTGCAGGAAAATAGTCCAGTTCACCCAGCTTTAAGGTTAGAAAACAGCACAGCCCCCGTGTCCAGATCGTTTCGTCTTAGATTCAGAAGTACCATCAAACCTCGTTACAAGGTGCAGCTACACGCCCACTGTTTTCGAAAAGGGACTTATAGTCACACTCAAACTACGTTAGGGATAGTGTTTTCACAAATGCATTTGCACAGGCACGTAGTTTAATGTCCTATTTCACTCCGATTCAAAGAGTTTAGAACATTTAGGGTTGGTATTTCTGAAAACAACAGGGCCTGCGCGCAGCGGCGCGGGACACTCAGGCCAACAATCACCGACCGACCGGCCGATCCAAATGGCCACGTTCGAAAACAACGTCTATACCATTGTTGGAGCTCTTCTAGCTACAGCAAAAGACAATTTTCATTCGAACGCGCTTTTTCAAGGGAGCGAGCGTTTTTGGTGTAAGCTGTACAGAGGCGAAAAGGAGCGCTGCTATTGGTCGGATTCCATTTCCGGTGGCTCGGCTCCCCCCTCTCCCTCTGTTTTTCGCTGACGAGTCGAGTTTTGCCATGGAAACGGCGATTTCACCTCAAAATTTCTCAAAATTGGCCCTACACTTTTCAACCACATTTCGCCACTGAAATCAAGGTACAAAGTTCTACCACTCTGCCAAATCTCATCAAAATCGTATAGAAAATTTCGGATTTGCATAAGGGGCCAGACTGACAATAAAAATAAAAAAAAACCAACCCCGGTGAGGCTATAAGGCCACTTCGTGCCTAAAAAAAAATGTTAGTAAGCATTTTATTTTCTGAGGATTTTTTTTTTCGGAGAAAGTTATTAAAATGAAATTTCTTTGCGTGACACTGGCGCACGCACAAGGATTTCTGGTTTCAATTTACCTCAAGAAAGTCAACAGAAGTCGCGCATGTACGAGGATCGAATCATGACTACCGTCAGTTTTCTCCGCTAGATGGCGCTAGTGTCGCTTTATTCACCTGTTACAATTAAAATGCTCTTCCAACCAAAAAGTAGTGCACTAAAGTTTCCAAAAGATGGAAACTGGAGTGCTAAGATGAGTGCCATGTACCTGTGTAAGATTTACCGCGGTACCAAAACTACTAGCGGAGCAAGCGACAGTTGATCGTTTTCTCTTGCTGCATACTACGGGTCGCAGTTTAATAGGGTACAGCAGACTCGTCCCATTGAGTTGACGAGAGTTGTGACTCTGTCCGACAAACTTTCATCCATTTTTGAGTTGAGGTGTCTGCCTCCAGGTTGCTGTCTCCAGGTGTCCTTCGACACCGTGTGTCGTAAGGAATCTACACGTGTAAATCAAAATATCACTGACTCGATCGCTAGTCCAGTGGTAGTCCGGCCGAGGTACAGAATGGTAGTACAGGATCGTACTAGGCTTGTAGCATGTATGGATGATCCCGGGGACCACCAACAGACTAGCCTTTTTGGGCAAACGATACCTCACCCGAACTACAAAGCGGGATGATAAGATGTCTGAGCGTGGACGTCCAGTGGAGGTCCCACGTAGTAGGAAATGTTGACTGGGAGTGAAAGGGGATACCAAGGCCGTTCATGAACTCTTTGGCCTCCTTGGTAGTGGTGCACGACACTTCTGCAGGTTGTGTATGATTTCACGACAGGAGCTTCACTCTGGAGGAGTTATGTTTGGTGAAAGACGCACAATTGAGATGACTGCACAGCAACTTCAACGGGTAGCTCAAAATGAAGCGTACAGTACCCAGTGTGGGCTGCGTTACAACAGCTGTCTCAATGAAATAAGAAATTTTCACTTCACATCCAATTGCTGCTTTGATCTGATGCACGATGGCCCAGAAGGTGTGGTCTTCATGCTCATTCGCCTGTGTTTAAAACAGTTCATTTGTGAGGAAGGCCTGTTTCAGGTTGAAGAAAATAACCTGCAACAATTTCATCAACCCAAACTATACCACTATGGAACAGGCTCAAATCTTGCAATCAAAGGTGTGGGGAACCACTAGCGATGATGCTGTTTTAAATGGTGTGACAATTTTGAGGAAAGAAATTGTAGCTGTATCTACTTTGCCTGTGTCCAACCATCTTCAAGCCTTGGGATTTGATCCAAATGATGATATCAGAGTTGCCACTGCTGCTGTTGTCAACTCTTTTGAGTATAGAGTGAATGAGTTTGTTTTGTACCTAAGAGCCTCTGAGGACCCCGATAACCTTCCTCGATTCGGGAAAATTCTGTCAGTTATTTGTCCAGAGCACTCAAATTTAGTCTGGTGTGCAGTGGAGGCTTGGACTACGGATGGACTTGTTGAGCGATATGAAGCATATCAAGTGTCTCTTACCAATGGAGCTCCTATCCACCTAATTGATGTGCGGGATCTCCCTTTGCACCCCCCAATCAGCAGATGGCACGATTATTCAAGTCCACATTCATTCCTGAGCCTTAATCATGATGTTTACTAAAATCTTGGTGAGAGTTAGTCTATCTACAATTTTTGTTAATGTTTCTAATATTTATTTTATTTTGTGTTTCAGTGCAAGAAGTGGATGGAGACCTATTTCTTAATTTTACCAAGACTGAATTACAAGCAAATTTTTCTAAATTTAATGAGGACCAATTAAATGAAATTATGAAAATTGTAGTGAAGCTAAGGAAGGACCAGGAGGTTCAGAATGACAGTGACCAGAATACTCGTGAAACTTTCTCCAACTTGGTAATATTTTATCCTATCCATTCTAATATTTGCGGGTTGACATTAAGTTAATTTAAATCTTGTTCTTGTTGAAGGACAATACTTTTAGTGCATGCATCCTAGACAAGGGAAGTTTGAGAAAAGTTAAAGACCTTCCCATTGCAGAGCAAGTTAATATATTTGACAAAAAAACATTTATAAGCCCATCTTTTTTCAACAACAAAACCTCAAAGTATGGACATTATGACAGTTGGTGTACCAAACCAAGATACCTGAAACAGACCCAAACCTTGTGGTAATTTGCTACTGCTTGCACTTGGCATATAAGTTACTTTAAATGTTCTGACAGCTTTCAAAATTAAGGTCTTGCTTTTATTTTTTAGGAACCATTAGATGTCCTTTCAGTTCTTAACTCATCTCCTGCTGGCCGTGAAATTATAAAGCATGTTAAGAAAGGAAAGAAACTTAGTTTGGCTCAACAAGAAATTATGTTAAACGCCCTTGCAAATGATCAAAGCTCAATCGCAGGGTAAGACCAACTATGTGGCATTTTTTGAGTCGAAAGTTTTAGAATAGAAATCTTCTTAAGGGGGTGTGGCCAATAGTCTATTGGCATACAGATTAGGATTCAACATGTTTCTAGACAAGGGATTCTTTAAAAGAAAATAGTTCTTTCCTTATCAGGAATTTCTCGATTAACTTTGTTTATTTTTGGTCTCTCCTGAGACTAGCTTTTTAATTTTCTGGGGCAGTCTTATAAATAATTAAAGTCCACCCTTAAAAATTTTTTCGTTCCTGGTCATAAGGTTGTCTGAGCTTAATCAGACTTTTTTTTTTGTTTCCGTTTGGAATATCTGTAACTAACTAAAGACAGCATTAGATTTAGCACTATGGCAGTTAACCATTGAAAGTATTTGAATTTGACTGCATTATTTTTAGATCTGGTCTGTAACTGAGACCAAGTATGAGTCTATTTGCGCTCTTTTGGAGTTAAAAAGATTCTGCCCATTGGCCTCGTTAAACCCACTCCAGATCATTGTGCTGTTAGTAAAGTGGGTACAGACAAAGGCCCAGAATGCCTTCTGTTACTTTGGGGTTTCTATTAATTTGGTTGATTATAAGACATCTCTTAATCATAAACTACGACCAAATTAAAACTCACTAGGCTTCTGTTGAAATTACTTGTTAAAATCTTGTCGGATACGTATGATTTGTAGAATAACACTTGACCTTTGCAGTGTAATCGGAGCCAAGTCCATTGCAATTGCCAAGGGGATTGTTAAAGCGTTCCCAGACATGTCTGATGACACAGATTGTTCTTGGGTGAGTATAGCATCCATAATTAAATTGACTTCCTTCTCTCCCAAGTCTGGTATATTTCTCTCTTTTCCTTAGCAATCTTGGTATGTGATGGTTCGGAGGAAATTTGAAACAGTGTCATTGAGGGCAGAACAAGCGGATGCACTCAACCTTAGATCTCAGGAAACTGAAATGGTGGATCCTTGTTCATCGCAAACTGAACAGTCTAGTATATCAGAGGCAAGTGCCTCTGCGCTTTCGTTTCAGACTGAAAGCACATCTGGTGTTTGTTCTAACAATGTCTCTGAAGGCAACAAGAGAGTGAATCCCAGCACATCATCCCAACCAATGCGAGTAGTATAGATCCCCCCTGGTCACCCCCGCCATCTTGTACCCCCCCAGGTAACATGTCCCCATGTCACCCAAGGAGGCCTAACCCAACCTAAGTCCGAATATTTCTTTTCGGATTTTTTTATTTATTTTTTATTTTTTTGGAGCGAAGTGAAGATGAGGGGTGTAACCTAACCTAAGCCAAGGGGTGGGTCTCACCTACCCTTCGAGGCCCCCAAGTCACCTGACAGCCTGGAACCAAGGGCAGCCCACTGTGCGCTTGTGTGTGCGGAGTGCCTGGTGGATAGGCATCCCGCTGCGCTCTGTCCCCAGGTCACCCGCGCGACTGTTGGCGGGGCGGGCCTGCTTGCTGTCTCCCGTGCGCCTAATCAGACATAAATCAATGGCAATATTTTTAGGGAGTTTTGATATTTTATGATTTTTTTTTGTGCATTTTTCAGGTTTTTTTTTTACCGTGTACACTCATTTAGGTGAGTTGAGGTACCTTTGCATCCACGAACCCACACGCTTGGCATTGCGCGCTGCGCAGTTTTTGGTGCTGTGTGACCCTACGGTGTCATTGTGACAAGGCGCCCATACCTTCGGTAGTTTTCTCAGGCTGGGGCAACCGAATCTCTCGACATCAAACACCCTTTTTGAGGGTAAGAAAAATTCGAGAATTCTCTTTTTCTCATCGCCTTTGACGTAGAGAAAATCGTACTCTGTGGCCATTTCACTCAGAGTCTGTGGGAGCCTGTCATAGGGCGAGAACCCCGTTTCCCAGGGTAGGGAATGGAGGCGATTCACAATGTAGTTGTTTTGCCTCTTCTGCTTCTCTGGGATTGTATCTCCGGGGTAAGGAGGGAGGAATGTGGTCGACTTGTGGACCTGGGCCGCCTCGTTTTGTTCATAGAACGAAACCTCTTTGAGCACATACTCCCCGTACTTGCCTCGGAGCATCTGAATGTCGCAGATAGCGTAAGTCATCTTGCTGAGCTGATGTGGACTGGTCAGCGTCTGAATGAAGAATGGTGCCCCGGAGGGCGCGCTCCCTAGATTTATACCCTGCCGCCAGCGCCACGTGCGCCATCTCTCGGCAGGAACACATAGTTAGTGAAGAAAAAGGCGACTTCACCCAGTGGGTATTGAACCCGTGTCTCCGCGCTGAGAAGCGCAACAGAACACACACACTAACCCACTGAGCTACGGAGCCGAGCTTGCTCGGCGAGTGTATGGTCCGAGTTTTGATCTGTGAGCGCCGCGCGCCGAGCGCGGAGCCAAGCGCGGAGCCGAACACCTAACGGTCAATTTGAATTCTCCCGCCACCGCACGAGTTCCGACCGGAGCGGAACCCTTCCCCCGCAACACCAGGCCACGCCGCCGGTGCCGAGCCGAGCGGTGTAGAGCCGAGCGGAGCCGAGCCGAGCGCCGCAGCCCCTCCCCTCCTCCCACGCGCCCAGTGTGCCGGACGCCCTGACCGGCCTCAACTCACGTTGTCCCTTTTATTTTCCGCATGCTGACGAGTGTCCGATATCATTTCTCTGGCTGAAATATTTTTCTAGAATTACTGAGAATACTCCGCTCGGTCAACCCTATCGCTGTCTGAACTGTCAGAGCGAAAATGTATTGGTCCAGATCCCCCATCCCCCAAAACCTCCCCTCCCGCCCCTCTCACTTCAAGCCGTGCCGTATCGAATTACGGAAAACACCAGTTGTCATCACATGGAGTTGATGTCAAGTGACAAGAAATAATATTTGAGAGATTTTCACATCATAGTTTCATTCTGATTCGTCGTGAAATCGAAAACAATTTGAATTCTGGCCGGCCGTTGGAACGACCGCTGCGCCCTCTGCCGGCCGCAAGCGGTACCACCAACCCCTCCTTCCTTCCGCCCTGTTCAATCCGGTCATTCGGTGTGCATCCCTCGTGACGTGTTGACGTGTTTTTTCATAATGTCGTTTCTGAAAGACTTCGATATTTCTTCATCGGAAGATGAGATGCCTAGCGTCGAGGGCGATGCCTCTTATGCAATATTTATTGAGGTAAGTGAAAATCTGTGAAAGTGTGTGAGTGAACGAACGGCCGTTTGGCGTGGCGTGGCGTGCCTTGCCACATGTTGCGGGGCGTGGGCATGCCTTGCCTGTGTCTGTTCTTTGCTCAAAATAAAAAATGAGTGATCAATCATGACATGTTTTGGGTCACTGGTCAGTTTGAGCAAGTGCTAAACCGTTTGTGTGGTCACGTGTCGTGTTATGCTGATGGCAGCACGGCGTGTCGGGTGGGCGCGTCTGTTTGTATGTCCGGCTGTCTGTGTCCTCTTCACACTTAATTTTGTCGTCTCTCTAGTGAATCGTTGTTGCCGTGTGTGTCGTCTCGTGCGTGCCGTGCTAAATTTCATGTGTTTGAAACGACGCTGTTGGCCCTGGAGGCGCATGAGGTCCAATGGCCCCGCCGTGCCGCCGTACATGATTTAACTTGTCCGCGCGGGTGTGTGTGTGCGTGTTTCCGTGGGAACTGATGAGCCGAATTGCTTTCCGCCGTGTCGCGATCGATTTAACTTTGATCTCGTTGTCTGTTCTTCGTTTTCGGGTTTGGTTTCCATCGCGAGTCGATTCAAAGAGCCGCGCCGCCGCCGCGTACGCAGGCAGGGCGAGAGGGGGGGAGGGGAAGGGGTCGGGAGGGCTGGGCTGCGCGGCAACGCACGCCCGCGGCGCGTGAGGTATCGACGCGGTCGGACTGAGTATTCCTTTACATGATTTTTCATTGTTTTGGTTCTATGGTTTCAGACATCAACACCTCGGGCGGGGGCTCCTCAACCCTACGGGCCTCGGGGGATTTCCCCAATCCTCACACCACAGGAGGAGGAGGAGGAGGAGGAGGAGCAGGGCGCCCTTGAAGAGGTGGTTGCTGCAGAGGCAAGGGTGCCTGATGTGGTCGTTGAGGACCCTACAGTGAGGCGAAGGACAAACCCCGCACCTGCGCGTGTTGTGTTTAGGGGTGGGCGGTTACTGGATTTTGATACCGGTTAACGGTTATTGATATTAACCGGTCTTTTGCCGGTTAACGGTTATTTTGAAATAACCGCTTACTTTAAAATACCACAGGTTCATTTTTATTTTTGATAAAGTTGCGAAAGAAATGGAAAATTGTAGCTGTGTATGGCTGATGCCGGTTCACTTATAGTCTCTGACCAGTCGGGCTTGACCAAAAAGCCTTTTAATTCAGCTGATGACGCCAATTTTGCCAGAGAACTTGGCCTGGTAAACTTTCCACCGCATCAAAATCATAACTTCGTCCTTTCACATGAATAGCAGTTATACATTACTGTTATTTTGGAGCAGGTTAATTGATATTAACCGGTTACACCTATAACCGGTTAATGTAAAAATTTCTAACCGAAAAACCGGTTAGTGAAATTAACCGGAAAATTAACCGGTTAACCGGTTAACCGCCCAGCCCTAGTTGTGTTCCCCGTAAGTCCAATTATGTATTTTTTCCCCAAAAAAAAACGCCCAAAAAAGTTTTTTTTTTTTTGTCTCTTTAACATTATGATTTTGTTTTTAGGCACAGGAGCGTAGAGTCCTTCGGGAGATTCAAATGAATCCCCGTGTTGCTCCTTCTTCTCCAGCACCTGTTGCTCCTGCACCATCTCCAGCTTCTGTTGTTGTCCTTGAGGAACGCGAGGTCAATAAATCAAGTGAAGTTGTAGCACCAAAAAGAAAAGTAAGTTTTGATGGTTGGTGTTGTTTTGTTTGTAAGTAACGTTTCTATTTCATTTTTTAATTTTGTTTGTTTTTTCAGTCTGTGTTTGCACGCCTTGGGGTAAAAGTTTGTCCCCCTCCAGAGAAGGACCCAGATTTGAGGGCAAAGCCCAGTACTTCTAGGGGTTTTTCCTCTTCGGGAAATACTGCTTTGCCGTTCAGAAGCACTTATGTGGTAAGCACTAAAATCTATAATTGTTTTAAATTGTTTTAAACTATTAGACTAAAATAAAATAACACTTCTCTATAATTTTCAGACTTGTGCAGATTTGAGTGAAGCTTTACACCAATTGAAGGAAAAGAGGAGGAAGCTTGCGAAAGAAAGACAAGAGGAAGCAAAAAGGAAGGAGAGCGAGGAAGAAGCGAGAATCAAGGCGGCAGTTCTTAAGTTGAAAGTGGCTATGGAAAAGAAGAAAGAAGAAGAAGATAAGGAAAAGAAGAAAGAATGATGTTGATGTTTGTCTGATTGTGTTTTTCACTTAAAAGTGAAATTATGTTTTTTTTTGGGTTTTCGTTTAAAATGATTACACTTTATTTTCCTGAACAATGGATTGTAATCTTTTTATTTACTGTACCTATCCTAATTTCCATTTTATTCGAGTGATAGAAATTCATCCCAGTTCACTTTTTAATGTTTTGAAACATCTTTTGGGAATAAGAGTTACTCTCTTAGATACAGTACGAATGGGATGTGCCTCTCATTATGTTTTAGAGGAGTGACACTCTTGGAAAAATGATTTAAACCAATAACTTCTATGGTGAGCCTAACCTTCAATTGACTACATCGGTGAGAGCAGCTTGGTGTGTGTGGGTATGCTTGGCCAGGAGCGCCGCGCTTGAATATGGGTTTGATGAAGCTGGCATTGATTTTCAATAGAGTTTAGGTATTGATGAAGCTTGTCTGATGGGCGTTTTGATGGATTTTCAAAAATATTTGGTTTTATCTTGGGTGATAGAGACATACACTTTCTCGGCTCCAAATCCAACGGGGAAAGTGACAGAATTGATTGCACTCTTTAATTTGACTATGTCTCCTTCTTTTTTATGTGTATGAGATTAAGCCCATTTAGTATTTAGAGGCCAAACTATCTTTTTGATATATGGAGTGGAGAATTTATCGAAAAAAGTTAAGTTTTTGGGTACATGGAGTCTGAATGTTGTCATACTTTTTTCTGTGCCTCCATATTTTACTTTGAGAATGTTTCTCTCTTACCAGTGTCTTTATTATTTTTTCTTTAAAAAAGAATAGAGCTCAGTGAGAAAACAAGATGAGTTTTCATATGTATCATAGCTCTCTTAAATTATGTTATCATCTCTATTTTGTGAGGGCCGGCTTGCTTCTCCCACCCTTTGGCATCACCTTAGGGGTTACCAAATCCTTAGTTTGATGTACACACGATTCCGAATTCCCACGATTTACGAACAAATCCCATGAAAAAAGTGAAGGTTTCCGAAGAGTTTTCTTCGTTTTCGAGTGTTTAGTATCACTATCATAACATAACGATGACTTTACCTCAAAGCTAAAAAAAAAAGTTCAGGGAAGTCCAGAACATTAAAGCAGATTATACGGTCGGGTGAAGTTTTATCAATTAGATAATGTTCATGTTTCCAGTTCACACAGCTTTATCTTTACTGTTATGGCCGATAAGAGCATTTTGCATTAAAATATATTCACAAGGTGGGTTTTGTTAATGGAGGAAGAAACGACATAAAAGTAAACACTACATTGTAACTAAAAACAACACTGCGCGCTCGCCGGCCACGTCACCCGAGGCGACTCGGCGATTCCAGACGCGTCTCGGCAGCCGGCCAATCAGAGCACCGGTCCGGGCACTCGGATTTCCTCGGGTCACGAACAGCTCGGCAAAACGTACCGCAGCGAGGGGCTTTCCGAAGCCTTCCCGTGTTCGGGAGTGGCGCGGCGGGGTGGGGCGGCGGGTGGTCGGACGCGGCCGGCGCGGCTGGGTGGAGTGGGGGCAGCGCCTCACGCGAGGCGGCCAGGCAAGCTGGCAGGCGGCCGGCCCGGCCCAGCGGGCAAATGCACGCGCGCGCGAGCACGCGAGCGGAACCGAGCCCCGTATGAGATATTCTTCTGACTCACACCCGAGCCCCGTATGAGATATTCTTCTGACTCACACCTCTGCGCCTCGCAGCTTGAGAGTACAAGCATGCTGATACATTATCAATTATTATTATTATTTTTTCCTTGTCTTTATGTTAAATGTATCATCTGCTAAAAAATCGGTAAAATTTTGAGCAAATTTCGAATGAAATCCGGACTGAGTGGACACACGATTCCCGAAGTTGGTAACCCCTCGCCGTCACCTCATCCAGCAGTTACGGATGTGAGGGCCGAAGGCCCGACCGCTCTACACTGCAAGAAAAAGTGTAGATAGTACAACAAAAGTACAACAAAAACTGTACAATAAAAGTACAACAGGGATTGTAGAAAGTACAACGAGAATTGTACAAACCACAACGAGGCCTGGACTGCACAGCACTCGTCATGCCGGTTCCATTGTACTTTGTACAACAATTGTACAACAATTGTTGTACTTTGAAAGTACAATAAATTCCTGATAAAAAATTTGCCAGTAATTTGTGTACTTTCGTTGTGGTCTTTTCTTGCAGTGTATTCGAAGCCAGTAACGAGCCCTCACTGACGCGAGGGCCGAAGGCCCGAGGGAAAGCCGCCGGCAGGCCACACTGTTAGGTCGTGGGCTACATAGTTGCTCCACCTTAGTTGTAGCCCAGATGCAACAACATCATCCTGGAGGTGTGGACGATGGTGTGGCATGTGGGTAGTATAGTCCGGGAGTCCGTTCATCTTTGTACACGTCGCGGACGGCCCCCCACCACTCTCAGCGGGCCCTGTCTGCCCCCACCACCGCTCCCTGTCTGGTACATCCCTGCTCGGGTTACCGCACCAGGCACACGCTCGTTGTGCGTACATCTCGGTTGCTCCTTCTGTTCCTTTCCCTTGAACGTTGCATGTTCATCTCGGTTGGTCCTACTGTTCCTTTCACTTGAACATTGAATGTTCTTCTCGGTTGCTCCTTCTATTCCTTTCCTTTGAACTTTGAATGTTCCTTCCGGGTGCTCATTCTATTCCTCTTTGAACAATCAGTGTTCCAGTCGTGGGGGGGAGGGGGGGGATGAAATATTAAAAATAATATTTGGATCATACACTACTTTCTTTATTGATTCCCTGACAACTGCAGTCACATCTATGCTACAATTACAATTGAATGCAATTGAATGTGACAAAACTACCTCATATTAAAAAATTCATGAATACATAAAAAAACCATACACACTAAGTGACCAGGGACAATTTTTGCATCCAGCTGGATGCGGTTTTAAGCACATCTAACTTCGGACAAATTTGTATCTAGCTAGTCACGAATTGTACATAAAGAGGCACAATATTGTCCATCAATTGGATCACAAATATTGTCTCGTGTTCGAAGTACAATATTGTGCCTCTTTATGTACAATTCGTGACTAGCCGGATACAAATTTGTCCGAAGTTAGATGTGCTTAAAACCGCATCCAGCTAGATGCAAAAATTGTCCCTGGTCATTTAGTGTGTACCATCTCATAATCGTTTCAATTTTAAGTAGTGCAAATAAAGAAAAGTGACAAACATAACCATGTTTTTTAAAAAAGAATATGATTGAGTGACACACTTTGCAACTACATTAGTCAATATGTTCAACTATGAGTACCTTACTGAATACCGCTGCCAGCTCTCGCTGGCTGCTGTTCCTTCCTTTGTAATCTGATGGCAGACCACAGACGTCTTCTGCAATGAAGCGCGCAGCCCCATGAGCGTTTTTGGGGAAACGCATGTCGCAGATGTACAGCATGCTGATGCTTACACTGCAAATCCAAGTGTGGGGCAGGCATGCACTAGATAACGTGGGACAAACTGTGTCCCACGTTAACAAGCGTGGGACAAACTGTCCCACGTTTGTAAGCGTGGGACAAACTGTCCCACGCTTGTTAACGTGGGACACAGTTTGTCCCACGCTTACAAGCGTGGGACACGTATTTGTCACACGCTTGTAAGCGTGGGACATGGTTTGTCCCACACCTGTAAGCGTGGGACACGGTTCGTCCCACACTTGTAAGCGTGGGACACGGTTTGTCCGACGCTTGCAAACGTGGGACAGTTTTGTCCCACAGTTACAAGCGTGGGACAGTTTGTCCCACGTTATCTAGTGCATGCCTGTCCCACACTTGGATTTGCAGTGTACAGCAATAGCATCCGTTAATGTAAACTCATTTCCTTCAATTGGGCGGATGAAATCATCATCCGCATGAATTGTGTATTTTGAGCGCCTGTAGTCAGCCCAATATGGCCCTTCACAATCAATTCGCACAATACACACTAAATGACCAGGGACAATTTTTGCATCTAGCTGGATGCGGTTTTAAGCACATCTAACTTCGGACAAATTTGTATCCGGCTAGTCACGAATTGTACATAAAGAGGCACAATATTGTACTTCGAACACGAGACAATATTTGTGATCCAATTGATGGACAATATTGTGCCTCTTTATGTACAATTCGTGACTAGCTAGATACAAATTTGTCCGAAGTTAGATGTGCTTAAAACCGCATCCAGCTGGATGCAAAAATTGTCCCTGGTCATTTAGTGTGTAGGTGCCAATGAAAGTGGGTGTTTCCCCACCTGGTACAAAGCGGACGAAAAATCTTTCCCCGCCAGGGAAGGCAGGGCCGCAACAACAAAGTCCCTCAACACTACAACAAAAATACATTAATGTGACTCATTTCCTATGAGGATGTTTTGAGGAACATAATCATGTAGGCACCTCTCTCATTAGTGAAGCCATCTTCAATTGTGTCCATTGAACGCAAGAGAGTTCCTGGTGTACTCTTATTCATGGTCACAGTGTTCCTAATTTCTTTGCACACAGCGAAGGAGAAGTATTCCTTCATGCGTTGAGCAACGTCAACGTTGAAGAGCCTCCTCATGTCGTCCAACACCTGTGACAAAGGAACATGATTAAAGTGTCCACATAATAGCAGAGTGACAAGGAGGGGTGCGCACTTACATGCTGGGCTGCCCGGAGAGCAGGGTACAGTTCCAAACTCTTGGACAGGGCCATGTCCTTATTTGTGAAGCATTTCCTCCTTATTTGGGTTGTCTTGTTCAACAGGTCAATCAGCAAAGTATTATCTCTGTCCTTATCGTTCCACAAGAGGACCAGTTGTTTACGCATTGCCTCCTGAATATCCCCCACCTCCAATGGCATCTCTACTCCCTGGAGGTCTCTGATCTTTTCCTGATGAATGAAAACAGTGGAAACATTTTGACAAAAATTAAGATAATGGACCTGTAACGTAAGTGATTATGCAATGAGTTCTAAACTTACGTCACAACGTCTCTCAGCTCTCTCGTTTGGGTTGAAGGCCCGAGGTGTGTCTCTGGGATTACTTGGCCCCGGCAAAATGCCAAGTTTAGCCCTCAGTGCTCCGAGCTGCGGGTCCTTCTTGCCCTTTGTTCTTCTCCATCTGTGGAAAGACCTCGACAGGTCGACGACCCACGTTGACTGCACAGATAAAGACATGACTCCATAAAACTTCCAAAGATTAACTGATAATGCTCCGTGCGCATTACTTTCATAAACCTGGCATCTCCTTCTCCAGCTTTCTTGGCCAGAGCTTCCGACTTTTCCTGCCTTCCGAGGCGCATGGCTGTCTGCCAGCATTGGGAAGTCGTTCACTAGTCTGTCACATGCCCTGACCCTTTCCTCTAAAGATGGGTAACTGTCAACCAAATACTGAAGCGTATGAGTACACGTGAATCATCATAGGTAATTTGGTCATGTGCATTGCAATACTCACGCATAACTCTTGTACTTCAACATATCCTCTCTGATGGTATCAACCAATAGCCTGCGATTCGCTGGATCAAGATTGCATCCGAGGGTTTTCACAGCTGACAGAATGGCGGGCGGCAGCTGTAGTAAACGGTACAAATGGGGCATGGGTCCGTGGGAATTGTCCCTCACATCTATGTGTTCGTCTGTATCGGAGGAGGGCTCATCTTTCACCGTAACTACATCCTCCTCAGTGGGAGGATCTTCAAGCTGAGAGACAACTCGACATTCCTGCTGCCTCGACGGTCCTGTTCGAGAATCTGAAATGAATAGCATCACATTAAATGTAACAGAAATGTACATGAGCAAATACTCTATCCACTGAACTTCACTCACCAGACTTTTCAGCAGGAATCCTATAGATCTGTACATGTGCCATCTCTTTCAATCCTTTGAAGTCGGTGACAGTCAGGTTCGTTTTCAGACAATCGACATACGTCTTTACAACATACTCTGCCTCTGTGTCCCAAGGTACAAATAGTGCAGAGCATGCTTCGATGAAACCCATCCGACTTCTAGGAGATTCCACCACCCTGTCATCGCTGGTGGTGGTTGGCCTACCATCCTTGAAGAAGGACACCAAGAACTTTCTCTGCAACAAAACAATACAAATGCTGTTAAAAGAACTGCTACACACCCCTAAATTGAGGCCGGTTCCACTATCAAATAACGGTTATTATCATACCAAGGGGTGTCAAGCAGGGATGTGTGTGCAGGCAGAGGGAGCAATACTAATTCCTCAATTTGTTATTGTACAATGACATTTACATTACAGCAATAAAATAGTCTACTTTACTATGTTACAATACAAGAAATCTTACAAGCCTCTAAATTTACAAAACTGTAGTACTACAACGGCAAACACATATGATTTATGTCACTCTGCATAAGGCCTGAAGCGACAACGGATCATGTTCTTTCCAGCCACTGAGTAACACGCCAGTACTTGGTTTGACACTATGTCAGTGGCGGGGATGACCAAGCCCTCATGCTCCAGGACCTCCACCTCGTACGCCTGATAATGATCATTAAAGTCTACAATCTGAACAGCACATCCTCCTAGGACAACCGTATCCTCGTGCACCAGTATCTGCCTGATGCTGAAGAACAAAGGCCCCTCCTCCCAGACACTGATAATAACAAAAGCGGATTCGTACAAGGTCAAGCCCAGATGATGGACAGATGAAACCTTTGTCACAAACTCATCACCATTGCAACGTAGCAGTCTCATTACTTGTGCCCTGACATATTCAGGGGCAACAGAACGCACACGTAAGACCTCTCTGCTGCCTGTTATTTCCAATGGATATGGGGTGCCACATTGGTCTCTGCATTGCAGGCACCTGAACTTTTGGAACCTCTCTGTAGCTGTTTTTGTCTCATTAATGAGATTCCGCCCCCTGAGCAGAATTTGCTTAATAAGAGAATGAAAACTCTCAAAGCGAGAGGTCCACAGCCTCCTCAGACTTCCATACTTCCGGATGGCTGCAATAGCATGAATTAAAAAATGCAGCTTTGCAGGGAACGAGTCTGGGTGTAACTCTACCCACATGGCATGATGGACACGTATGAGGTCCTCCAGCTCAATCAACATGTGCTCAGTTGAGTTAAAAGCCAACATGAGTTCCGAAATCTTTAAACCTAATTTTTATAATATCCAATGCCTGTTGTCTTCTGGCACATGCTCCCCTATCATGAACGGTAACAATCTAAACAAATTCCATTTCTCGGAGGCTGTACCGCCTACACCCTTCTTCTCAGAGATCCAGTCTACTGGAAACAGGAGACTTGTTCTTAGAGTCAGCCTTCTGGTAGGGGAAGTCACGGATTAGAACCCTCGCGACACTGAAAGCAAGTACTGGGCGCCTGGGGGCCCCTGGAGGCCCAACCCTCGTATTCAGTGCCCTGAGGAGGAGACGAACGTGGTTCGGCATGAAAGATTGTAGCACATCATGCATTAAATCAGGGGGAAGATGAGTGCAGGGATTGAAACCCTCAATTTCGTACATGCATGACTCTGAGACAATGCCACACATTCGCCTGTACAGTTCATTTCCAGCAGCTTCCTGTGCATGACGACGCACGTTTTCCACAGTCCGCAAGTTGCAATTCTCCTCGCTGTGGAATTGCCTCAGGTCAGCATGGTCAACGAGGCAATACCTGCACATGCGCCCGCTGGAAAAGCAGCATCTGAACCCTCCTAATGCATGAGCAGACATGCATTAATGCCATTCGGCTCAGCAGGCGGAACTCCTTCATCACCTCCCACTTCGTACTCCTCCAATACATGATCCACCTCCTGGTCCTCTGGCTCATCTGGGTCAGGCTGTGCTCCATCGAGAGGGTTCTGTCCAATCACCACACCGACAGCCTCCCGCCTGAAGTAAATCTGCTCTGGAGCAAAATAACCCAAGTCAGTCAGCTGCCTTGCCTCTCCGTGCCTCGAGGTGCTACAAATTTGGTCAAATGCATTACTCAGGAGCATGAATGTGAGGTCATTGTCCTCCACCCCCACGGCGGCAGCTAAACGGGCAAGGCTAGATGTGTACTCACTGTTGAATGACCTGAACATCGACACATACTCCTCATGTATTGACTCAGCAATACTAAGAGGAATACCAAACTTATATTTCAGTCCTAAGAACACTGCTGGGGCGTCTTGACTGAGAGTTACGAAAGTCCGGTTGTACATAGCTGTGGCTGCCGCCCTTGCATCAAGAGGCAACTCCTGCTCCACCATCTGTTAACCACCTTCATTGTCCAATACATCCTCCCTCCGGATCTGCTCTTCCTCAACAACCGCAGCTCTACCAGCACGTGCAGGAAGAGCATTCCACTGGTCTTGGTGCAACTGCATGAAGTGGGTGCGAACGTTGGCAGCACTGAAAATAGATTTGCCGCAAACATGGCACTCGTGCTGAAAATTTCTCTGCCTGTTGTGACCCCTCCTAAGGTGGTTGCGAAAATCCTGCAGATGACCCACAAACACGCAGTTCCTTCTGTCACATGCAAACATGGTGGTATATGAGTGCAGACAGCTACAGACAACTTACAGTCATGTCTCCATCAAGGTTCAAGTACTCAGGAATTTCATCAGCTACAAAACCTGAAAGCAGGTACAGATAAAGTTATAAAAGTGGAAGGTGCAAGGAAAATCCCACCTACTTCACAAGAAGAAAGTACAATTTATGTTAGACAACATTAAACATAGAAATAAGCTAACACCCAAATACACCGACACATTTTCAGAAAAAAGGTTACTCTCTGTTCTAATGGCGAGATATGAATCAGCAGTACCAAGTGATGAAACCCAATTACTTTACTAACTTCGCGCATATCACTGTACCTCAGTTTTATTCTGCTTAAATTACAGATAATGTAGAACCTCATTATCCCATTCAGAATTGTAAGCAGCAACAGCGAGGGCGAAGTGACAGTTTTGAATGGGTTACAACATCCTGTTAAAACCTGACTTTTTCACCAAAACGGTGGCTATGTGGGTCCTAAATTTCTCAACGGGACATTCACATCATGATGTGGAGTAGGATTTAAGACTGCAGCAACAGAAAACAAATAGCAAACACTTTAAAAAAATCAGTTAAATATTAGCAACAACTAATACGCAAACCTAAATCATTATACTAAATTTTTGTGCGTTCATAGCCCTTTCTTTGTTTGTTTATCTGCTCTAAATAATACATGAATTTTCTAACATGTTTTTCTGCACAGGTCATGTCTACAGAACTCTACAATTACCTGATATTGTCATGGTGGTCGGGGCGATGCCAGTGGCTTGTGGGCCAATCGGGTCCATCTCGAGTTACTTCCTCGTGAATCCTGAAACGCCACCAGATCAACTGTAGCATCTAGACGCACAGGAACACATCACAATCCCCACAATTCAGGCCTGCAGATACAAAGTGCAACATCAATACCAGTGCACTGGTCGTGTTCAGTTCATCAGCAACCACATACCTAGGTGCATAACCAAGCATCATTCAGTTATAAGATTGCATCAAAATTAGCCAATTATTGCCCCAAATTTCCTGTCCCTCACATAATATCTTCATAAGGAACAGATGCAGAACTAGCTGGATGCATCCACATGAAATAGGAAAAGAAAGGTGATGCTTGGCCCAGGCTTGGCTCAGGCTAGGCTTGGCTTGGCACAGGAAACCAATCAAAGTTATGCAAGTATTCCGAAACTTTTCGTGTCCCTCAGCTTATACCTTTATATGGAACAAATGCAGAACAAGCTGGATGCGTCAAGATGAAATGGGGAAAGGTTTCTTGCTTGGCTTCGCTAGGCTTGGTACGAAAGCGACGGCGATACCGGCAAGATGGCGGCCGATGCGCCTGGGCCTCGTACATATCTCCGCCTTGTACAGGACCACGTACATAGACCCTCTACGTATGTAGTTGGTTGTGTCTGGTATGCAGTTGGTTGTCTATGGCTGCAGACACTCCTAACTTATTGGCACAGGACTAGTTAAACTCAATAAATTTCCCAGTGTTAGAATAAAATGACATTTTCCTGCAATATTGCTACATCTGCTCAAAAGCAAAAGTAATAAATGCATATGAGGTATGAGAAGAAAAAAAAAAGAAGCATGCACTTTGTGCAATGCAAAAGTACATGCACTTCCTCTTCCTTCCTGCTTTGTGCCTAGCTGTGCTTTTCACTTGTTCATAATATTTGCTGGGTCACTTGTTCATAATATTTGCTGTGTACAATAATTGCGGATTTGCGGACATCCTCACACCTACATCCCTATCTACTGCATAAAATATCACCAACCAGCAGGCTACACAGAGGTAAGTAAAAGAACCCATTCCAAAAAGGTTGTTGAATGCTTTGCACTGCACCATTGCAAGGGCTCGCGGCGGTATTTTCATTTTCAGACCAGTATCCAATGTGTCTGGTGAGCCAATACATAACCAATATCAATATCAAATATTGAGGTTTGAATTTTTAATAATAATGAGGTACCAGTACCAGTAGAAATATTGAAATATTGTTACTCAATATATTGGAAAACATTACTTGTATTTAAAATCTGAATCAGCTTCAGACTTTTAGACTCTATTTGTGGTACCGTCAACGGGGGTAACTTGGGACACTTTTTCACGTGTTTTTCACGCTCAAGGCAAGATTTTCGACCGAGGCCCTTTGGTCCTAACTATGTTCAAGTTTGACCCTTTCCTCATTATTTCATGCTTGTCTGGTCTATTTGCTTCGAGGAAGACGTTTACAATCTGCTCCGAAAAGGTGTCCCAAGTTACCCCATGACCGGGGGTAACTTGGGACAGGAGGGGAGAAACTTCATCCCCATGTATCTATTAAGATTATTTAATCATAAAACTTGTGTTGACAATGTCTCGACCAAGAATCCAGGCCTTGGAGTCGTTATGGGATGAAGATTGGGACTACAAATGGGACACTCTTTTCTTCCGCTATATCCCAGGCATTTTCTAGGTATTTGTTGAAAAGTGAAAAACATGGCTTAGCGGAAGCAAGAACTGCAAAGCAAGGCATCTCTTTACATCACCAGCGTAACATTTCAAGGTCAGGTTATGGCATAAACCGGGACAGGCGATTACTAGGAGGCCAGGAGTGCAGGGAACATGATGGAATGACTGTCCCAAGTTACCCCGTGCATTGACGATATTTTATAAATTGAAGTCTGGGCCCAAGATGGCAAGACTGAAGTCGGCACCATTTCGCGTCCTTCTTTATCAATGTATGATTTAACAACCCAGAGATACTATTCGGCCATATCTGCATTTCACTCCTCGTACTAGGGTCAACTTGCCAGTGTTTGACAAAAATTGTCAAAAACCTTATTTCCTTGTTTGCCGATTTCTGCATACTTACTGTGATGATACGCATCTTCTCTTCCTTTCCGCGCGCGCCTTGATTCCTCTTAAAGAAAAGCCCGTCGCGAGTTTGACGCTACGAGCCCCCGCCGCGAGATGACAGCACCAACAAGGCCGATAGGGAAGAATGTCCCAAGTTACCCCCGGTGTCCCAAGTTACCCCCGTTGACGGTGCAAATATAAGCTACTCTGCACAGTTTTCTTTGGGACTGGACCAAGTTTTTTTTAAATACCATCGTTGGGTTTAGGTTTACTAACAATATTAAAAGCATTTTTCTTAAATATTCCAATGAAGTCAATATATTCCAATACCGCACAGCCCTAACTGTCGCGAGGCTCTCACACCAACGTCATCCTTCCTGTTTCAAACAGATGGCGAACTACTATGACACGCCGTCTCCTGCTATTCCTCACCCACCCCTGCTAATAGTGGTGGAACCAGCAGTCGTGGCCAATGACGACTTCAACCTGCTCTACCAGGGCTACATGCGCAAGAAGGCGACAGTGGGATACGAAGCTGCGACTTGCAAGAAGTGCCACAATGATAACGAGCATGACAACATCACAATGACCCTCCTCCTGGTGAGACTTTTCCACACTACAGATGTGAGGTCCATCTATATATATTTGTAGTTTCCTTCTGAACATGATTGACCCAAAAAAATTGAATTACTTAACATATACAGTACACATTTTCTTAAAATGGTCCATCCATCACAATAGGATAGATGACTTGGAAATTCACTTTATATAATGTTGAGTTACCCGGTTGTGCTTACCTCATGACTTTGCAGGCAGCCAACGAGTGCTTCGAGTCCAAGAATGTTGGCCTCTTGGCGTATGATGCCATCTGGCGGGGGGATGCTGCGAAGACCAGAACACACAGCCTCGGTGACTGGTTCTTGTTGTGCGTAGCAGCATTTCCACAGCGCCGCCAGTGGGAGCGCCTTGATGGGTGCAAAATGCTGAGTAACTTGAAGGCAATGCTGAAAGTATGTTACTTTCGACCTGGAGAACAATACGTAAACTGTGAGGTTCCCCATATTATTAATCGTCAATGTCTTCCTGTAGGGCTGCCCATTAGGAGCTGTAGTTGAGTCGTTTTCGGAAAGTGGGTGGGGCTCATGTGCATGGGCACCACTCACAACGCTGACAACCGCAGAAGAGATGGCAGCCATCCCCAGAAACGGTCTGCATCCTGCACCGACTACAGCTGGGTTCTGCTATGTGCGCAGAGGTGCAGACTACGGGCACATGGGTTTCAGCCTCCACCTGAAGAGAGGGACCTGCCGTGTCTGCCAAGGCGCATTCTGAAGAAACAGCAGGCGGCAGTCGGCAGGGCATCAACAGTCTTCAGTGCATGTCCGTCTAAATTTGTGCACTAGGTTATTATGTGATCAATTCGATTTTTTATTTTTATGATAGACTTTGTAATATTATTTTTAAAGTAACTTTTACTTTTTTAAGTTAATGTTGACCTTGAAGTTGACTTTATAGTCTTCAGTGCATGTCCGTCCAAATTTGTGCACTAGGTTATTATGTGATCAATTTGATTTTTGATTTTTATAATAGAATTTGTTATATAATTTTTAAAGTAACTTTTCCTTTTTTAAGTTAATGTTGACCGTGAAGTTGACTTTGAAGTTATGTTATGCCACAGTCATTGTCCTAATGTGTCAACTTTCATTACCATTAAATCGAAAGTTCAAGTTAAGTTATAGCTGCAGGCTTTGATTTTAAATATTATTTTTAAAGTAACTTTTACTTTTTTAAGTTAATGTTGACCTTGAAGTTGACTTTGAAGTCTTCAGTGCATGTCCGTCCAAATTTGTGCACTAGGTTATTATGTGATCAATTTGATTTTTTATTTTTATAATAGAATTTGTAATATTATTTTTAAAGTAACTTTTCCTTTTTTAAGTTAATGTTGACCGTGAAGTTGACTTTGAAGTTATATTATGATACAGTCATTGTCCTAATGTGTCAACTTTCATTACCATTAAATCGAAAGTTCAAGTTAAGTTATAGCTGCAGGCTTTGATTTTGAATATTATTTTTAAAGTAACTTTTACTTTTTTAAGTTAATGTTGACCTTGAAGTTGACTTTGAAGTCTTCAGTGCATGTCCGTCCAAATTTGTGCACTAGGTTATTATGTGATCAATTTGATTTTTTATTTTTATAATAGAATTTGTAATATTATTTTCAAAGTAACTTTTCCTTTTTTAAGTTAATGCTGACCTTGAAGTTGACTTTGAAGTCTTCAGTGCATGTCCGTCCAAATCTGTGCACAAGGTTATTATGTGATCAATTTGATTTTTTATTTTTAAAATAGAATTTGTAATATAATTTTTAAAGTAACTTTTACTTTTTTAAGTTAATGTTGACCTTGAAGTTGACTTTGAAGTGTGGTTATGTTAAGCTACAGTCATTGTCCTAATGTGTCAACTTTCATTACCATTAAATCGAAGGTTCAAGTTAAGTTATAGCTGCATGCTTTGATTTTTACCTTCACCTTTTAACCTTTACAATTCAGCAGTGAAATTTAGTAGTACTGTCACTTTGAATGGACATGACGCACTTACTGGTTTCAGGGTGCTGGGCCACTCGATAGGAAAGCGCACCGCGCGCCCCTCTGGAAACATTGCAGTCATAGCTGGTTGTTAAAGTTTCGAATTCAAACACGGAAACCTGATGGTTGGTAGATCTCAGCAAAAACTGTCAAACGAATGAATGGCAGATTTATGGTGACGCGTCCCCGAGCCGCCATTGAGAAATCGCTGCTGGTCGGCGGCGGCACAATTGCCAACAGACGCCCCAAAAAATATTTATTTATGTAGACGTGGCTCTGGTACGGCAGCATCCGGCTTCTCACAACAATAGTTACAGGAAAGAACCGCTTCTATCAGGATGATTGATGGTTCCTGTTGTGCCCGGAGGGCACGCGAATGCAACAGCAGTAGCGTCACTGGTGGTACCCGTATCCATCGCCCGCTTGGTTTGAACCGGCCTTCTGTGATACAGACAAGAACTGTTCTGCTGATTTACACGTCAACCTAAGCTCCGCACAGGGCTACATGTGAGCATTGTCTCTACTAATAATGTGAGGTCATCATACTGTGAAATGAACAGTGTTACTGTGACTATAAGGAGGTATGGGATGCATTAATTGTCAGAGGTTTTCACATTACATTTAAACACATTTATTGACATCTTGTTTTTTTTTGCCTAGCACAAATCATTGTTGAACCCCTTCCTACAAGAAACAATTACAGTCTCTGAAAATAACGTTGAGAACTAAGCTACATGTACAGTACTAAATCTACTAACACATCTTAAGTTTCTTGCCTTCCTTTTTGTGTCTGCATCGTACAAACAACTGTCACATGAAAGTCCCATGCACAGGTGCACAAATTAAAGGCCCATTGACGTAAGCAACTAAATAAATGGTATGTTTGTCCCACAAAATGATGAGTTACACATACTGCATTTTCTTACAGAAAATTAATTTAAATTGTCACTGATAATGTACTGCACACACTCACTGCTACATTAAAACAGCTCCATGTGACATATCCTTTTGAAGATGTTTGATTTAATTCCTCAAAATCGTAGCTGTTTCAATCACAGCCCTGTAAGTACTTACTTGCTACAAAGGTACATTTCTTGAAGGGGCTGCAATAAACGGGCTACAACGAATACACACCAACTTCTCCCTAATAAGTTCAGGCGACGCTGCTGGCTTAGGTCACTGCAGGCTGTGAAATTTTTACTGAACCCAAGCAAACGTTCAGCCTCTGTAATGAGGAGTTTTGAAGGAACACCCCTTTCCTAGACTGGCAGACCTTGGTTGGCCGAATTGGAGGTAATGGTACTAGCAAACTTGAATCTTGCTGTTCTGTGAGGATCCAAAAATTGCTGGAGGCATTTATTACACACAGTGCAACTGAAAGACGCTGCCAGGGCAGCTGCACCAGGGATGTTTGTAAAATAATATCGGCGTCGAAACATTGGTGTTAGTGAACTGGAACATATAATATGAGGATCACATCCCATTGCCATGGTCAGTTTCCTCCTGCAAGGTACGCTCATGTGCGCTGTTTGTTCTACCATCCATATAAAATTTATCCCTGCCTCATACATCCGTTTACGTAGATAGTCTCTAACTTTTGCCACTGTTAAGCTGAGAAATGCTGTCGATGTTGGATCATTAAATTCTTTCCTATGCGCATTCAGCATTGTCAGGTCTGTGCATAGAGGGCCAGCTGAATAAAAGAAACCATATTTTAAAGTAATCATGGAGTATTTTTACTTTGTATGTGGTATGAACCTCACCGATTAACAGGTCAATTGGCCCCAAGGAGTCCAGAAAGTGTTCCTCGCTTACTCGCTCCATGCAACCAAGGGCAAGCAGCTGGCCAGGAAAACGGGATCGTTGAACTTTCAAGCAGTCTTCGTCAATCTCAGTTGAGAAATAAGTGTCTACCGTAATTCCCAGAGACTTTAAGATGTAGAGACCAGTGCCCATTCCATCACAGAGAGATAACACACGCATGGCCCGTTTGATAATTGGCTGCACCTGGTGGGGAGAAGATCCATGAAATATTGTAAAGCAGAAGTGACATACAGAATAAATTAATTAACTCACGGTGAATGTGAATACATCCTTGTTGTGGGGACTTATTGATGTAAATTTTGTCGGCTTCGTAACAACCTCATCTCCCTTATGGAGAGGGGACTGCCAGCTGTCAGGAAAAATGTAGGGGAATACATCAAAGTGGTGAATTTCTTCGTGATGCTGTACTGCAGGATCCCTTCCCGGGTGATCAAAGCCTCTGAAATATTTGACCCCTCCTTCAACTTCAGCAGCTGTCAGATCCAGGTCTGGGATCGGCGGCGTCGGCTCTTCAAGAAGTGCCCACCCACTGAAGGGCACGGGCTTTGGAATCCCACCCTGCACAAATGATTGCTGCATGAACGGAACACTGGCTGAGCACTATTGAAGGAACTGACCTTTTGATAATAAAATTTGCGCCTGTCGAATAAAGCTCGTCGGCCCTTCCTTCTCCTGGGGGAAGATGTCCCCTCTCTGATATGGTTGGATACTTGAACCCGTTGGAGAATGACGACCGCCTGTACTACAAGGCAACTGCTGCTGCGGCGACAGTAGTAGTGGTAGTTGCATAGCAGCTGTCTGCTTACAAACAAAGTACAAGGACTCTGTTTCGTCGCGGATTTCTGCTGCGCAATTTCATTCGATGCTCCAATTATTGCTCTCTAAGCGCAGCAGACGTCGCGCAGTGGAAGGTCAATCGATGATTACATTCCAGTTATTATAAAATTTGAGGGAAACTATGTGATGAAGATAAAGTGCTACCTTGACATGGTGAAGGATGTTCAAGTATAATAAAGAGATGCACATGTTCAATAAATAATAATATGAAGTTTATTTTCATTAAATATTGTAAAAGTGGGATCTGTTATCGAAGTTGCATTTCTGTCTTAAATCTTGTTCCACATTGTTATGTGATTGTCCCCTGTGGCAGTTTCCATTTTGCTTCAAGTGTTTGGCTTCACTTTATTGTCATATTTAATTCAATAAGTGTCATGATATTTGCTTTGTTTGCATATTATTTTCTTGCTGATGATTTCATTAGTGGAACGATCCTCTTCATCTGTGACAAGAATTCATGATGCGATATAACCGTTGCAAGATGAAGTGGGTGACCTTGAATCAGATTTACGTTACTTTCTGCCTCACGGCCACCGCGAGCGCGTTCGCGGACACTCCGAACGTGCATTCACAAGGCCGTGACTGTGTATAGTTTTGGCGCCGAATCTGCTATCGGGGAGCGAGAGCGAGAGGAGAAGGTTTATCCAGCGGTTTAACGTTCCGTCCGGTCGTGTTTGAGTTCTTATATGTGAATTATCTGTCGAAATGAGTGAAGAACTGTTGGACTACTCGCTGCACGCCGAAAATGGGGACGTTTATGTGGTGAAGGTGACCCGACAAACTGCAGCCGCCCTGCAAATTGGTTAGTCTGCACTTGAACACATGGAATGTACAGGTTATACGGCAATATATTTGAACTTTTCGCCTCATTCCAGATCACTTGCGGACTTACCGACTGATAAATTCGGTAATTCGTAGTGGCCAGAAGCCGGTAGGCCGATGGCTGCCACTAGATATTACGCAGAATCAAACTGCAGAGTTGTCAATGTCGGTGTCTCAATGGGAGCCTGACCAGGTGTCGACTCCAACCAAAGCCAAGCCGAATCGTGTCAGAGTCGCTGATGGTGAGTTTTTCTTTGTTTTTTTTTTTTTTTGGTTTCAGGTTGATGGATAGTTGACTTTGTTTATTTTGCCGTCTAATCCGTTCTACTTTGCATCTATTCGATTTCAGCAAGGTCTCCGAGATCTCCTTTGGCAAAGAAGGGCAAAGCAACCGATGTCTTAGATGACAGTTTCACTGGTGTAAATGCACTCACGATTTCCTGAGTGGTTTTCTGATTTCTGAATGGTATTCAGGATTTCCTGAGTGATTTTCTGATTTCTGAATGGTATTCAGGATTTCCTGAGTGGTTTTCTGATTTCTGAATGGCATTGAGAAAAACTTCTGAGTGGTTTTCTGAAGTCTGAATGCCACTCGGGATCAATCTCTGAAAACTGATTTACATTCAGGATTGACCTATGATGTTTGAAAGCCACGACTGAAGTCTGAATGCCACTCAAGATCGACCTCTGAAGTCTCAGCGGACCACGGCAATGTCTCTTGCAGCTAGTGTTGAATTTCGTCGCTAAGACTTTGTCACTCATGCCGGCAGCAATTTTTGGGGGAGGTCGGACCGCCGCGTACATAGGCAACACTTTCGGCTCCCGCTTTGCGGTTTGCCTAAGTTCGGGTGCTTTCCGCTCGGCTTTTGAATGACACCGGCCTCGGTGACTTTGCTGTGTTTGTTCAATATTCGTCATTGTCCCCCTCTACAATTTATTTAGCTGTGCTGTCGTGCCACCGAATGATTCTCTTAAAATTTATAATCAAAGTAAAGTACAGTGTAATAAACGTCGTAGGAACGGCCAATGATCATTACAGTTTAGAAACAGATCAAGTGTCTAGCCAATGAGAGGCCTGTTTAGAAACAAATCAACTCAATAGCCAATGAGAGTCTTTGCGGATGCAGCAGCCGCTTCCAGACTGTGTGTTGTTTACATGTGAACGTCTCCTGTCTGGGTATTAGTTGCTTTCTCTCATTGATGTCTGGATGTGAAAAAACTACTATGTTATCTAAGAGGGCGAAGAAACTTGTCGGGTTGTGTGAAAATTACAACGAACCTTCCCCTACATCGCCCCACTCATCGACGACTGCGACTTGTCTTACTTTATGTGAGTCTAACGAATTTAACCTTAAAAATATTCTTAGCTGGTGTCCATTACTGTTCTAGTGGCCGATTGATTGCTTTTTATTTGATTCGATGCACTCGGATGACATTCGAAGTGCCTATCATCTCCACTTTTATTTCCGCACGCAGTTTATTTGCCTTGATACCATCTCATTTCCTTGTTGCTGCACCTGTTGTTTTTTGTCATTTGTTGGGGTTGAGTTGTATTTTATGAGTTGATTTGTTTGTGTTGTGTTCTTTGTTGCAGCACCTGTCTCCGTCTGGTGGGATAACATATTTGAAGCTTCAGATGTCCCGAGGCACTACACGCACCCTACTGTTAAAAGTGTGCATTCAGTCAAAAGGAAGCTATTTTTGTCACCGGGAAAAGGTATGAGCATTGGGTAAATTTATTGTTAATTATCATCTGATTAATGGTATCTGGCCATTGATGTAGGTTGGGCAAGTTTGACAAAGTTTAATGATGCACTCTGATTCATAATGAACGGAGCTCAATTATAATATGCTATTTATTTCATAATTTATGAAATCTAAGTTTCAACTGCATCTACTTGAGCATTTGAGGTCACTAATTATTATTATTTGTATTTCCGTTGAAAGTTCAGTGTGGTAAAGAATTTTAGCAAGAGCAGTGTATGACGTAGCCACCATTGCTTTTATAGCGCATTCATAAACTCATTTATGTCGGAAGGTTTTTCTTGCTTTCTTACCAAGGTTTTCCTTACAGTTACAATTGGATCTACCTCTGCTACGGACCTTCAGAAAGATAAGAAAACTATCAAACTATCAGAGGATGATTCCCATGGCCTGCTTCCTAACTCATCTAAAGAATCAAACTCCAAAATTAAAGGTAAGGGGGCTGTGCAACCGTTCATTGTTAATATGACGTAGAACAGTAGTGAATTTAAAATATACAGTTTTGTTTGTCCTACTGTAATGGATTTTTTCTTAAATGTACTGTTTTAAGTATTTAAACAGTATTTATTTTTACCTAATGATTTCCATCTATCACCTTCTACCTAAGAAGCTGTGGGTTGTTTTATTTGTTTCAAATCTGCTCCATTCAGTTTGAATAGCCTTGTGGTTTTCTTACCTTACTTGTTTTGTTTTGTTTATCAGAGCACTGTGTCAGAAGAACAAAGGGATGCTTTTCTGTGACCAGCGCGTGTAGAGTGACGACCTGTGTTCCATCTGACAACATTGAATGCAGTTCAAATCAATTTGGTAAGCACTTAAAAGAAACTTTTCTTGAAATCTCAAATTTTATTTCAGCGGCTTTTATTAATTTTTATCACCTGTTTCTTAAATTATTCTCTTACTCTATTGTTACTCTATTATTATCATTATTTTCTTTTTTTTTTTTGGGGGGGGGTGGCTAGGGGCAGGTAGTACATTGCCACCCTTGGAGGTCAACTGTGAAGAGGTAGCGGCTCGCCTGAAGAAGAAAGAAATCGTTGCTGATGGACATCATGAAGAACCTCTACTGCATCTTTACCCTTCTCAACAAAAAATTTTAGCTGCAAAATCTGCTTTAAATGCTGGAAAAGAACATATCACTTCGCAGGGAAAAAGAAGAGAAGCTCGTGTACTCAAACCTATGTGCAAGGAATCTTGTAAACGGTGTGCTGCACCCAAATTAACTATGAGCGAAAGGCAGACAATAAATGCTGTGTTTTGGTCCTTGAATGATCATGTTAAACAGTGGCATTTCATTTATAGTTCTGTGATATGTACTACTCCCAAAACGAAGTCTTGTGCTCCTGGGTCAGTCGGTGAGAAGCTGTCCAGTCGAACATATCAATTTTCTGTGTGTGGAAAGCCCCGAAGAGTTTGTAAGACTATGTTTAAGAACACACTAAGTATTTGTGATTCTTGGATAAATAGTGCCATTTCCCATTGTTTAAGTGGTGATACTCGTGATATGAGGGGAAGGAAGAGATAATATTCTCAGGCATACATTTTGTTGCTGGCTTTTTGAAGCATTTATTTATATTAAAGAGATATGCTGTCTCTAATATTTTGTAAAATAACAGAGTAGTTAGCCTCATTTTAACTGGTTTAAGGTGCTCCTACAATGAGCTCATGCAACTCATCGCTCATCAACTTTTCACTTCACGCTCAAGTTGAATCTTATAAGTGTTATATTGGCGAGGCCTAAATGGCTAAATGGCTGGTCTCTGTGATCAAAATGTGATGCAGTCTTGTAGAGAACAATATTCCACATGCCCTAATACTAATTTCATTGCCACACTCATGATAATGTAGCAAAAGTGAACTTTTTAAATTAAGTTAGTTAAATAAGTTAATCTTATTTTTGTTACATAATCATGAGTGTGGTAATGACAAGACTAAAAACAGTATTAGGGCATGTGGAGTATTCTTCTGTACAAAACTGCATCACATTTTGATCACTGAGACCTGCCATTTGGTTAGCCAGGCCTCGCCAATATAACACTATTAAGGTACAACTTGAGTGTGAAGTGAAAAGTTGATGAGCGATGGGTTGCATGAGCTCATTGTAGGCGCACCTTAAAGTTGCATGTGTCATGCTCATTCAAATGTCAAGTTACTGATCAGAAATAAATTACATTTGAATATCAGATCTTTACTTTATTCCTTTAAAAAGTAAAATCTATCACTGAATGTTATTATTATTATTTTCTTTACAGTTTTTCTTATGGTAATTAAATCAAAAACATAGAAAGTAACTGGGTTTTTTAACTGTATAAACAAATATTACTTAGTACATATTGAAAATGTTTGGCATGGGAATAACAAAGTGACCATGTTCAAATTGCAAATTAACACAAATAGTATGTAGCTGTGAAGCATCAATAAGAAACACATCTTCATCAATTGATATAACATCAAACAGACAACACAGGCTACAGTCATATCGAACAACTGATAATGGACAGAAACGTGAAGGTTGGCATCGCACTCTCTGTACCACAATCCAAACACCATTTGACTTTTCATTGTGGATAATTTTCTGAATACAAACAAAGCTTGTATCTTTCAGCTTGGCAACAGAGTTGTCAGTCTTACTTGATGGTTTGTTGTTCGGACCATAATGACAACCATCAGTCTTCAATCGATAGTACACCACACAATCTTGTACATTGACTCCTTGTTGGTTCAAAAGCCATCTCTCCTCTCTTGATGGCTTAAAAGTCTTTGGAACTCCATGGAGTTCAATTTTGCCAACCAATTTGACCCTGGTGGCATGGCTCTGGGGTTCAATCGACTTCTGAAAGGATTGAGTCATTGCGGTTTCACAGAAGCCTTTCAAAATCACCAAAGCATTGTCTTCAGAAATTCCACGACAAACTTGGTTAGGGATGCCATTACAATCATGCACTAAATCTTTTAGATGCTTATTTCCCCTTTCAAATGCATAGGCAGACAAGGCAAAGATGGGTCCCCACCGCCTACAATTGGCTGCAAAATGACGCAAAAGATGTAAATTGAATCGCATCATGTGCATGCCATACAAGTCTTCTGTTTTACTGCAGAACTCTTCCAGTAACTCTTCTCCAATGTCAACAACAGATGTATGTGTCTCAGAACATATTAAGAGGTACGTTCCTTGCACATACAAAGCCCAGTGGTTCAAATATCTTGTGGGAAGGATACCTTGTAAAATAGGAATGCTGAGGAAAAAACTCCAGTTCTCCATTTCACGACCAGTCCAATAAGACAAAGCACTCAAACTTCTAACACTTTTGCGTAGCTCTATAGGAATCTTCACCTGCATCAAAAGGGAGTTCACCTTTCTAATATTAGGTTTTCCTATGTAATAAGAGGTTTTACCATCTTCCCCCAACCAGGCAAGAAGAAAAGCCTTAGTAGTGCCCTCATCTTTGGCATGCATCTGATCAACAACAAATCCCTCGACTGGGTGAAATAATGGTGCTGCTGACAGAAGGCACATATATTTGACACCTCGTACAAAAGTCTTCTTGCGTTGTGCTTCTTTGGCATCTTGATACATTCCCTCTATGGTCCGTGGAGGAGGAAGAGATGTGCTTTCATATGGAAATATTCTTGTCTTGCCATATTCCATTCCCTCAATCATGCACCAACTACAAGGGAAGTCGCCTCTGTGCGAATGGATTCCCTGCACATCGCAGCGCGCCACAGAATCAGCCACGCAAGCAATAAGGTAGGCTTTCACAAGCCACACCTCATCTTGAAACTGCAGTGAAAATTCTGAGGTACTGAGACTAATAATATGATTAACAATTGGAGGCAGAAACAAGTACATTTTTTCTTTTTGCAAACCAAACCATAACCCAGCAATCAAGAGGTGCTTCATCCTCAATACAGGTGGTAACTCATTAATCATTACAAAGGCTGGACAGATGGATTGTCCGCTAAATCCTGAGCATAATGCTGCACTATCGACTGACAATGATAATGATATATACTTGACATTTTTCGGGTTTGGAAGTTTGAACACATAATTTGCAAAGGCTCTGTAAGAGGACCCATGATGCAAATCACGCATAATGGAATCCTCTGGCTCTTCAATAAAATCTACAGGATTAAGAAGTTTCTTGCGAATGTTCAAGTCTTCAAAAAGGAGCTGCAATTGGGAAGGTATATCAAAGGTTACAAAATATGTAGCTTTGCTAAGATCTGATATTACATTTAGTTTTAAACATCTACTGTTTGGGCAAGTAATTTCGGTTTGAGAATGTTCGGCAGCATTAACACCAAGTAAAAATTGACAACAATCACAGCAATAAAAGTAATACCGCATACCAGCTTTAGAAAAGAAGTACTTATCTAGCAGATATCTAGAGGCAGGAGCACAATTCATATTAAGTAAGGAGTTGGCAAATTTTACCAAATCTTCCTTCTCTGTATGGTTCCAATTATGTTTTTTCACTAAGGTTAAAACATTAGTCAAGATTTCACCAACTGATGCAGTAACGGTCACATTTAAAGGGTCTTGGAAGCTGCCTTGGAGTTTCAATTTGAGATCCTTGTACGGATCAACTGTAGTATTATTTTCACCCTGATCTAATGGCGGCTCAGCTTCATTCGGGTCACTGTCACCAGTCTGAAAAAGAGCAAAACAAAGGTTTTTTTCTTTTTTTTTTTGTTAACATTTTAATTATTTTTTTTACCCTGTTTATGATAAGCAATACCTATTAATAAATGCACTGCTTATTTCAATGTACTTTGTAAATCATATTATGTTGTATAAAGTTCAAGAAACATATTTAAATCATACCTCAATTGGAACAAATTCTTCACGTCCAGATTCCCCATTGCTATCATTATTGGACAGTCCATCTGCACCTTGCTCAGAAGTATGAGATTCCCTCTGTCCACTCGTTTGCTGTTAACAAGACCCAAACATTATTTTGCATGTAAGCACAACACTTAGTGGCAGACATAAGAATATAAAGTAATAGAACGGCCATATCAATGAAATACCTCTTCTCTTACCTGAGATAAAATAGACCCTTCGTTGCTGCCCCCATCACTGCTTTGAGACTCAGAAAGTTCATCACTGTCTATGTCACAGTTGCTTCTATTCTCCGAATGGTGATCATCTACACTTTCATTCAAGTCTGAGTTGTCTTGTCCACTTTCTTGCTGTAAAATGTGATCAAACATTGCAGGTAAATTTTTGTATCAAACAAAAAAAAAGGTCTTGAACTGTGGTTCTTAATGAAAATAAAAACAATGTATTAGCTTACAAATGAAATAGACCCCTCGTTGCTGCCCCCATCACTGCTTTGAGACTCAGAAAGTTCATCACTGTCTATGTCACAGTTGCTTCTATTCTCCGGATGGTGATCATCTACACTTTCATTCAAGTCTGAGTTGTCTTGTCCACTTTCTTGCTGTAAAATGTGATCAAACATTGCAGGTCAATTTTTGTGTCAAACAAAAAAAAAGGTCTTGAACTGTGGTTCTTAATTAAAATAAAAAGAATATATTAGCTTACAAATGAAATAGACCCCTCGTTGCTGCCCCCATCACTGCTTTGAGACTCAGAAAGTTCATCACTGTCTATGTCACAGTTTCTTCTATTATCGGAATGGTGATCCTCACTGTCAATTGATTTGTGTTGTTCACTTTCTTCCTGTAACCAAACATTAAAGGTAAATTTTTGAGTCAAACAATAGAGTATCTTAATGTACTACAACGAAGTCAACAAATCACCGCTCGTGAACTTTTTATTTCACTCATCTTGTGTTTCAAGTGATATCATCGGTCACGACTTGTAGACAATATGGTTACTCTCTTATAGTTCAAAATGAGTTATAGTCTTGTAGAATACAGTATTTCATATGCTCCAGGACTATTTTGAGTCTTTTCATCAACACACACATGGTCATATAGTAGCAAAAATAAAATTGTCTGATTTAATTTATTCAAATGAACTAATTTATTATTGCAATACTCTATCACATTTTGATAGAGTAACTTTATCACTTGCAAGTCCTTACCAATCAAATCACTTAAAATACATGACAGGCGTATGAAGTGAAAAGTTGGTACGGGATGAGTTTCATTCATTATGAGGTCATTTGAGGTTTATTTAAATGAATAAAGTATAATGACTTACAACAGATGAAATGGAACCTTCATTACTGCCTTCAGCCTCACTAGCATCATCACAATTGTTATCATTCTCAGGATGGTCATCAGCATCTTCTTGAGCAGTATCATTTTCCTAGAAGAAAACATGATAATTCATTCTAGGTGCTACATCAATGGGGTCTCGACAAGTCATCGCTCATTAACTTGTGTTTTCATTTGGACGGACTTGTAAGCCAGATAGTGACTCACTCTAATCAAAATGTGATGTAGTCTTGTGGAGAACAGTATTTCTTATGGTGTAGGACTATTTTTAATCTTTTCATCACCACACATATGAATATATAACAAAAATAAAATTGCCTGATGAAAATAATTTAATTTAACAATTTCATTTAGGTTATAATATATATTATATGGTGATGAACAGACTAACATTAGTCTAAGCCCATAAGGAATACTGTTCTCCACAAGACGACATCATTTGAGGTTTATTTAAATGAATAAAGTATAATGACTTACAACAGAGGAAATGGAACCTTCATTACTGCCTTCAGCCTCACTAGCATCATCACAATTGTTATCATTCTCAGGATGGTCATCAGCATCTTCTTGAGCAGTATCATTTTCCTAGAAGAAAACATGATAATTCATTCTAGGTGCTACATCAATGGGGTCTCGACAAGTCATCGCTCATTAACTTGTGTTTTCATTTGGACGGACTTGTAAGCCAGATAGTGACTCACTCTAATCAAAATGTGATGTAGTCTTGTGGAGAACAGTATTTCTTATGGTGTAGGACTATTTTTAATCTTTTCATCACCACACATATGAATATATAACAAAAATAAAATTGCCTGATGAAAATAATTTAATTTAACAATTTCATTTAGGTTATAATATATATTATATGGTGATGAACAGACTAACATTAGTCTAAGCCCATAAGGAATACTGTTCTCCACAAGACGACATCATTTGAGGTTTATTTAAATGAATAAAGTATAATGACTTACAACAGAGGAAATGGAACCTTCATTACTGCCTTCAGCCTCACTAGCATCATCACAATTGTTATCATTCTCAGGATGGTCATCAGCATCTTCTTGAGCAGTATCATTTTCCTAGAAGAAAACATGATAATTCATTCTAGGTGCTACATCAATGGGGTCTCGACAAGTCATCGCTCATTAACTTGTGTTTTCATTTGGACGGACTTGTAAGCCAGATAGTGACTCACTCTAATCAAAATGTGATGTAGTCTTGTGGAGAACAGTATTTCTTATGGTGTAAGACTATTTTTAATCTTTTCATCACCACACATATGAATATATAACAAAAATAAAATTGCCTGATGAAAATAATTTAATTTAACAATTTCATTTAGGTTATAATATATATTATATGGTGATGAACAGACTAACATTAGTCTAAGCCCATAAGGAATACTGTTCTCCACAAGACGACATCATTTGAGGTTTATTTAAATGAATAAAGTATAATGACTTACAACAGAGGAAATGGAACCTTCATTACTGCCTTCAGCCTCACTAGCATCATCACAATTGTTATCATTCTCAGGATGGTCATCAGCATCTTCTTGAGCAGTATCATTTTCCTAGAAGAAAACATGATAATTCATTCTAGGTGCTACATCAATGGGGTCTCGACAAGTCATCGCTCATTAACTTGTGTTTTCATTTGGACGGACTTGTAAGCCAGATAGTGACTCACTCTAATCAAAATGTGATGTAGTCTTGTGGAGAACAGTATTTCTTATGGTGTAGGACTATTTTTAATCTTTTCATCACCACACATATGAATATATAACAAAAATAAAATTGCCTGATGAAAATAATTTAATTTAACAATTTCATTTAGGTTATAATATATATTATATGGTGATGAACAGACTAACATTAGTCTAAGCCCATAAGGAATACTGTTCTCCACAAGACTACATCACATTTTGATTAGAGTGAGTCACTATCTGGCTTACAAGTCCGTCCAAAGGAAACAGGTAAAAGACAAGTTGATGAGTGATGAGGTCATTGTATTGATTATAAATAACAACAAGATCAGCATACTATATTACCCACATCAACTCATCGGGTATCTAATTTACAGTCTGACTTAAGAGAGTGGATTTGTTTATTAGTATCAGTACTTTGAGTAATCATTCCACTCAAAGCTTTTTTTCTTATTTGCTTTTTTGTGAGCTCTGCTGGGACTTCAAGGTTGTGCTAAATCATAAATCATACGTGTTTTTGGAAAAGGAAAAAATGATAAGAGGCTAAGAAAATATCGGACAAGCCTGAAGAATCAAAGAAGCAGGACGTAGGTGCTTTGCCAAGGACTCTGCATGATGAACAAAATATGTGAATCCTTGGCAAAGCAGCTAATTTCTGCACTTTTGATTCTTCAGGCTTATCCAATATCTTCTTTGCTTCTCTTCTTCTTTTTCAATTCCAAAAACATACATGATGACACAACCTGGAAGTCTCAACGCACCCTAAAGCATCTAAGAGAAAAGCTTGGCTTTGTGCATCGATCAATCACTCGAAGATAGCTCTCAAGCCCTAAGCTCTCAAGTCGGAATGAAAATGTGATTTGTGGTTGGATGATGAGGCTGTTATAGCACCTGAATAATTAACTGTCTCACGATGGTGAAAATGCCATGAGTTCAATCAGCTCGTTGTGCGGTAGAAACTTGATAGGCAATGTTATGTGATAGTAGTCTTGCATACTAATAACTTACAAGATCACTGGATGAACTGGACCAAGTCAAGTCTTCTAGTTGTTTTCTTTTCCTTTGCGACCTCAGTGTCGATTCTGGAATTTCTGGGGCTTCACCCTGTGACTCCTCAAAAGCTCGAAGGTAAGATTTGTATCGTTTAGGTCTTTCTTTTTTTGGACGACCCATAGCTGTAAATGTAAGACAAATGTCAATTCTCTGATTACATAAGGATATGTAAATGACAACACACATTTTTTTGCTGTCTAATAACAATTACTGAATGATTCTACCTAAACTTTACTAAATTAATTAATTAATTAATTAATCTGAAATGAGGTTGGAACATAATTTAAAAACAATATCTGTACCTTGTTTGTTTTATATCATCAATGGTAGACGACAAAAAAAGGCCTGTGTAGTACGGGCATCCAGATTATTATAACAATAATGATAAGGATAATTATCAGGCCTAATAAACAGAAGGAAGGAGCAGAAACCAACACTTCAATGTTGGCGAGGCATCCGGCCGACCCCTTGGTGGTTATGGGACTTGTACTTGAAGCATTCTTCTTCGTTTGTTCTTGCAAAATGGATTCGACTGGTAGGATGTTTTGTGCCAAATGCTTTTTCCAAAATTCTATAAATTAAAAAACACAACTTTTTCTGAGTAAAATATTTACGAAATATGACCAAAAAGAGTTAAATCTATGGTTTTTGTCCTTCCCCTTAGGAAAGTTGTTTACATTGCCAACCTATAACACTTAAATCACAAACTTGTCTCACGTTTCAGAAGTTCAAATTGATGATATTAAACCAAAATACTTTTTAAAAAATCAAAATAAAAAAGGGAAGTCTGTGCTCAATAAGTATTCACGTTTCGACTCTATCAGTTGTATTACGAGAGTGGCAAGGTTGGCACTCACGAAGTAGTGAGCGACTGCAGCGCTCCCGCACGGTGGGTGAGATGCGCACTCTCAGTGGCAGTTGAGTAGTGGCGGTTAAACGTGTCCGTTCCCAAGCTGAGCTCCTTGATCGAAAATGACTTCACATTGTGTCTTCAAATTTCAAGATGAAAGTGTTGGCCGAATTGCGCCAACTAAATTAGTGAAACTTCAGGACAACAAAATCTTTTGTCCAGCTTCTGCAAGAGATCTGCCTGAAGACTTGGTTAAAGTGAAGTGGCAGAAAAGCCTGAGCGATGGGAGCTTCTCATCTGACGGTTATTTTAAAGCTGAAGTTTTGGCCATAGCCGGTGAGTCGTACCGCGATGTCCAGAAAGTTCTATCGGTCTGATCTGATCTAATTTGCCTGCCATAGTTTAGGTTAGTTTTCGTTCGTTGCATCTATCGCACATCAACTGGGCTTGGTTCGTCACAGCTAGTCATATTTCATGTTAGAAGTTTTCACGTGGGACTGTCGGTGTGCATTCCAAAATGAGCATGTTAACAAATTTATACTGGGGGTCGAGTTCTGATTACTTTTAAAGCCTCTCAGCTATTCTGTTCTGCATGCAGTTTGTTTCCTCTTCTTGCTTTCACTTCGGCACTAATGTGGTCTGTATTCCCCATTAGGAAGCGTCAAAACAGCTTTAGCAAAAGCTGCAGAGCTCAAAATCAGGATGCACTCCTCACCTGTCCTGGAGCTACCTCAGGCATCTAATAGTCCATCCCCTAAGAAGAAGCAACGTGTAAGTTTACTTTCTGTCTAATTTATTATTCGTAATGAAATCAATTACTGCAGTGATTTACCTTGTTTGTGTTTCATTTCGATTATGCTTTTTAGAAGTGCAAGAAAACCTCGAAGGATGAGAACACTCGTGAAGTGAAGAAAGGAAGTGAGGATCGTCCAAAGGCCAAAAAACGCCCTTCCAATAAATCCACTGAAGTAGTTTCCGATGTATGTGTTCTCATTATTAAATATCTTAGTGGTTCAATCCTACTTTCAGTTCTTTACGGCAAATTTTCTTGACTGTTCTAGAGTGATGGCTGTACCAAGGCAAAGAAAAAGAAACTGCAACTGGCTGACAATGCCATTCAACGATGTTCTTCCCAAGGCGAGTTAGCGGTCTTGACCAACCCACTGCTTGCGGTAAATTCTCCTCCTATCATAACCCTGGCAATGTTTATTGTTTTAATTTAACTACCTTTCTTTTTTCATGGGCCTCATATTAATTTAATTATTGTTTCTGTAGGGTTTATCTACAAGTGGCGAAAGTAAAGATAGTGACAATGCAGATGAGAAAACTCTGGCTGATCACAAAACAAATTCAATCGTAACTGAAAGTGCTGAGAACTCATCTGGCGTTATGAATTGCCAAAATGATAGTGGTGACAGTTCAGACCATCAGAAAACTTTGAGCTGCCCCAAAGGGAATTTAATTCTAGCGGAAAGCGCTCAGAAGACATCTGGTAGTGAAGATGATCCAATGAATGGAAATGATGGAAACAAATCGAAGGCTAATAGTTCGGATTCAGAAATGGATAGTGAATCTGATGAATCCAGTGAAAAGAAGCCACTCAGCCCTGTTTGCGAGGTGAGTGGTGGCTTTGTTTACATTGACTTACATTGGGAGTGTAAGGATTTTTATGATTTTGTTTCAATTTTCAGGATGATAATCTAGATGAAACACAGCCTGTTGTTTATTCAGATGACAGCATTGATTCTATTGGCCTAGATAGTGAAATCAAGTACTTTGATGAAAAGAAAACATCGTCATCTTCAAGCAGTAGTTCATCTGATAGCGAGGATGAAGTGGCTAAGCTTTCCGCTGCCAAAGGTTCTCTGCAGAAGCAAGTGCTTAGTCTCAAGGAAGATTTGGTTAAGAGTAAGAGAGATTTGAATCTTGCTAACAATTGTCGGGTTGCTCACAAAAACAAGATTGTTGAGTTGGAGAAAGAAATCAAATCTCTTGAAAAGAAGAATTCTGCTTTGCAGGACATGATTTGCCAATCTGTGTCAGGTAATTCTTTTTTCACTACCACAACAGTAGTGTGCCGTTCCAAAATCCAAATTACATTAGGGTGAGAGGGTCTGTGGTGGCAGCTGCCACTAGTAACAGCTATGCCTTCCAGTTTTGACTTCAAAACTATTTTCAGTCACTTATCTTTGGCTTCCATTGAATAATCTCAACATTTGTAATGTATTTCTATTTTTATCTATCTTTCATATGCAGGCAAAAAGGACAAAAGGGAGAAGGTGATGAGCCCTAAACCTCACTCAGCTGTTAAACGCTTGGAATTTGGTAAGGACAGCAATTTTTAAAAGATGTTTCCATGTTTTAAACTTTGATCCTGGCAAATGCTGTACCTAAACCTAATTTTTTGTTTTAGATGATTCTAATGCCAAAGCAAAGTTAGAAGAAAAAGAAAGCAGCCCTAAAAAGGGCTTTGGTTGTATTTCAGAAAATGCTCATGACAAGACTTTTGGTGACAATTCCTTTGATTATAATATATTTGATTCTACGCCAGCTAAGAAAAAGAAAAAGAAGAAAAACCAAGGTAAACCAGCTAAACCCAACTAATGTTAGCACCATACCATACATGGCTGGTGTGCTTGATAAATTTCGATTACCTGAAGCTAATGACATTCATTGATACACAATGAAATTGCACTCTTGGTCTCTTTGACTGTAGCTGTGAATTATTGAGTTCATTTAAAAATGCAAGGAACGTTATTTCCTTATCTTCTTTTCAGATGCTAGAGAGAGCATATCTGTTATAAATGAAGTCAGTGGGAAGGTGTTAAATCACCTTAAGGGGACTACTCCATTAAAACCAGATGAAAAAGGCTTTGTAAGTACAAGATTTCTTTTGTTTCTCCTTTCTGCACATTTCTGCTATTCCTTAGGGCGCTCTTAAACTTTCTGTTGCCCTGATTTGCATGAACAGACATATTTATATTTTGTCGGCATGAAAATTCATAACTTATTGAATTATGCTGCTTTGGCCTGTGATAACAAACTATTGATTGTTTTTCAATCAATGACTAATGCTTCAATTTTTCAGGTCAAGCTTGGAAACAATGTCCTTATTGACCTCCAGGCTATGGAGGATACTCTAAAGGAAAGCAGAAATGACATCCAGAAGATCTCGAAAGGGTTAGCAGGACTGGTATGGACTGCCTCTCAGAGGGAGGAACGCTCCCTGGAAGGGGGCAAGAACAACAGATATCCAAATGCTCCCGCCAAGAAGGCTGCCACCCCTGCTAAGGTCAATACATGCTTAGGTGTGTTCCACTTTATTTTGTTATCTCCATGCTCTTTTTTTTTTTTTTCGTTCTGTAATTATTATGAAATAATTATCTTTGTTATAGGAGTTGTCAAAGCCTATCTTCTACACCAGGGGGAGAGAGATGGCCCTGGCTTGAGTGAAAACTTGAAAACAGGACGAAAAGCAATTGGGTCTAGATTTTCTCAAGATTACTCCCAGTCTAAGGTAAAATTTGAGAATTTCTGTGACTGCACACTTTTGTTAATACAATTCAATTTGATGTCCTATGTTATACTTATTGCCTTTTCTTTTCATTCCAGAGAAGAGCTTCATAGCTCCATATAGCTAATGCTACTTTTAACTTCTTTTGAACTTTTTGAATAATCCAGTTTAAGTTACAATTACTTTTTATGCATCTATCACTGTTGAGTTTACTCAACAGTTATTGTATGCTGCTATTGTATTTTGACAATTTTTTAATTATATTTTGAATTTTCATCTTAATTTGTGCTTTAACAAGTTTTGCAACTTCATTCTTAAACAAGCTTTTTGTCAATAAAGCTGAAACTTTTTTGAAAGTAAAGTCTTATTTTAATCATTTTATTTCACTCATTAACTCTTACATTTATTGTTCATGTAGTTAAGGACATAAGATGGTTTTAAGTTGTAAACCGCTAGGAGAAGTTAAGGTGTGCTACGCTGCTGGTCCAACTCAATTGATGTTCAGCAAAGTAGCGCGGGCGCCTGCTAATTCAGGGACGTCATCCTGCTCCAGTCAAGATAGGCTTTGACTTCCTGGGTGTGGGCCAGTCAGAGATCTACTGCAAGGTGGGATTCAGGGTCATAGTCATGACATCTGCCGGAGACGACCTGCAATCAAGAACGTGTTCTCAGGAAATGCCACTCAGATCTCTCACACTCAGGAAACGGCACTCAGAGTGAAACCACTCAGAGACTGGCACTCAGAGTGAAACCACTCAGAGAATGCCATTCAGAACTCAACCACTCAGGGAGTGCCACTCAGAACTCAACCACTCAGGGAATACCACTCAGAACTCTACCACTCAGGGAATGCCACTCAGAACTCAACCACTCAGGGAATGCCACTCAGAGGTGCGCGAAAATGACTCAGGAATAGACACTCAGAAAATGTTCTGAGTGTTCATTCCTGAGTGACATCCTGAATGCATTTACACCAGTGTTTGAAGGATTACAGTTAGAAGAAGGTGCTGTTGGCGGTGTGTTTTTGTAACATCCTTTTGTGCAACCATGGGTTGGTGTTAATTTTTTACCTTTAATTAACATTCACATGTTGCAGGTGGGCATGATAACTTTGAAGCTGACTTCGCACCTTTGGAAGCGGAAGATGTGACCATAGTGGTGCGTCCTGGGTCAGAGCGTGATGAAACCTTTGTACAAATTCCCGAGACGACTGTTCCTAAAGATGTCGCCAAAGCTACAAAAACAGCAGGTAAACTTTGTTTTTATTTATTGCATTTATACCTGCTTGTGTTTCTCTGGTCCTTGTGTTCATGATACTGTACATATCCCTCTCCATGATTAGGTGTTCAAAAGTGGGTAGCAAGTGAGGATGCTGTCCACATGCTAATTAATGAGTATGGCAAACGTCTGCCCAAATTTAAGACGCAACGAGTCCACAAACACCTTTGGCAAGAGATATCAGATGTCCTCAATGCCAATCATTTTCGCTTCAGCGCTGATCAATGCAGGGTGAAAAAGGGAAGCCTTATGACTTATTTCGGGAAACTGAAAGTCACTAATGGTTTCATTGGAGATGTGAAATATCCGTTTTATGACGGTCTCTTCCACATTGATCAGGGTACCTGGCCCGACAACTTCATTTCAGGGCAAAAGTGTGCCCCAAAAGTTGTAACTTTGGGTGAGTTTCTCATTCTTTTGGGAATATGAATATTCTTTGGATGGTTCTTGCTCTGAATTTAATCTTTGTCATTTATTTGCAGATGATGAAGGCGACATCCATAATGGAAGTAAAGTAGATGAAATATTGGATGATGTTAATAACAATGTTGAAGGTGCCTACAATTTCTTGCACCCCTTCGGAAATAAGGACAATGGTGAAGGTGGTGACGTTTGGCCAATCTTGGGCTCTAACCAAGACGATGGTTCAAATGCAAGTGCCTCTGTTCAAGGTCGTGCAGCGCATGCTACCTATCTTGTTGAAAACCCTACAGTGGCCACAAGGCCCCGTAATGAGACCTACATTGTTGACAATCCCAGAGTCGCTTTCAGACCTCGTAATGAGACTTACATAGTTGGCAATCCCAAAGTGGCTATGAGGCCTCGCAATGAGACCTACATTGTAGCTAAGCCTACTATCTCACAAATTACTGAAACTTCTGCTCAAGTCATTACTGGTGAAATAAAAGTACCTGAAGGTAAGGCTGTGAAGTACTAGTAGAGACATTGTACATTAATTTTATACAGTTCTTGCTAATAATCATTGTATTGTTCCCTATTCTAGATAAGCCAGGGGATCAAGACATCCTAGAAGAATACGAAGATTGCAAGGAGCAATGGGTGGGGCGAGTGTGGAAAAGTAACATTTTCTATAGCGAAGTATCTGCAGGAGTGAAGTCTCGGGGTTATGACTATGGCTCAGATTACTGCAGGAAAAGAGTGGAGGCCATTCAGGACAAGTATAGACGCTTCTATGATGGTGTGAAAACCACTGGTGGTGCTGCATGTACTTGGCCTCTTTACCCGGTTTGCATCAGAGTGTTTGGTGCTGACAATGTGGCGTACAGCCCCAAAAAGACCTTGTCTGTAGGCATTCACGCCAAAATGGAAATGGGTAATGAGGTCGTCAACACTTCTGTACGTTCAAGGCGGGAGAGGCCGCCATCTGACCTTAGGAAGAAGCAGGAGAATGTAGTTGCTAGATTGAAGGGTACAAGGCCAATTGGCCAACGTGATCAGATGATTCAGCTTCAGCAGAGAAGATTGGAATTAGAAGAGTCCTTTGTTGACGAGTTCAAGGGTTTCCGAGCTGATATGAAAGCAAGGGCAAACATTCTCAGAGATGGGATGGAGCTTGTGAGGAGTATGAAGAAATCTGGACAGAATGAGGAGAAGGAAACACATGTTTAATTTTTTTTTCTTTCCTGAATTTGACTTAATTGTTTGCCTGACTATTGTTTGAGTCTCAGTTTAGTTTCTTTTCTTTCTTCACTGTCTGTCTGAACAGGACAGAACTTATGATTATTTCGTTTCTTTCTTTTGTTTTATTTGTCTCTAATTGGACACAATTTTGTTTCTTTTATGTTTATGTGTATTGCTGGGAAGTTCAGCTGTGACAATTGTGAGTGGTGAGGTGGAGACTGAAGTATGAAAGGTCTAGTCGTGCTAGTGTCAGCTGCTGCTGCATTGAGAGATTCAAGGACTGACAATAATTTTTTAAGTATTTTATTCTTTCTTTTGTTGGACACTTTATCATGAACATTTTATTTGTTTGTTTAATTATTAAGTTTGACTGGAGTCTGACTATTTAGATGATAATTAAAGTGATTTACATCCTCTGACATCAATAGTACTTATTTTGCCATTCACTTGCCTCATGTAATGCAAAAATTTACATATTGTGCACAAGGAAATCTCTCTTCTCTACTCCGCTTCTTTGAGCATCCACTATTAATCTATTCAATTGCTGAAGTGGCATCGGCTCATTTTCCATGAGCTGGTTCAGTACATCATCAGGCGCATCCCAGGCATCTTCCAAATCCTGTAAAATTAGTATAACAGGTATTAGCTATTCGATGGATGATTTTACATTGATTTACATTTTGCTCACCATCAGAACTTCTCCATTCAAAATCATAAAATTGTGAAGCACAAAGCAGGCCATGATATGGTCGGTGGCAATGTCCAGATTTTCGCACTGCAACATCTTCATACGTCGCCACTGCCCAAATGCTTTCCCAAACGTATGCTCAATGCGTGCACGGCACCTACACAGGGCATAGTTGAAGCGTCTCTGCAACTCAGTCAAGTTGCCCCTGTTCCTGAAGGGTGCCATGATCTGTGAAGTAACAGAGGAGTACTTTGAGTAAAGCAGAATCAAGCTTAAATATGTACAGCACTAATAAACTTTCGAAGTTTGTGACTGGATAGGCACCATCACCAATCAAATGCTCATCGACTGCAATGTACTGCTGCTGGTCGTCATTAAGGAGCCTTTGATACAAGGGACTTCTCCGAAACACGCGCTGATCATGCATGCTCCCTACTTCTCCCAAATGTATGTCCCTTATCAACAACGAATCATCACAAACAACACTTGTGTTGAAGCTGAAAGTGTCATGCCTATTTATGTAACGATCTGGCTGTTCAACTGGAGCTGTGATATTATTGTAGGTGCCGTCCACTACACCAACGATACCAGGGAAACCAGAATATGCTCTAAACCTTTCCTTTATTCTGATCCTCTCTTCAGCATCGGGCCACTGACTGTATTTAGGTGCTAGTTCACGTAGAGCTTCTATTATGTAAGAGTAGTGGTAATAAAAAGTTCCTGGCAAGACTCCAAAACGTAAAGCGACACTTCCGAAAGTGTCAGGGTTGGCTAGGATCCACAGCACTATAAGAAGTGGAATGTCCAAGGGCGCTCTCACTCTTTGCACTTTGCCAGAGTATACCAGATGATGCGCAAGAGTTTCAAGTAGAGTCTATAAAGGAATTTAGGAACAAGTTACATTACCGTTACTTAAAGATACTTGATAGAAAAACTAATACATACCTCATATGTATCTTTTCTAAGTCTGTAGTGTTTTCTGAATGATGGGTCACCCATAGATCTATATCCTTCTATATCCACCTCCACTCTGACCCAGCTTCCATCATCATCGTCTTCTGCCAAATAAACAATCAGTATTTAGAAAAAATGGACGCTGAAATTAGACTTTTGACAGAATTTACTAACCTCCAAAATCGTCACCATCTTCTAGCATGCCCATAATACGGGCTCCAATACGGCCCACAAACATTGCCATCGTTTGTTCCTCTTCGGCAAAGAGGGCCAGTTCATTTTCGAGTACATTTGCTCTAAAATGATGAAGATCCATTACAGACCTTTAGAAGGTGCGACGTATGACTACCAGTAAGAAAGTGTCTGTATGACGACGGAGCAGAAATGTCACGGCCTTGTGAATGCACGTTCGGAGTGTCCGCGAACGCGCTCGCGGTGGCCGTGAGGCAGAAACAGAATCAGAATCCAGACCCAGCGCTTATCTTGATAAAGCCAATGTCACAACAACGGGCTATGGTAGTTTGCTGTCTGAAGTGGAATAATAATAATAATAATAGGAGCGATTGGGGCATGTGCCACTTGTGGCACTTGATAAAAGATGGACATGAACCGCACATACACTACTTTGAGTCATCCCTGAGCTAGCGGCGACCCTTTGCTATGCAGGTCTATTCTTGGTGCCATCATGAGTGTGGCAAACAGCCTCGAAACAACGAGGTAAACAAAGGATCGAACCCTTATAACACACCGGAACGGCACTCCGACAATGCGGCCCCCGGGGGCTGGGCTGTTTAACTTTCCTTTGGTCGCCGCTAGCTCAGGGATGACTGAATGTACTGTAACTGCATGCCAATATTAAATGTTGGCCACACGTAAGGCAGGAGCAGTCAGTGGCATATTATGTCAACATAGATGTACTGACGGTCGTTGATCTGGAGGTCAGCTACTGCCTGAAACACGAGACAGGTTTAAAATGATGGTCCGGTCTGCATCCGTATCTTAGCATGAACGTGCTTTAGGCACTTACCTCGAGAGATTCCACCACAGCGGGCAACCATTTCATGCCATTCCCAGACCTGGACGAGAGGAGCGCCACCCATCTCTTCGCGATGCCCTTCTCAAAGTAAGAAGTGGTCAAGCGGAGATCGTCGCACTGCACGTCCGTGAGTAGTAAAGATACCGTATTGTAACAGCCGCCATTTTGATCCCGCATTGTAACACCCCCTCCCCCTGAGCCGCCATCTTGGGCGGGCCTACCCCAACACCTAACCTAAGGGGTGGCCATCTTGGGCGAGCCTAACCCAGCCACCCCTAACCTAAGTGCCACTAACCCCGCCACCCCTAACCCAAGCTAAGCCCACTAACCCAGCCACCCCTGACCAAAACCTACTTTTTTGTCGTCATCTTAAGTGAGCCTAACCCAACACCTAAGCATGTCTGTACGTATCCGCCGCGGGTCCGCATTCGCACCGGGGGACCGTCCGGGAACGCGCGCCGCCCGGGAACGCGCCGCACCGAGTCCGAGAACGCGTTTGAATTTTGCCGCCGCCGGAGGGGGAAAACGCGCCGTGTCGAGCCGGGCCGGGACCGCGAGGCGGTGTTGCCGCACCGTCCACGCTCCGCTCCCCACTCGCGACGTGAGCGCCCCAAGCGAGCTGCGTGAAGTTGGCATAGCCACTTGACGCACAAATAAAAAGCTATATACCAATAATTTGAGCGTAATTTGAGCGTTCGAATGGCCATAGGTATATAATTTGTGCGTCAAAAATAAAGCCTGTATCTAGAATTGTTTATTGGTGATGCCAATTTCACGCCGGCATAGCCATTTGACGCACAAATAAAAAGCTATACACCAATAATTTGAGCGTAATTTGAGCGTTCGAATGGCCATGGGTACATAATTTGTGCGTCAAAAATAAAGCCTGTATCTAGAATTATTCATTGGTGATGCCAATTCACGCCGGCATAGCCACTTCACGCACAAATAAAAAGCTATACACCAATAATTTGAGCATAATTTGAGCGTTCTTATGGGCATGGGGTACATAAATTGTGCGTCAAAAATAAAGCCTGTATCTGTGATGTCCATCAACATTTTTAGATACAGGCTTTATTTTTGACGCACAAATTAAGTACCCATGGCAATTCGAACGCTCAAATTACGCTCAAATTATTGGTGTATAGCTTTTTAATTGTGCGTCAAGTGGCTATGCCGGCGTGAAATTGGCATCACCAATAAACAATTCTAGATACAGGCTTTATTTTTGACGCACAAATTATGTACCCATGGCCATTCGAACGCTCAAATTATGCTCAAATTGTTGGTGTATAGCTTTTTAATTGTGCGTCAAGTGGCTATGCCGGCGTGAAATTGGCATCACCAATGAACAATTCTAGATACAGGCTTTATTTTGGACGCACAAATTATGTACCCGTGGCCATTCGAACGCTCAAATTACGCTCAAATTATTGGTGTATAGCTTTTTATTTGTGCGTCAAGTGGCTATGCCGGCGTGAATTGGCATCACCAATGAACAATTCTAGATACGGGCTTTATTTTGGACGCACAAATTATATACCTATGGCCATTCGAACGCTCAAATTACGCTCAAATTATTGGTGTATAGCTTTTTAATTGTGCGTCAAGTGGCTATGCCGGCGTGAATTGGCATCACCAATGAACAATTCTAGATACAGGCTTTATTTTTGACGCACAAATTATGTACCCATGGCCATTCGAACGCTCAAATTACGCTCAAATTATTGGTGTATAGCTTTTTATTTGTGCGTCAAATGGCTATGCCGGCGTGAAATTGGCATCACCAATAAACAATTCTAGATACAGGCTTTATTTTTGACGCACAAATTATATACCTATGGCCATTCGAACGCTCAAATTACGCTCAAATTATTGGTATATAGCTTTTTATTTGTGCGTCAAGTGGCTATGCCAACTTCACGCAGCTGTTCCTTTCCACACCGCCGTCCCCAATAATAACAAATAAAAATAATAAATATGTGACACAATATTTGCACTACTTGCCTTTTCGGACCACAATTTGTCTAGGGACTCAACATAAACAAGGTAGGTTTACGCCAGACCGTGTCTTGTCGTAACAGGCTTCGCGATGCTGCGCCAGTTACGACAATCCACGCCTGGCGTTACACCTACCTTGGCCTGCGGCGCTTCCCTGCTTGCCTTCGGCAAGCTGTCTCAAGGATTTTTGAGGCATTGAGTAATGCACCACGTGAAATCTGCAATAAATTTTTTTAGTCGGTCAATCCCCTTTTTTCAAGATCCTGATTCGGCAAACTGATGAAGTCGGGCTCCTAGACCCCCCTTCCAACCCCTCTTTAAAAATATCTTGCCGAGACCTATCGAAATCTGCAATAAAAATTTTTAGTCGGTCGATCCCCTTTTTTCAAGATCCTGATTCGGCTAACTAATGAAGTCGGGCTCCGAGACCCCCTGTCCGACCCCTCTTTGAAAAAGTCTTGCCGAGACCTATCGAAATCTGCATTAAAATATTTTAGTCGGTCGATCCCCTTTTTTCAAGATCCTGATTCGGCTAACTAATGAAGTCGGGCTCCTAGACCCCCCTTCCGACCCCTCTTTGGAAAGGTCTTGCCGAGACCTATCGAAATCTGCAATAAAATTTTTTAGTCGGTCGACCCCCTTTTTTCAAGATGAAGGGTCAAAGTTCATTATGTTAGTAAATTCGGGCCGAGGTAGCCAATTCGCAGTTAAAAGTTTGGTCAGGGGTCGAAATTGATTTCATTTTCGTCATCAGCACCTTCTAAAACATACGAAATCATGTAAAAATGTCTCTTAAATATAAAGTCACTGAAAAGTTGCACTTTTTCTGCCATTTTTTTAGTGTTTTTTCGTTGGTACGACTAAATTATTTGAGATAGAGAGCTGAATTTCGGCGTGTGGCGAGCCAAGGATATACTTAACAACCGTGCAAAATCTCGTCTCGATCGGCCGAGCCGTTTGGGAGGAGTAGTGCGGACACACAGACAGACAAACAAACAGACAGACAAAACTTTTCAACCCCACTGGAGTAACTGGCTCCGCTAATCGCTCAGCCAATAACAGTTTCAGCATTGAAAAGTAATAAAGGAACGATTGCAGGTATAAATTATGAAAGGATACAAACCATTGCGAGAAATATCATTAATCACATTTCTTATTGATGCTTGTGTAAAGCTATCAATATTCTTTTTCTTGCACTGATACTTTCTTCTTTTATTTGGAGTTTTCACAGTGTTTGTTTTTACCTTCTTTACACATTCAGTTACTAAGCGGCCACTGACATTTAGTGCAGCACTTACACGGTCCCTGTCCGAGATAGAGTTTCCATGAGTCAGAGCAGGTAACTTTTTAACTAAGTGAAAAAAAAAGTGTCCTTACCTAGCTCTTTGTACACTGATGAGCGGGCCACCCGCATACTTTTCTTGTTGAAAGTATTGGTAAAGTTTTGAAATAGCAGTAATTAACTGCCTATTGAAAGGAACAACTCTGAAGGATGTTCTGTTGTTGAAGGAAGATTTCCTGTCAACCTTCGACTTGGTACCCCTTGGCTGTCTTGGTTTCTTGATGATGGGAGTTTTAGGAGTTTTCGGAGTTTTGAACTCACACTTTTGGTCTCCAATGTTCATGTCTGTGGCCCTAGTTTTGGTCTTTGGAGTCCTCAAAAACTCTACCTCCTCACATGTATCCAACAGAGGTGAAGATGATGTAATTTTTGAGTGAGACCAGCCAGATACTCCTTCATTTTTTACTGAGGCCTCTGTGAGTGATGGAGACAATTCCGACTTGCCTGGTGATACTTCATCAAGAACTTTTTCTGTTGTACTCAAAGTCCCTACCATTGAGGATGTTATTTCAGATATGTTGTTGGGTAATTTGGAACTGCCCAAAGTATTTTCATTAGTACAATCGATATCAACCCAATCATCACTGCAATCAAAGATCTGCAACAAATATGAGGTAACAGTCAGTTGAGAAATTAGGTAGAGTCATTTTCTCATAGTCAGGGATTGACAACATTAACTAACCTCAAGATCATTTTCTAAGCTATGTTTTTCTTCGTCAGTTGTAAAATCCTGGTATACAGGATGAAACGAGTCTGTCTCCAAGTTATAAGTTGAAACTAACAGACTTTTATCCTTAGAACAATTTTCATAAAAGAGCAAATATGCTTCTAGTCCTAACTTTATTAAGTCACAAGGGTATATCTACCAAAATAAAGGAGACAACATGGATTAAAATGCGACAATAAAACTGAGAATATGTTAAACATTATTTACGAATAATAATTATTTTTTTAAAAATAAATATATGAAAATTAAAGGGAACAAGTGGTTGCTCTTCAGCCCGATCAAGTTCAACACAGGTACCAGCATACAGTGTCTTAATGAGATCAAGAATCTGAAACAGTGTAACATCAAGCCTGTCTAAATCTTGTGGACTCACTTCAAAGCATAATATTATCTTTATGTCTTGCAGAGTAAATACAGCCTCCAGATGTTTGTCTCCTTGTTGTATCTTGTTTTCTTTATAAACAATGAGGAACGGCAAGGCACGCATCAAACACCACATCTGAGAACCACTCTGTTTCAGTTTTGTGCGTGTTACCAACATTTCACGAGTGAAGTTACGTAAAGGCTTATTCTTATTATCAGGAACGCCATAAGAGGAGGATGCAACTCTTACATTGAATTCTTGCAAAGTCATAACTTGCTGTACGACAATAAAATGCCTAAGAACTAGCTTGACCAGTAGGGGCACTACACCCTCAAGCAAGTCATGGAATGCATCGAACAATGAGTCAAGAATCAAAGCACTGGAAGTTCAAGAGAAGAACCATGCTATGAACTCAGGAGTAATCCAGCATATGCAAAAATGTAGCCGGAGAAATACTAAAGAAATACACGGAGTACCTGAGGACAAGGGTGAAAACCTCTTCGAAGTAATTGATGACATTGGGAGATTCTTGAACGTCACCATCAACAAGAATCATATTGATGCCATTCATCGCATACCCTCAAACTCTGGAATAAAGCCCATTATTGTCAAATTCACAAACAGATGGGTTTGTGATGAGATGAAACTGAAGAGACGAGGGACCAAGATAAAGGCGGCTGACATTGGCTACGAAGATAATGACTCCAAGATCTTCATAAATACCAGTCTATCTAAGCCCAAGAGTTATCTTGCTATGAAAACAAGGCTGGAGTTCAAGAGGAAGGGCTGTTCAGTGATGGTGGATGACAGTGCCAACATCTGGGTGATGAGACATTACACAGACCCTGCAGAAGCAAGTCAGCATAAAAACGAGAAATTCAAGATTATGTCCGAGGATGACTTCATTCCCACGCTGCAGAGACTCAACCTTCTCCAAATGGAAGTGCGCAATCTACAATCCTCATCCCTACTGGGATTAGGTGAGCTCCACAAAGACTGGTTAAATATCTACTTCTTGAATGTACGAAGTATCCGTGCAAGTGATTCTTTTGATAAAATTAAGGAAACCATTGATAAATTAGTAAATGTACATGTCATCTGCCTTGTTGAGACCTGGTTGCATAAAGAAGATACAGTGTTTTTCGAAATTGATGGGTATAAAGCCTTTCACAATACTAGGATTGGTTAGAGGAGTATCCTTGTATTTGAGGAATGATATAAAATACCTAAGCAATGGGATGATGGGTGAAGAGATAAAAATTACCTCAATAAAAATTCAAGTAGCTATGAAAATCATCAATCTAGTGGTAGTCTATAACCCATCTGTCCTATGTATCTCTCAGTGTATTTATATGCTTGACCCTATACTCCAGAAAACTGGTAATGAATCGTGTGTTGTTCTCGGTGATTTCAATGTTGATGTAAGTAAAAATAGTGTGATAAGTGATCAGTACATGAATTTCTTATCGTCAAAAAATTATACAATACTTTCTTATCGTCAAAAAATTATACAATACTTAATAATAGTATTACTAGGCCAGATAGTGGGACAATAATTGACCATGTACTTTCAAATATGAGTAGAGGCAAATGTATGATAAACACTGTACAAAATGATATCAGTGATCATAACTGTATAATCTTCTCTACTAAAGGAGTTATGTTTGATAATATGTCTCAAAATAGAACTGGCTGCTATGGCAAAATTGATGATGAAAAAGTAAATAGATTATTGGAACAAGCATTAAGTCGAAAACAGCAACCAGTCGAAGTTGAGAACCTCTCTGAGTTCATTCATAGTAATATCAATAGTGCAATGGAGAAATCGATTACATACCATAAAACTAAAAATGATCACAAAAAATTAAACCCATGGTCTACAAAGGAACTAGCAGTGTTAACTGTGGCAAAACAAACGCTACATAAAAAAACTAGGTTGCATAAAGATAATGAGATTATTAAGAAAGAGTATAAGAAGGTGTGTGCCGAAGGTAATAAGTTACGAAGGAGATTGAAATCTGAGTACACTGGAGCTAAGCTAGATGTATGTAAAGACAAAAATAAGTCGGTGTGGTCAGTTCTTAAGGAGGTATCAGGTATTGCACAAAGCAAAGGGGAGATGGAGATTATCAAATTAGTACATGATAACTGTCAATATCAGACTCAAGCTGAATGTTGGCCCATCCTTATCAGCTAATCTTCCTGAAGCTACCAGGTGTTATAATCCTCCTGAAATACAAAACTCATTCGACTTCGAGCCAGTTAGTGACGAGGAGATTAAGAGTATTATAAGTAGTCTTAGTAATAAATCGTCTAGTCCCGATGGTATTAGTAACATTGTACTGAAAGAAATTAAGGAGGCGGTAGCACCGGCACTAGTAAAACTTTGTAACCAATCCTTCCAACAAGGAAGTTTTCCATCTCACTGTAAGGTCACCAAAGTAAGACCACTTTTTAAATCTGGTGACACTACTGATCCTGGAAACTACAGGCCAATATCAGTCCTATCTGCACCGTCTAGAGTTCTTGAAAAGGCCGAAAAAAATAGATTTGAAAAATACCTGGACCACATTAATTTCTTTCATAATTTTCAATATGGCTTTAAAAATAATAAGGATGCTCATGGTGCTGTTTTCGATCTTGTAACAAACATACAAGACTCACTAGATAAGAATCATTTTACATGTGCTGTTTTCATAGATTTAAAAAAAGCTTTTGATACTGTAAACCATGATATTTTGCTTAAAAAGTTGAAGAGAATTGGGTTGAGTGACAAAGCCCTAAGTTAGTTTAAGTCCTATCTTACGGACAGACCACAGTTTGTATGCCTCGGCAGCTCTAAAAGCACATGCAAATGCATAATATGCGGCGTACCGCAAGGTTCTATTCTTGGTCCTTTACTGTTTATCGTCTACATAAATGACGTTGGAAGTCTGAACTTGAAATGCAAACTACAACTTTATGCTGACGATGCTGTTTTGTATTTTTCATCTAACGATCTTGTATCAGTGGAAGCTACTATTAATGATGACCTTAAACGCTTAATGACTAATTCTTATGTAACAAGCTCAGTATAAATGCTTAGAAAACAAACTATGTACTTTTCTCTAAGCTATCCATGAGTGGAAATAAGCTGAGCATTGCTATTGGAAGTCATCTGATTGATGAGGTCACAGAAGCTAAGTACCTTGGAGTATACTTAGATAAATTTTTTAATTTCGAAAGTCATATTAATAAGCTTCTCCCATCTCTGAGAGCAACTAATAGACTGTTGTATAGAGTTAGGAAAGTGTTGCCTGTCAAGCAATTAAGGACTTTGTACTACGCCTTTTTTCACTCACATATGTCATATATGTGCTCAATATGGGGCTTGGCAAACCAACTGGTTTGCAAAAGTTCTGCAGAGTTCTGCAAAACAGTGCCATCAACACTGTTAAAAACAAGCTAGGGCCCGCCCTTCCGTCGAACCGAGTTGCCAGCTCCGCTTCGCTGCGCCGGCAACTCGGTTCGACAGGGGGCCGGCCCAGCTTGGCCTGCCGGCGGCCTTTCCTCGGGCCTTCGGCCCTCGCATCAGACCCAACTTGGCCAGTCGAAGGCCCGGGCCTTCGGCCCGCTCTCATCAAACACCCCGTGAGCGGGTAAGGCAAAGTTATCGATGTACCATCGTGACTTAGGCCCGCCCTTCTATTCACAATATGCAAAAGTCCTTACACTTTTTACTCCAACTGTCCTTAGAATATGCCCATTTCATTTGTCTCTTAGCCCTCATTCCAAAAATACTCATATTTGCCATGCTACTGCAACTCCTTGCAATGGAGGCACAGCAGGAGCGCAAAACGAGCCCGTCGCACTTTTTCACATAACTCATGAAGGCGGGCTCCTGGACCCCCCTTCCGACCCCTCGTTGAAGAGGTCTTGCCAAGACCTATCGAAAACTTAAGTAAAAATTTTCAGTCGGTCGACCCCCTTTTTTCAAGATCCTGATGTGACTAATAGACGAAGTCGGGCTCCTGGACCCCCTTTCCGACCCCTCGTTGAAAAGGTCTTGCTGAGACCAATCGAAATCTGCAATAAATTTTTTTAGTCGGTCGACCCCCTTTTTTGAAGATCCTGATCTGGCCAACTTGTAAAAGCGGCCGATGGGGTCGGGACCAGGTCCATTCATCTTGTCTCGTCGCCCTGATTCCAAAAATCCCCCTATGTGCCCTGCTGGCACCAATAATGGCGGAAATCCCCCTCCCGCCCATGCAAACCATGATGCAGCTGCTGCAGGCCTTGCGCGGGTCGGACGGGATTTGCACCACCGGATTGTTTGTTCGGACGGCCCTCCTGAAGTACCCTCCAAATCTGGTCACTCCAGCTCAACTCCTTCCTTGTACACAGACGACGACAACAACGACGACGACGACGACACACAGACACAAAGGCAAATGCATATGCCGTCCCCCTATTTTTTGAATAGAAGGGCGGGCCAAAAAATATGAAAATTCAGACCGATTTCGTCTTACTTTGTGGTCTGAATCGCAAATTCATAAAATGAAACGAATATTCAGACCAACTGTCTGAAAAATGTGACTTGCTGTCAGAAATTTGGATTCAGACTGGCAGGTCTGAAAATTTACAGCGGCGAATATCAAGTTTCGTACCGGTGGACTGAAATATTGTACTTTGTTGTCCGAAATCTAAATTCAGACTTGTGAAGTCGGAAAACAGGCCAAAAATCACCATTAACCTTAAACATTTTGCGGTATTCTTAAAAATAAAGAATATGCTATTGTTTTATTTCAAATAATACTTTCGTTTATTGTAGTACGAGCAAAGAGAGTGTTTCAGAGCTCCAAAACGGATACATTTTGCTATAGCCGCTAGGTGGCGCTAGTGTCGCATTATTGAAATCTTGGAGTTAAAATTGCCTCTGCAGCCAAAATGAGGTGAACATTTAGTTAAAAACCTATTTCAAGTCATTATCTGAGATGGCATGAGTGTACTACAGCAAGATTGATTTGAATAAGTAGAGTATTCGCCAAATAACAGAGAATACAACTTCGCTCTCGCGCATGCCCACGGGTCGACGTGTGGTTGGGTTCGGGTCGATCTCTCTTCAGTTAGTGCAATTGCGAAATGGTCGCTTCTTGCAACTTGCAGTAGTTGGCTATATTTTTAAGTTCACATCCTCGTCCGTAGGAAAAAAATACGTTGACACTATAAATATTTCACTCTGTGGAGTAGGTAATGTAAGTGAGACTATCTCTGTTATTTCTGTTTCGGACAACAAAGTCTGATAAGTAAGACCGATAGGTACGATTTTTTATACAATATATTGATCTGAATATTAATAATTACGTTGTCTGAATTTTAAGTCCTTGTAGTATGAAAGTTTTAGTATGAAAATTCATACTGCAAGTAAGTAAATCGGCTTCTTACAAAAAATTATGAATTTTCAGTAAATTTTTTTAACAGTGAAAATTATGTTAAACCTAGATCGTTTATCCCATACAAAATCACTGTACGAAAATACTAAAATCTTACCATTAGAAGTAATAGTTAAGACTCAGCTAGTAAATATATTATATAATCATGTTCATGGCAAAAAGTTACTTAACTCTGAACTTATTACTAACTCCCAAATTCATCAGCATAACATAAGGAATGCTTTCAATCTCAGACTTCCACAAGTCAAATCCACGTACTATAGGCTAAAAACACCGTATTATAATGCAATATCATGGTTTAATCAGCTGCCGCTATCTCTAAGGAATACTTTCCAAATATCCTTTAGAATCAAGTGTAAACAAATGTATCTCTCTCAATACCTAAGATAGTGTTGTAAATTTTTGTGTTGTTCTTTCTTTTTTGTTTTGTCAGTTCTTTGCTGTTTTGTCAGTTTCCTTTATGTTTATTTTGTTGTTTTTCCATTCCTGAGCACGGGTCAACCGCAATCGTTTTGTTTTCTTGTATAGTCCAAAACAGGGCCATTGCCCTATGGACATTTATTGTAGTTGAAATAAAAAAATAAAAAAAAAATACTTAAATTCATAGTCAATAAGCTAAATTAACAACAGAATAAAAATAAGAAAGCACATTAATAAATACTGAAAAATTAATAGAGATCACACGGGCTTTATTCTTCTTCGCTTTCCTCTTCATCTGAGGTAGGGAGAATGTCTGGATCATAATCAGATTGGTCCTCTTCCCCATCTCCTTGCAGACCGATGTAGAATGGGTGACATTCTGGGTCAATGAGGCAGGCCCGGACTGGCCCGGGCCGCGGGGGCGCGATCGCGCCCGGGGCCCCGAGAAAACCGCGGGGCCTTGACCGTGGGCTAAGCCTCAGGCTGCGGGCCACGGGGCTTTTTGACAGCGGGTATGAAACAATTTGAGCGACAGAACTGATATTCTGATCTGGAAACATGGAAAATTGTAGAAAAACTCGCAAATCGTGTAATTTTTCGCTTGCAGCTCGCTTCGCTCGCTGGGTTCCTACCTTGGTTTCTACGAATTCTTCAACGTTCGGCTCGCTTCGCTCGCCAACACGTAATAGAGCAACAGCGATGGAAATGCAAGAGATTGATCATGTAAATTTTCCCATCTGACTTGCTAACCAATTTATTAGCTTTTCTTTCGAGATTTGGCTTGCTTTGCTCGCTAAACAAACGTGTCATTCTACTCGAGAAGGGAAAAAGTGATGCAACAGCGGAAAAGCGTGTCTATTTTCACCTCTACTTCACTGAGTGTCTCTGAAATGGACATAACATAAGCCTTTTGTCCCCCCCCCCCTGAATTCACTCATTAAAGCGTTACAAAGAGTACTTTTTCGTTATAAAATGGCAGCGCTACGGGGCCCTTGCCGTTGCATTGCGACCGGGGCCCTAACCTAGCCAGTCCGGCCCTGCAATGAGGTGGAGCATTTCAAGTAGGTCATTCTTTTTCTGTTGCTTAATAGGGTTTGGCCCACTGTAGGTTTTTTGACGGATCAGGCGCAGTGGTCCCTTCTTCTTCCTCTTGATGTCTAGATACAGGAAAGGCGCATCCTTGTCATGAGTTTGTTTGTACGCAATGGCTCCAGCAGGATAAGCCTTGCTGTGCTGGAGCCACACAACATCCTTCCACAAGAATTTCTCTCCAAGGGAGCGGGTTGCCTGTGCTGGACTCTGCGGGCGCACCCGAACGAAGCGGTGCTGTTTTGGGTGGAGATTGCGCCCCTGCGCCGCGGTTCACGCGGTTTTGACGGCATAGTGACCTCGCGTCACTGCCACGTCTGGACTCAACGGTGTCGCGAGGCCGCCATGGCTGTGTTCAGGGCCGGACTGGCTAGGTTAGGGCCCCGGTCGCAATGCAACGGCAAGGGCCCCGTAGCGCTGCCATTTTATAACGAAAAAGTACTCTTTGTAACGCTTTAATGAGTGAATTAATAGGGGGGGACAAAAGGCTTTTGTTATGTCCATTTCAGAGACACTCAGTGAACTAGAGGTGAAAATAGACACGCTTTTCCGCTGTTGCATCACTTTTTCCCTTCTCGAGTAGAATGACACGTTTGTTTAGCGAGCAAAGCAAGCCAAATCTCGAAAGAAAAGCTAATAAATTGGTTAGCAAGTCAGATGGGAAAATTTACATGATCAATCTCTTGCATTTCCATCGCTGTTGCTCTATTACGTGTTGGCGAGCGAAGCGAGCCGAACGCTGAAGAATTCGTAGAAACCAAGGTAGGAACCCAGCGAGCGAAGCGAGCTGCAAGCGAAAAATTACACGATTTGCGAGTTTTTCTACAATTTTCCATGTTTCCAGATCAGAATATCAGTTCTGTCGCTCAAATTGTTTCATACCCGCTGTCAAAAAGCCCCGTGGCCCGCAGCCTGAGGCTTAGCCCACGGTCAAGGCCCCGCGGTTTCCTCGGGGCCCCGGGCGCGATCGCGCCCCCGCGGCCCGGGCCAGTCCGGGCCTGGCTGTGTTGAGTGTCTTGTTTGACACCTATTCCTCGTGGTGTTTCTGTCAGGGTAACGGTCACGGTGGTTATGTGAGTAGATTTCTTCTTGGTATGATGTTAATGCTTGCATGTGGCGTGAAGCATGGCTTGGATCTTTCTAGGCTTAGACCTGCGGCACATGTGTTGTGGCTGGCGTCGCTGCTAACGAAGGGGCTCCTCCCGTAGTGCCCCATGACCCTCCTCAGGGGCTTTTTGGTCTACAAGAGTGGGATGAGGATGACCTCCAGGCAACTTTTCCCCTGTTTATGTGTCTCAGGTGTAATTCTCCTGTGTTTTTGAGTTTTATTATTTTCTCCCTTTTCTTTTCCCTTATTTCGGCGGTTGGTTGGGTTTATACTGTTCCTTTCCTCTTTCACTTTTATTTTCCGTAGACCGTCGTTCCTCCGGTGATTCTCGTAGTTCCTGTGCCTGACCCTCTCCCTGAGCCTCTTCCCGAGCCCGTTCCTGAGGCTTTCCATGGGGCTGACGCTGTTCCCGTCGGGCCCATGTGGGGTGCTCCTCCTATGGTGGAAGACATGTGGGCTGAGCTTGCTGTCGACCCCGATGTCGTCGTCTTGGCCGAACTCGGTGGCGACGACGAAGCCGACGTTCTTCAGGCGGGGCTTGACGAGGAAGAGCCTGAACCCCCCGTTCCTTACGATTTTGTGTCGCGTGGCCCTGGGGTGGGAACAGTTCCGGGTGCATATTATGAGACCCTTTCGGGATTCGGCACCCCTCCCCCACCACCGCCCCAGAGGAGCTCCCAGACATGCCGAAAGCGGCTCGCGCGAGGCTAGCCGCCACTATTATGCCAAATTCGCCCGAACAGCTCCTATCAACTCTATCAACGCCATTAAAATGCGACATGTTGACCGATGCAGCGTTTACCAGCTGAGCGCGTGGGAATTTTCAACAGAGCGTGGGAAAATATGCGTTAAGAGCAGTTGCTTCCATGGAAATTTGCGTTGCTTGCCCCAATATGGACTTTTTACGCGATGCGAAATATGTTTTTGTGTACAAAGTGTTTGGTGTGATGTGGAGGCCTGCATCGTCAAGGAGGAATGGTATGTAAATAAGTAAACAGGAAACTAATTATACTTTGTCACTAAAGAACATGTATTTATAAATGCTTTTAAAACAATATCATAGAAGCCATGCCTTGTAACAAAATTGCTATTAGGAAACATTTAAAAAGGAAATTTGTAATAAATTATAAAATTTATTAAAACTGACAACAGTATAGAAGTTGCAAAAAAGACTTAAAAAGACTAGATAAATAGGATTCATTTAAAAGTTAAAAATTACAAAAATAGTTTTTGAAATAACATATCATTTGGATCTTTCATCTTATGTTGCTATTGGTATTGTATAATGAATACGATAACCATTTCATTACAATTAGTGAGACTTAACATGAGCGATATTGTTGCGAATGCTTTCAGCAATTTGACGCCTGCGTTTAATTTTCTTTGATTTTGTTTTCCTCAGACTCGACGATGGATCTTCTTCCTGTGTGGCACTTGCTTTCCCTGGTTTCCTTCCTGCAGGGAGCCGGTTACTGGTCCTTGGAGCATTTGGAGGCCTTCGTGCAATCGATTTGCCCAGAACCTTCATCCGTCCCAAACGCACAGATGATGAAGAGTATCCCTTTAATGAGTCTGCGACGTTCACCATGGCACCTGTTGCCCCACTTCCAGTGGTAACTTTTTTGAGGCCTTTAATAGCCTTTTGCATGTACTCAAAGTATTTGTCTTCATTGCCTGCAAGGTCATGTAGTCTCTCCCATTCCTCTCCAAACTGTTTAAGAATTCCGGCTTTTTCTTCAGTTGTGAAGCTTGACTCCTCTTGAATGTTGTTTGTTACCTTTTGTTAACAGAAATAAGACAATCACAATCTAAAAATTTTCTTATTAATGGCAGTCATTTGAGCAACTTTGTTATTATTTTATTACCTGGTTGATGTCAATCGCATCTTCTGCTTGTTGTTCAATTGAAGTTACTGTGTTTTCTTGCAAATCCATTGAAGTGATTGTATCTTCTTGCAGGTTCAATGGCGTGCCTCCATCCAGACCTTCTTTCAGTCCCAAGAAAAATTTTGGGGGAGGACACTTCTCACCCATAGCCAACAATCCAAGCTGGTATCGATCGGATGACAAAATGGGTGGAGCATTTGGGAAGCAGCCACCTTCCACTGAGTGCAGCAATGCCTCGTGCTTGCAAAATGCTCCACTGCAGCCAGCTTTGCAAGTGCACACACCCAGGGAGCGGTTGACTTCATACATCAGCTCCGATGTGGTAGCTGATGGCACCATGAATGTGTCTTCATCAACTTTGACAATTTTATTAGCCAGGTCAGTGTCAATTTTCCTCAATGTGGCTTCATATACCAGCACTGGTTTAGAATCTCTATTGTAGGCAACTCTTAAAATTCTATTTCTCATATAATTCTGCCAGACAGTCACTATATAGTTTATTAAAGCTACTAGATTGTACGCCTTAATCCTCTGGAGAATGACATCTTTCAAAATTCTAATAGTGGCTTCTGAGAAATTGTTTGTGTGGTGACCACGCATGAGAAGAAAATCACGAAAAAGACTAACCCACTCTTCTTTTCTGTCAAGAAAGTCATTTATCCTTTTCTTGTAACCTTCATGGTCCACTGCTTCATTGAAATTTTCTATGCTTTCTGTCAACTCCTCTGTTGATTTTGCATACATAATCTGAAAAATTCAAACAAGTTAAAATCTATTATGTTTTGTTTAAATCAAATATCACTAATTTTATTTTTATTTATTTTTTACAGACCTTCTGAAATGCCTTTATGTAATCTTGTCTCCTGTCTGCCTCAACTCCATGTTTTGAAGACAGTAGCCAAGTCCACTCCTGTTGGACAACATGGAAATAGCACAGAAGTTGATCTGATTCTGGCCACACATTACGGATTGCATTTTTCTCAGCAGCAGAGTTGTCAGTCATGAAAACTTGAGGTTCCTGTTGTGAAAGTAAAAAGGTGAGACATCATTTATTTTAATCCTCTGACAATATTCAAATTTCAAACCACTTACGGTTTTGCCATGAAAAGCTTTTGGAAAAGACGTCTTGAAAAGATCAAATGCTTTGGTGTAACAGGGTTCCTTCTGGTTTTCATGCATCATCATGGCCATAGGAACAGCACCAATCTGTGATGCAGTGGAAATCACTGTTACATTGCTGTGGGAAGCATCCACTGTGCCAGTGGTGTCTATGAATGCAATCTCCTCTGCTGTGGCTAAGTTGTGTGCCCTCTTCATTATAGGTGTGCACACTAGCACACAATATGGGCTTTCTTTTGAAACTATTACTGTTGAGCCTGTAAATTGAAAAACAAAACAATCAATTATTTATTATGCGTGTGTACTAGTATATCTTGTTGCTTGCACAGCTTAGTTTACCTACCACCAATTTCATAGTCTTTGCATTTGATTTCTAGCATTGAAAGGGGGTCCTGTGGTGGACCAAAATTCTTTTTTCGCCACTCTTGATGCCACCAGTATACTGTATTTGCTTTAGGATTGTAGTGAGCATCAGCTAGTAGCTCTTCACCTTTATCTTCAAGTGCCAGTTTTTCTTCATGTAGCCTCATGGCTTCTCCAGGCTTCATGCGATCATCAAAGTACTCTTCGAATTTCTTCCTTAATTTTTCATCACCTCTCAGATACTGCATGGTGTCGCTAACATCTATGTGGTGATTGTGTCTTGAATCAATGGTCACAATGCATGGTAACGGTGGATCATGTTTTCCTATGAATTTGTCTTTCTTCTTCGTGTCCTTGGTTACAAGTTTAATTTTTATTTCTAATGTAGCTGGACAGTGTTGGTTTCTTAAACCATCTGGTGCTTTATTTCTCTCTGATAGATTGCATTTCCAAACTTTCCGAAATGTGTACCTGAAAATTCAATTACTTTTGTAAATCTGAAGGGCAGAAGAGACGAGGGGGAATACCGTCACTCTTCGAACGCTATCATGAGCTGGTGTTTTATGCTCAGTACTCCAAGGCTTCAATTATAATTATAAAACTCACCTGTCTCGATCTGGGAATGTCTTGTGAACAATCCAATGGGTTCTAGACTGCTTTTGATAAATCCCTAACCATTGTATAGCTTCCTCCTTGCTGTTCACTGAAACTCTGTAGCATTCTTTTCCTGGTTCCTTTTCATCTGTCACTTTTTCTGCCACAAACTTGGTAGGTTCACCAGTGGTTTCATTATCAGAGTCCACAAACTCCATGTTAAGTTTAGAATATGTCTCTAAACATGACAGTTACAAAAGTGGCCTGAGCTGAAGACTCCTCTGAGTTACAGGTGCCAATCTGAAGGCTTTGGGCGGGAAACTGCTAAAAGTTCCCATTTCTAAGGTATTATAGCAAAAAATAAACTAGATAATGTGAATTTTCTTGTTCCAAAACGTGTAGAACTAACTCTGATAAGGCTTGGTGGTTGAATCTGATAATCTAGTGCATTCTTGTGAGTGTAAGATTAGAAGGTAGCTTTCTAACCTATTACAGTTTTCATCCTTGTTAAACTTCCTACGCCTCTTTTCTTAGGGCTCTTTCTGAATAATAATAAGGGTAGAATTTTAAGTGGTTCAACATATTTAGTGACCCCATTTCATCATGTGTTTCAAGTATATATTCTTGTCGGATGGGGATGCTGAATCTTCGGAGCTCTCTCTTCTGCTTGCATTTCCCCTTGTTTCTTTTGTGGGGATGAGTTTTGTGTTTTGACCTCTTTTAGGCTACATCTGACTTTTTGTTTTCTGATTTTTCCAGAAGTGTTACGAGGAGTGCAATGGAAGAGGAACTCTTTTGTGTGTGTAGAAAGCCAGCAGGATACAACAGGTTAACAGATTTTGACCCAATATTCTTTTTAATCTTCATGATTTAGCTGCCTTTCTTTAATAATGTGGTTTTGTTTACAGGTTTATGATCGAGTGCACCAAATGCAAAAATTGGTTTCACGGAAGCTGTGTATCTGTGAAGAAAAGTCAAAGTATGGTCAATGTCCCACACCAAAATAGTAATATCAATTTCACATTCCAATCTAACTGTCATCTCTTTTGCAGACACACCTGATACATGGCTTTGTCCAAATTGTGTGAAAGTGTGCAATGAGGGGAAAGACAGTGTCTCTAAAGCGGATTTCGAGCAAGCCAGTAATGTGAGTTTGTCATAATCAATTTTGTAAGTCTAAAATCTGAGACGTTATGCACATTGTCTTTCTTTATCTTTTGCCCTTGCTTTGCAGGAAATAAAGATTTTGAAAGGTCAAATGTCAAATGTGTTGATTGTCGTGAAGGCACTCGTCAATCAAAGCAAAACGAAAGAGAAATGTTACAATGAGAAAGATGAGGAGGTGACAGCTTTAAGAGCAGAATGTGATGTCAAAGACAAGGAAATAAGAATACTCCAAGAACAATGTGACAAGCAAAATAAAGAATTGGTCAGTCAGTGTGAGGAGAAAGAAGTCCACAAGGAACGCAATAGAAAATTAGAGCAAGAATTAGAAGCTGTGCAAGACGCCTGTAAGAAAGAATTGGAAGCTGTAAAGGAGGCATGTCAGAAACAATTAGAATCTGTTAAAGAGTCATATCAGAAAGAATTAGAAGCCGTAATTGAATCTTGTAAGAAGAAAGATGTTCAGAACAGTCAACTACTTGTCAAGCTTCAGCTATGGCAAACCAAGTATGAAGAACTGAACAACAGCAGGTAAGAAAATCATATATTCACTTTTGAGTTGTTAAAAATTGAAAAATTGTATCTATTAGGCTAGAAAGCACTAAAATTCGCTGATACTAATGTTGCAGATGTGAAAAGAAGACTGCCGTTAATAAAATTAAGAGTCTGTCTTTGAAGAAAAGGATGGCATTTTCACAGCCACAATCAGTAAGTAATGCCTCACAATACAAAAGCATGTGATCTTTGAATAGAAAATGAGATAGTAGACTTTAATGAATTATTTTTTCCTCGCAGGAGACAGTCTATGAAAAAATGGATGAAAATTAGTTCTTCTATACCTCTTTGCAAAAAGTAAAAATAAAGTTTAACAATTCAGTGGCACAGTTTGCTTTTCTTTGTCACCCCTCGCTACACCTATTTTCATTTTATGAATTTGTCTATTATAAATTTTATATACTCTACAGCATATCACTTCAATACAGTTGTTTTCATGTGCGTTGGGTAAAGCACCTCTGCACTGCTATGTTGGAAAGTACCGTCACGCATAAAAAATTGGGCATCCAGCATTCATCTCTAGACAGTTTCAAAAAGTGCGGCGCCAGCGCAGCGGCCGCCGCATCTCTCATAGCGACGGTGTCTAGCCTCGCGCGAGCCGCTTTCGGCCGGTCTGGGAGCTCCTCTGGGGCGGTGGTGGGGGAGGGGTGCCGAATCCCGAAAGGGTCTCATAATATGCGTTCCGGGTTTTTCTCTGCTTACTCTCCCTGGGGTTCCCGTCCCTGATTTAGTGGCGGATGTGAGTTTTTTGGTTCGGGTGTACGCTTGGAGGAGGTTACCTTGTAATACTAATATCATCGTGTGATTAGGTGGCTGTTCCTGGGGATGTGCCCATCAATCCTGTCCCCGTCTCCTCAAACGTTCCTCCCAGGAGAATAAAAATCTTTCCCTTTCCTCGGGATTTTGAGGAACGCATGGCGGGCATGGTGCATCTTCCGAATTGTATGTGTCGCTTTTGTTTAGCGCCCAAGTCATCAGTGCCTATGTAGTTTCCCTTTACCTTTGTTTTGGTTATTAATGTTCCCGGTTATTATCTTAACAATTCACTGATTGTCCTTGATTCTTGTGACTGATGATTCTTATTTTGTTATTTCTGATTATTCACCGATTGTTTGTGATCCTTGCGACTGATGATTCCAATTTTTTTGTTATCTCTGATAATGTCGCTCTTCTTATTGTGATTACCCTGGAACTCCGTTGGTATTTAGTTACCAAATACTGTCTGGTTCCTATTGCTCATTTTAAACGGCAATTATATTAAGATTTTTGTTAAATTTTCGCATTATTGCATGTGGCCTCAAGCCCCACTCTCTATTCCTTTCTCCCTTGCACGTTGGGCATGTCTCGACTCTTTTCTTGCATGATTGGCTCCTTTCTGGTGAGTGTTGTTTTTCTTTTACTTTCCTTTGCTTGTTTTGGGTAATTTGCAATTTCTGTTACTTATTGTAGTTGGGTAGGGCCATCCTGACGCTCCCTTGCTCGGTCTAATTATTTGTTTGTTTCAGGTCTTTACTTCAACGTTTTTCTTCTGGTCTCCCGAGCTGTTTTCTGTACCTGTTTACTACTTTGCTTCAAAGACTCTGAGTCTTGTCCTGCTTCTCATCTTATTTCTTCTCTTATTTGGTTTTGGATACTTTGCATGTTATCGAGGTATGTCCTCTTGAGTGACATTTGATGCACCTTGCAACTTTTGTTTTTCCTCTCTTTTTGATTGTACCGTAGCTCGACTGTTAGTTTGTTCCATTTGTTGTTTTCTTTTGTTTCAGTGCTTCCGGTTTTTCCTTGCTAGTTTCTGTTGGTGGTACCGTTGGATTTGGGACTGGGTGGAGATCTGATGCGATTTTTACCGAGACTTGAGTGCCTTTCTGTCTGCTGTTGGCCAATTCTTCTATTTGCTTTTCTTGAGGTGAGTTGATTTTCTCTATTGCTTGTATTTGCTTTTTTATGTCCATTTCGTCTTGCATCATCTCTTTTTCTTTGGACTTTATGCATTCCAGGGTTTGTTCTATGTTCTCGTCTTTGCTCTGTTCCTCTTTCTCTTATTCTGTGCTTGCAAGGTAGATCTCTTCTATGTCCGAGTCTCCTTCTTTCTCTTAGTCTGTTGTCTCTATTTCTTCTTCTGAGTCCGTCGCCCAAGGATTTGTGTAGCCTTAGTCTCTGAACCAATTTATCGTTTCTTTCTCTTTTTTGCGCGTGTCCTTTTCTGCCAACTCTTTTCTTTTTCTGGCCTCTCTTTCTCTTTGTTCTTGAATTTTCTGTTTTCTCAACTTTTCTTCTTTCTCGAGTAGTTTCCTTGTTGCTTCTGCTTCTAATTTTCGCCTTTGAACTTCTTCCTGATGTTGTTTCTGTCTATGTTTTCTGTCTTTCTTTTCTGAAGAGTTTGGCCAGTATTGATGCTTTGGTTGGACTAATTTGTTGTTCAGTTCTCTGTTGCAGAGGTATTATCCGTTCCGTGTCTAGTTAAAGAATGTCCTTTGGCTGAAGCGGGGATTCCCTCATTCGATCTTTGGGCCTGTCAGTTTTGGGAATTCGGTAAGTTTTCAGTACCTTTCCATTTTTCATTTTGTTGATGGGGTCCTTGGCGTTGGTTCCGTTGTGAGCAATCCATTTCCTGGGGGCCATTTTTGTACATGTTTGCCGATTTCCGATTGGGTAGTTGGGTTGGTTTTAGTTCAAGTTTGACTTTGATATAAGATGGCGGCCGTGACTTCCGGTTTTCGTGGCGGCGGTGGTTGTACAGTCTGTTTCACTTATCTCTGTTCTTTTGTTTCAGGTTATGTCGACTGGACTATTTTGGGTGGTTGAAGTGCCGATTTCGAGCAGGCAGCGCCTTAGAGCTTGCAGTTGATTGAAGTTTGTTTACAAGAGTTGGAGGTTAACTCTTGACATGGCCTTGTTGGTCTTTGTCTGATCACGTCCACGGATGATATTTGATCCATGAAGCGGAAGAAGGGGATAAGTCGACTTATTCCAAAAATGACTTTTTCATGGATTATAATACTTCAAAAAAATTCGAATCTAACTGTTTTAAACTTTTGCCTGAACTCCCCATAGAAAGGGAGCAAATCGACACAGAAAAAGGGGTTAACTCCCCTTGGCTCCATTTACGATCACCTTGTAGTCCCAAAAAGGAGACAAGTCACGGAAAATCCACATGGCTCCATTTGAAAGTTGGAAAAGGAGGTAAGTCAACTTAGGTTGTTATTCTTCGGTTGGAAAAAGGAGTTATCTCAACTTAAGTCCAAATGTCAAGTCTCGCGTTTCAACCAAATTTGACTTGACTCCAAATGTCGTGTTGCAAAAAGACTCAAGTCGAATTTTTGTGCAGCGTTTCCAGGACACTTGGAAGTTCATGTAATAAATGAGAAAACAACTCTTCTTGGCGAGTTGCGAGTGTCAGTAACACATCCAGAGCGATAATACTTATCACAACATTGCAATAAGCAGTGGCTTACTCACAGGTTAGGTTACCATATGTTGGTCCATTGTAGCTGCAAAAAGGGCTGCCCACTGATTTGAGCAGATGAATACAGTCGTTGAGCCTGGCACACCGACTTGAGGGCGATAAAACAGGGTGACATGACCGAAACTTAAGAAAAAACATACGTTTTTCTGAATTTTTGAACTAGCTGTTGAATCCCAAGGCAGCAAGCAGAAAACATTTTCAAATTGTAGCCAACAAGTGTTGACAACCAATTGTACAACATTTACTGATATGTTGTTGTCAACGTGTACATTTTTCTCGGTTTGTTTCGCGCAAATCGTTTATATTTTTTCCACGTTTTTTTTTTTTTTTTTTGTTTCTTTTTTAAATCCACAAACGCGACCAGGTTCGCATGGGCATGGGCAAGATCACTGACACTCGTAACTCGCCAAGAAGAGATCTTTTCTCATTAATTACATGAAATTCAAAGTGTCCTGGAAACGCTGCACAAAAATTCGACTTGACTCTTTTTGCAACATGACATTTGGAGCCACGTCAACTTGTCTCCAAACTCAATTTGACATCTGGACTCAAGTCGAGTTAACCCCTTTTACCAATTTTTTTCCTGACTTGACTCCATATTCCATTCATTTGTTGGAACTAAATCGACATGACTCTTTTGTCCACTTATGCGTGTAGTGGCAAGTCTCCGAAACCCTAGAGGGAGCGGCCTGACCCCTCCAACTTTTGTCCCATTTTTGAGCCATGCTTCATTGAATTATCACCATTTATGATATCATGTCAATTAGTTCGAATTGGTCCTGCAACCTGTTTTCTGTTTCTCCTGTAAAATGACTAAAAATGACTTATCCCCTTCTTCCGCTTCATGGATCATTTAACCGGCAGGGCTTCGGTCCCGGGGGTTGTCGAAGGCTTGGGATCCTGTCGGCAGCCTTTCTTGTTGGCCAGGGACCGGGTGGAGTTTTGGGCTGGAAGCTGCCCATTCGGCGGGGCCCGGAGATCGAGTGCGATAGGGCCCCGGGTCGCCTTCGGGATTTGGCCCCCGTTGCGCGGCCCCTGCCGCTTAGGGTCTGGAAAGACCCTGCCGCTCCGGCACTACATTCGGTGGGAGCAACAGAGCAGGCCTTCAACTGGCGCCTTGACCATCTCCCGGAAAGCGGTGCAGACGGGTACGACGGCCCCTTGGAGCTGCAGGGACCGCAGCTGCGGCAGCGAAGCCGTTCATGGCCTCGCCATTTCTCCCCCTCGAGAGGACCCCTTCCGACAAGCCAGGCTGGGGTCCCTGAGGAATCTTCCCTGAGGAATCTTCGTTTCCCGGGATCCTGGTGTGGGTGCAGCCAGGATACGCGGCCCCCTGCGGCGGCCCCTCCCTGTGGTCCCCAATTCCGAGGCTTGCTTCAGCCACGAGGAGCCACTTTGTGGATCTTATCCTTGGATGTCTTTGTGGATCTTAACCTTGGATGTCTTTAGACATATGTCAGCCATGTTGCCTGAGTTTCTTCTTCGGAGTTTGGATATGCGGCCAGTCGGTCCATGTGGACTATCATCATCGTATAAGGGTAAGCTTCTTTTTGTATTCTTGCGTTGCAGTCATTTAAAATATCTATTACGGTATAGGGTCCTTCCCATGGTGTCAGTTTTGGGGATACTCCTTTTTGTACCTTTGGTCTGTACAAGTTTACTCTGTCTCCTGCTTTGAATGGTGCTAGCAGTGCTGTGTTGTCGTAACGTTGTTTCACTTTTGTTGCAGCTTGGCCGTGCACGTGCATTTCTCTGACCAATTCATGGATTTCTGCCAGTCGTTCTCTGACTTGTTGTGGGACGGCTTCCATTTCTTTCGTCCATGGTGGGCTTCCTTGGTTCAACGTCAGTGGAGTTCTCATTGGTGTGCCAAACATAATTTCATATGGTGAAAAATTGTGGACAGGATTTGGCAAGTTTTGTATGCTTGGGCTATGAAAGGTAAATACGGTATTTCACCCATTCTTTTTGAGTCTTGGTGATTAGCAGGGATAGTTGTTGTTTCAGCGTCCTTATCCATCTTTCTGCTTTTCCATTGGCTGAGGGGTGGAAAGATGTAGTTCTATATTTCTTTATCTGGTACAAATCCATAATTTCCTGAAATAACTGTGACTCGAAAGGCTTTCCTTGATCTGTAAGAATTGAGCGTGGTGCTCCATAGACTGAGAAGACATGGGTTATTAGTGCGGTTGCAATTTCTTTAGCATTATTTTTAATTGGTGGGACCACTACTGGCCATCCTGAGAATGCCTCTATTGCCACTAATATGTACTCGTAACCTTCTGTTGTTTTAGGTACCTTGCCGCAAATATCTACATGCCATCTGCCATGGAGAGTGCCTTCTCTGAATATTTTGAGTGCTGCATTTTTAGTGATGTGTTTGGGCCTTTTGAATCTTTGGCATGTGTCACAATTGGCCATATGTGCTGCAATATCGTCTGCCATTTTGGGCCACCAGAAGAACCTACGTAAGTTATCTCCTGTCATGGTTTCTCAAAAATGATTACCTTCTCCTAGTTGACGATGGTACTCTTTGATTGGTGTTTTTATGCTAGCCTTTGGTAGTATTAATTGTAGTGTTTCCTTTTTAGCATCACCTGATGGGTGTTCGTGTCTCCTGTATAGGACTCCGTTCTTGAGTGTCAGTGATTTGTACTGATGCCGAAGTGTTCTGATTGCGCCCAAACCCTATGATTTCTTGGATATATGATCTCCTTCCATTTTCTACTGCTGTTAAGATGGGTGCTATTTCCTTATCTGCTTTCTGCAGTTTGGCCATTTCTTCTGGTGTTTCTCCTACAGGTAAGACTGCTGTGTGTAAAATCTGTGTTATTCTTCTGACTTTTGCAGTTGTCTGACAAATGCGACAATTTTCTTCGCAAGTCTTAGCTTTTGTTGGATCTGGTTGAGTGTGATGGTGACAGATGTTGATAGTCATGTTGGTGTTTTTAACACTTTGTAGAGTAGTGGAATTATTTCTAGGTAATTTTTCGGGCTCTTGTAATAGTCAAACTCTGGTATATTCCACTCTGTGATATTTTCTTTAATGAGCCATGCTTTTAGAATGTTTAGTGCAATCTCTACATTGTGTATGTGTGGTCTGTGTTCCATTTTCTCTTTGACTCTGAGACTAATGATTATTTTGTTGTTTCTAGTGTACTGGCACAATCCTGGGAATGTTCGCGGTCGTCGCGGCTCGTCGCGCTCGAGGTCCTCATCGTCGTCTTCGTAACCGTAGCGTTGCAGCGATCTGACAACGCGGCGGGGGCGGTCAAGTGCTTGCGCACCTCCGCGGCCTCGTCCACGCCCGCGGCCTCGTGGGGCTGGAGCATCCGGCTCGTTAGGTTGTTCCTGTGGTACTTAGACTTCTTCTACGTCGCGCGGAAACTGTTCAACGGCCATGGCTAATTGATTCGTCCCACCACTTGCGGTTGTGCAAGATGGTGTTTAGGGACCGGTGCTTTTGCTGTACGGGGCGGATTCGCGGCGTAGGTTTTACGGGTTCGTCGGACGGGGGCGCGTTCGCGTAAGTGCGCACTGGGAACTTGCGCTCAACTAAGTTGCCTTTGTTATCCCAGGTAATTACAGTGCAGTAATCTGTGTTTACTGTGTTGCAGGTTTCCGACGACCCTGCTTCCTGGAGGACCTCGAGTTGGACTTCGGCTTGTGTAGGGTGTTGGGAATGGGACATACTACACTTGACTTTAATAAAGTTTTGACTTGATTTCAAACATGTAATTTCTAAATTAAGACTAATTCACTCACTCCTTAAAACTAGCACAGCTCGATGCCAGCTGGTCACTTTGACACAGTGGCAAAGTAGGCACTTAATTAGTTTCACCACTGCACGAATTCGCTCAGCAGGCGTGTGCAGGCGATCATCAATGTGCGGTAAGAACCGAACTTGTAGTTTTACTGATCATGCGGCAATTCGCTTAGCAAATGAATGCAGGTGATCATGCGTTATGGGCAGTAGACTCCTTGTTCCTTTGTCAGCCTTACACGAATTCTTAAAGAATTCGCTCAGCAAAGTGAATGCAGGCGATCATTACCAAGTGCTCGTGTGGGCCGGGTATGTTTGGTGGGTGAGCAGGCAATTTCACTCAGCAATCGAATGCAGGTGGACGTCACTTGTTCACGCAACAAATCAACTTATTCTATCTGTAATACTCGCATAGGCGATTGGGCTTAGCAATTTAATGCAGGCGAACGTCACACTATGTGCGCAGGCCCGGTCTGGCCCGGCCGGGAGGTCGGGAATTCCCGAGTGGGCCCCGGCCGTCGGTGGGCCCTCGGGCCGAAGGCCCGCTGGGCCCACGGTCCGAAGGCTCAAGCCACGGCCCTGGGCCTTGGGCCTTGGGCCTGGAGGGACGTGACGCGACTCACGCCTCGCCCGGCCATACCGGCAGGTTCCAAAGATCAGCGTCTGGTCCCTACTCTGCAAACTAAAGTGTGTACATAGTACACTCTTATTAGAGCATGCTTCCAAGTACACTCTTATTTACAGCATACTTACTAGGCACACGCTAAATTTGAGTGTGCCTGGCATGTACACGCTAAATAAGAGTGTGTCTGCAAGTACACGCAAAAATACATTCCATCAGTCCTATCTAAAAGCATGGGCCAGTTTAAGTGTACTTGCAGGTACACTCTAATTTAGCGTGTACATGCCAGGCACACTCTATTTTAACGTGTGCCTAGCAAGTATGCTGTAAATAAGAGTGTACTTGGGAGCATGCTCTAATAAGAGTGTACTATGTACACACTTTAGTTTGCAGAGTAGTTCGGTCCGGAGTCTAGCCTGGGCCAGAGCTGGGGATTTTTGGGGTTTCTGGCCGACCGCTCCGACCGACTCGGCCGCGAGTCAGTGTGCGAGAGAGACAGACAACGCCAGCCGAACGCTCCGGCTGGCTTCGGGCTGCACCCCGACGCCACCGTCGGCTCCCCGGCCTGTCCCGGCCGCCACGGCCGCTCTGCGACCGAGGTACGGGGGTAGCCCGGGCCCGTCGGTCGCTATCCGGCCGACTCCGGGCGGCCGCTCTGCGACCGAGCCGCGCTCGGTCGGTCGGTCCCTGGCCGTGGCCGGCTAGGCGTCGGTCGGTCGCAGCCGGGAGAGGCCGCCTGGCGGCCAGGCGCGGTCGGTCGAAAAAGCCTGAAATCCCCACCTCTGGCCTGGGCCCACGGCCACGGCCCCCTACACAGTAAATCTAAGTTACCGTTTTGGTACCACCAAATCAGTCAAAATGAACAGAAACGGGAGGGTAAAAAATTCTGTAAGGTTTTTAGGTTGAACCTGTAGCGCTTTGGCGCCATTTTTGTGCGGTCGCGCCGATAGTTGTCGGGTCTGTACTGCGTCGGGTAAGCGCACACTGGATCGGGGAGGCGCGCGCCGGAATCGGTCGCAGGCTGTACTGATTCGGTCGCGGCGCTGCGGAAATACGATCACCGGCGCTCAGGCGCATTTTATCGCTCGATTCGTCGGTAATTTGTTCTTCTTAATGTCAAAATTTAACGATTTTGACAGAAAACCTCTGGCCGATGAAGGTCGTAGCTCATAGCCAACTTCTGAAAGAAGAACAAAAGACGACGCATCGGCAAGCAAGTCAACAACAACAAGTGTTGTTGCTGCTGAACAACACGTTTCTTTTTTCCCACGAGTCTCGTTCGAAATATCTTTCTTGATCCAAGTCCCGAGTAAGTTTGGATTGTGAAAGTTCCAACAAATCTCAAACATTTGTTTTATTTCCGTAGGCAGTTGTCTAGAAGGAAACAGATGCCTCTATTCTTACGATTGTAGTCAGAATGAGAACATAGCCTAGACAGGCTAGTGAGAGACTGGTTTTGTTAATCTTCTAGATTGGCGTCACTCACAGGATTTGAATTATTTCCTGAACAACCCGAGGCCTCGATACGCCTCCTTTGTAGTTTGCATGTTTTTGTTATTGATTAACATGTAGTAGAATTTTTAGAGCCCTCTAACTGTCTGTTGGGTATTCTCCCTGGTTGTACATCCTCATTTCAATATTCAAGTTTTCATTCCAATTTCTGTTCCCGAGTAGTTCTTTTGTAGTTTGGTTTTCGTGCCCTTTTTTTTAAAACCATTATGGCTGAGGTTTTTTTTTCTGCCTAACCCCTTTTATTTTGTTTCATGTATTTTCTGGCCCTTCAAGTGTGCCAGCCATAGCACAATGATTTGTGCTAAATGTGGTGACCAGATCTTGGACAATGGGCGTGCAGTGCTGAAAAATTTCCGAGATTATCATTCTGGAGATCAAGAATTAGGTATTGAATGTCCAGGATGTAAGGTTGTGTTCAATACACTACCCTTCTTCCAAAAACATTGGTACCAAAAGCACCATGAGAAGCGGCAACGATCTCCAAGTAGTGAGAGTGTCAGCAAGAAGCGTAAGTGTAGTGAGAGCGAGAAAGAACAAGATGATTTAGGTGCGAACAGTGGCCAAGAGGCAAGTGAACAAAGTGAGAACGAGAAAGAACAGTCAGGTGATGTAGCTTCAGTCGGGTTGCTTGGTATGAGTGTTGCAGTGTCAACTGCAGTTGGGTCACTTGATATGAGTGATGGAGTGTCAACTTCAGTCGGGTTGCTTGATATGAGTGATGCAGTGTCAACTTCAAACACTGAAATTAGTGAAAACAGTGACAGCGACGATGAGAGTGTGACATCAAATGAAAGTGATAGTGATTCGGATACCAGTAGTGATCAGGATGGTGGCAATGGAAAGCGTGGTCTCAAAGTTTCTGAGTGCATTGCAAAAGAAGTTGGGGGCATCAAGAACGTACAGAATACATCTGCAGGTGTCAATCCAGCTGCAGCATCGTTTCTTCTCAACTTGAAAGACAGATGTTGCGTTCCCTCGTCTTCTGTGAAAGGTATTGTGTACGATACAGAAAAATTAATTGACAATGCTCTGAATGTCTTCTCTTCTGCTGTTAGTGAAAAACTGAGCGCTCAAAGTGTTTCCCTTGAAAGTGTTGTTAATGTCAAAAAGACCATAGCATGTACAACTCAAAGTGTTTTTCAAAATTTGAGAACAGAGAAACAACAATCTAAACACTTCAAAGATTCTCTGGGAGTTGTAAAAGCTCTGCGATATCCTATAGGAAGAGAGTTCTGTGCATCTAAAGTTAAAGGAAAGCAAAAACAAACTACTAAACTACGCCAAGAAGAAGTAATGTTTGTTCCCCTTGCTTCAGTTGTAGAAAAGTTAGTCAATCATCCTGATTATAACAGATTTGTTGAGGAAGGTCAACTTCAAAATAATTCACATTTTCTAGATAGTTATATGAAAGGAGAGAAGTGCAAGAACAACAAAGTTTTGAAAGAACATCCAGATGCTCTTAGATTTGTATTGTACTATGATGATGTGGAAGCATGCTCTCCGCTAAAAAGCAGAGCTGGCTATCAAAAGCTGGGAGCTTTCTATATGTATTTAGACAATATTCCTCCTAAGCATCGTTCTAAGACATCAAACATATTTCTTGTTGCCATTGTGAATACAAACTTGATTAAGGTAGATTCTCATGGCCTTGATGCAGTCCTTGAATTAATAGTTAAAGATTTAAAACGCTTTGAACAAGGAGTTCTATTAAAGAATAACCAAAGAGTGTATGGTACATTAATTGCCGTTATTGGAGATAACCTGGCTTCAAACGGAGTGGGTGGATTCAAAGAAGGCTTTACTGCTCATCGCTGTTGTAGAGTGTGCATGGTCACTTTAGAAGAGTTGAGACGCATGACAAAAGAAGATGTGAGTCTGCATCGCACTGTTGAAGCACATTCTCTTCAATGTTCTAAAATTCAGACGGCAAGAGGAAAAAATGAGAAACTGAGCACTCTTTACGGTGTCAACAGGAACTCTGTTCTGAATGAACTTGACTCTTATCATGTTGTGGCTGGACTTCCTCCAGATTTAATGCATGATATCCTAGAGGGAATTTTACCTCTGACTGTAAGAAAACTTTTGAAATATCATTTATACCAGCGTCCAGGGCCCAAGCTTTTTACTTTGGACTGGTTAAATGCAAGAATTCGCAATTTTGACTATGGTTTTGTTGAAAGATCATCTAAACCGTCCACAATTAAAGTTGATCATATTAACACTACTGATGAAAATTGTGCTACGTTTCATCAATCTGCTAGTCAAATGTGGCTTTTGGCATCGACTTTGCCAATGATCATTGGTCCTGTTGTCGGAAAAGACGACAAACACCTGAACAATTTGCTGGATGCTTTAGAAATAACACGCATTAGTTTTACTTTTGACATTGAAAAGTGGATGCTTGTGACGTTGCAAGAAACTGTGGAGAGGTATCTTTTAGATTACATAGATTTGTATGAATGTGGTCTTATCTCCAAGCAGCACAATTTGCTTCATTATGTTTGGTGGATTCTCCAAATGGGAAGTCTTGTCAACTATCTCTGTATGAGGTGTGAGTCAAAGCACAGGAGCCTGAAAAAATTAGTTGAGAAGATTGGGTCGTACAAGAATATTCCCTTCTTCGTTGCTCAGAAGCACCAACTGAATCAAGCCGTTGCTTGGTCTAAGTCACTGAGATCAGAACCTTCCTGTGGTCCTACTATAGTTATTCAACCAAAGGATTTTAGCTACAAGGAGTTGTTGCATTCTAATGTAGGCAAACTTATTGAAACAAGCTGGCTTCAATGTGATGGTATGAAATTTCAGAAAGAGTGCTTCATTTGTGTTGGTTGTGACAAGGAAAATATGTTACCTGTGTTTGCTAAGATTGTGCAGATCCTGATTTATCCTAATGTTCACTTTGTGTGCCAAAAAGTAGAAACTGTTATGTTTAAACATCACTTTGCTGCATTTCAGATCAAAGTGTTGGACAGTGTGGTTGTTTATGGTCTGGACTCTATGTTGTTTCACTATGTATTAAACTCTCACAAAATCGAGGGTGAATATTTCATTGCTCTGAGGTGCTGTGCTGGTGGAGCTTTGTTTTAATGTACATCTCACTTTGTTTATCTGTATTCATGCATAGTTTACTTTCCTAGTGTATTTGTTTTTTAGTGTATGTATGGAACTGTAATGGGTTGACATAGTTTGTAGGTGGTTGGTTCTGGTGTAGTTATATGAACTAACAAAAACAATGAGGTGTGTAAATGGTTTATTGAAAAACTTTTTTTGTACATGCAGTATACACATTGTAATTAAGTTTTGTTCTTTTAATTTTTGTTTTAGGATGAAAGATCCTCGAGGAGTCAATCGGGGAAAGTGCACAAAGTGCCCATGCACTGACTATGAGTACGAGGAAGGAGCTAAACGGGGAGACTGCACCTACTGTGCTTGCCCTGCCCCAGCTCATGAAGAAATCACTAGTACGTATTACTTTCATTTCTTAATTAAAGAGGTAGACTCCATTTGGACAACCCTTTACTTTTCCATATAAGATGGGAAAACTGTTTGTTCTGAAGTAGTCCTTTCTTTCATAAACAAATTAACGAGTAGATTTTGTGAAATCTACGATGATGGGTCGTATCAATGGGGGGCTACTTTTGCTGGTACCACTGGTTGAATGGAATGAGGTATCAATAGCCTTAACATTTCTGTATATTTTTCTTATTTTTACAGATGATAGTGGTGCAGATGGAAATCAAAACAGCAGCACTGGATTGAATAGCAGTAGCAGCAGCGATTTGAATTCATCTCAGGTGGGCTTTAAATAATTTCAAGCATCTTTATTTTTTTTTATTTTTATTTGTAAATAAGCTACTCCACACAATAAGTTGCTGCAGGAAGTCACTTGTATTTTGACAAAGTGGCAAAGTAAAAATTACAGGCAAATAGCAATTCATATTTTAGTAACTTTTCTACAAATGATTTAAATTATTGTAAAGCAATGATAAGTGCTGCATTAAATCCTTTTGAATCAAGGACTTGAACATGATTTCTAGTTGCAAATTCACCAAATGTTTTCCATTTTGGTGTATCAGTGGGAAACAATGCTGCTGCGGCACTGCCCTTCAATTCTCCTGGTTAGGTTTGGTTGAGCGCCACAGCAGTGTTCTTGCTTGCTGTTGAACGAATAATGAAAATATTTGGTGATTTTGCTGCTGCAATTGTTGCTTAGTTCCTTGATTTAAAAATATTTGATGCAGCTCTAATGATTGCTTGACATACTGGACCAAGAAGAAAATATTTTGGTATAAGTCACCAGAAATTTTTTTTGTTGGTCCAGTATGTCAAGCAATCATTAGAGCTGCATCAAATATTTTTAAATCAAGGAACTAAGCAACAATTGCAGCAGCAAAATCACCAAATATTTTCATTATTCGTTCAACAGCAAGCAAGAACACTGCTGTGGCGCTCAACCAAACCCAACCAGAAAAATTGAAGGTCAGTGCCGCAGCAGCATTGTTTCCCACTGATGCACCAAAATGGAAAACATTTGGTGAATTTGCAACTAGAAATCATGTTCAAGTCCTTGATTCAAAAGGATTTAATGCAGCACTTATCATTGCTTTACAATAATTTAAATCATTTGTAGAAAAGTTACTAAAATATGAATTGCTGTTGAGATAAAAAATCCTCACTTTAGTAAAGGATTTTAACAGTGGAATAGTGCACTTCCATAGTCTTTGCTGTTTGCTTCTTGATGGAATAATACGCTGTAAATTGATTGACAGATCATCATAGAAGTGCCATCTACCGATAACAGCTTCCTGTGCAGCCTTTTGGAACGAAGTGGCTCTTCTGCATCTGACATCACTGAGGTGCGTTCATGAAAATGACATGATGATAAGCTTAAGTTGCATTGCTCCATTATATTAATTTCAAACTCTTCTTTCATGCAGCCAACTTCAGATGAGATAGCAAACACCTTCCCCAAAAAATTTCCAACAGATGTGATGACTGCCCTACAAACTAAAAAAGTAAATGCCAACCACAAAAAAAATATAGTTCAAGATGTTGTTTCTAGTCTGTGTCAGAATGACTTCACCTCGAATAAGTGCATGGAGAAGGCTGCAAGAAAATTGGGAGAGAAATATTCACCCTTTAAGCAGCCCTTACTTGATCCTAATTATGTAAGTGTTGTTTTTACATTCTCCTCTTTAATTAAAAACTAAGATTTAGAAAAAAATTGTTTTTTACATTTTTAGAAACATCTTACTGACCAATTGAAGCGCCGGCGAAATCGAGCTTGGAACAAACAAGACAAGGAAAAGAATGCAAGTGCAAGTACTGCTGAACAGCAAATTTCGCCTGCTGAAGCAAAAGAGAGAATGCTTTTGGACTGGGCCTCAGGAGTCAGATCTATTACTTCTTATAGACAAAACATGTTGCTTACCAAAGCAATCAGAGTGAAGGAAGCAAAGACAAGCCCTGGTATTTTGCTCCTTCGACACTTTCCAGCACTCCAACTGACTGAATTGGTATAAAAGTTTTTGATAATCATTTTTACTGTTAAAAGTTGATACTCCTCTCTTTGCTGTTAATTTGCAAACTTTAACTAAAACAGAATTTTTTATTTCAGTTGCTCGAAGAGTTCCTGTCTGACATTCAAATGACGCAGTCCCAAGTTGAGACCAATTGGAGCAACGCTTTGCCCCATATTATTGAGTTCATGTCGGAGAAGATCATACTTACAACTAGCAAAGACCCGAAGTCCTTTGGTTAGTTTTCCTGTGTTTAACCTAAGAAAATGTATTTTGGACTCTTCTTTAGACACTTTTGTAGCGACAACAAGAACCTCTCTAACTTTCCCTTTTAACATTAAGCTTGTTTTAATCCAATTTTTGTTACATTTCATTCGCACAGGAGAGCAAACGGTGGAGGTCCTACAATTTTTCCACAAAGTACCTCTGTGGTACAAAGCCAAATCAGAATCTAACAGGGCAGCAAAGGTTTTGGAAATTTTTCCTGTAGGTTTAATATCTTATTTTAACAACCATTTGAATTATATTCATCAGATCATCAATGATACCATGCATTAATTAATTTGTTTATCTTTGATCACAGGAAGGTACAACACCTGATGAAATGCGGCCAAATGGTAGAGACCCTCCAAGGCTATTAGTGGTGAAGACCGATGACAAATTCAACATCTCCTGCTACCTTGATACTGCCCCATTTTTCACCACTGAAGATCCAATTCTTTCCTTGATGTACGTACTGGCGATGTACTTTGTCTTTGATATTAAGTGGCCGACCAATTGCCGTCTTCCGTTTGTGGCTCTTGCTGCTGCTACTATTGGAGTTGCCAAAGTGTCAACCCATATTGGTCGTAACAATCACTTAAAGGATTTGTTAACCAAGTGGAAGATTCCAATGTAGTTCCATAACTGTTTCCAACATTTGAGCCAGATACATCTGTATTTTTTTTCCCCCTGTAATTATTTTGTGGATTTTTCTCATGTGTGGTAATCTGTCTCAGGTCCACAAATTTGAATGTGAATGACTTTTATAACTAACACCTGAGACAGATATATTAGCATTTCTTTCCCTGTATTTTTTTTGTTGTTAATTCTTTTTATGGACAAATCACTATAGTTGGTTGATTCTACATGTGTAGACTATGATTCTCATGTGTAAAAATTTCTCTCATGCTTACACAAACTGAGATATGAATGACTAATGATTGACATCAATAAAACAATTTTGCATAAACAGCGAGGTTTTATTAACAACTGTAAGCAGAAATTAAGGCAGCGACCGGTCCTGAAACAAAAGAAAAAGAAAACAATAAGTCATTGCATGACCAAGACACATGCTCAATTAACATTCACAATCAACTCAACAAAGCCGTGCAGCTTGCAGGGAAATCTTATCATCGATATTGTGTCAAGAGTTTCGGAAAAATGTACATATGGATAGAATTATTAAAATAGTAAACAAGATTATGAATAGGATATCACTCAGGTCAAACACATGGTACTAGAGAAAACTTGAGTCTAGGGCGAAGAGAGATAAAGCCAAAAGAAGTTCTAAAAAGCCAGCAGTATGTGACTAGATGTTTGTCACATACGTTGCACATGCCTAATCCCAACTTCAGCCCTTGCACTCACCCAAACGCTGTCAGACGAAAGAATGGCTGCGAGGCACTTGAAGGTTATTGTGAAGTGAAAAAAAGGAAATACGATTTTCTAAAATAAGAGTGGTAGCAGTTCTGTAAGTAGGAGCTGGAGTGTTCAGCTGGAGGCTGAAAACTGTTTTCGTATTCGTGAGAACTTGGGAGAAATGACTATATTTGTAGCGTAAACATCAATAACTCAGAAAGTAATGGTAGTTGGGGGGTCCCAACTTTGGGTTTCAGTTCGTCTTACAGTAAGCATCTTCAGACAAAAAAAAAAAAAAAAAAACTGCTTGCACAAATATTTTTGAAAGTAAGATTTTTCACTTTACAGTAACCATAATCATACAAGTTCAGCAAACACTGTAGTTGAGTCAGCGCGCGCGTGCGTGCACCGCAATGAGCTGGGCGACAACCGAAACTGCGAGCACCGACCCGTTTCGGTACAGAGCGGCAGAAACAGCGAGCGCAACACTGGTTTGGTAACGTGTGGTACGAGAACGATAGCGCGGAGGCCGAAGTAGTTGCCGACTGGCCAAAACGGTACCGATGGAGAACTGTTTCGGTACAACCTAGATACAGAACCTTTTACTGCCCGTTTCTGTTCCATTTCTTGACCAAAACGGTAACTTAGATTTACTGTGTAAACCCTGAGTGAGAGTGAGGGTTGCTTTCGTGTCGCAAGCGCTCAGGGCCACAGCCTTATGTCTGGCCTCAGGAGTCTCGGCGCGGCACAGAACGGCCTGGGTGTCGAAGTTTTAAGATTCAAAGGTTTTTCGTAGGGATGGGAAGATTGAAACGTTTAGTCGACTAATCGAGAATCGACTTTCGACTTGAGGTTGTTTCGACTTGCGATCGAAAGTCGCCTAGAATTTCGACTAATAGTCGAATTAGTCGACAATTTTTCCATTTTTTGAAAAAAAAAAAAAAAACAAACAAACGTGAAATAAGCTTGTTTTTGGTCTTTTCGGGGAGAAAAAAACTATTGACCCTGTTTCAAACTACTTTAATATGTTTTATCACATAACAATCACAGTATCTATTTCTTGTGAGAGTTAAACGAGAGTTCCTCACCACAGGACGCGAGAAAAACAAACATTTCTAGGTGTTTACCCGTCAGTCTGTTTCTTAAGCCATTTGCAATGTTACCAGCATGGGAAAACATTCTTTCAGAGGGAACGGACGTCGCCAGGAGGGACAAATACTCGTGAGCAATTTCATTCAAGTCTTTTTACTCATCTCTCACGCATTCCCAGGCCTGCAGTGGGTTGGGGTTTTCAGCTCGCTTGACTGGATGAGTGCTGAGATACATCTGGAGCTGGACAGGCAAGCCATTCCCTGCATCCTCTCCTCGACGCGCTGTGGCTACATGCTGTTCAACTTCTTGGTCAAAATCACCCCAGAAGTCGTCTACAGGTTGTTCCACTCTGTTGGCGGCTTCTTCATTACTTCGTAAGGCATCTGCAGCTGCTTCGGTGGACTCCCTCATTTTTGCTTTCAGAAGACCACCTGTTTAAAAAAGAAAAAAAAAAAGATGAGAATTATTGCGTTGTCGCGATGCCCGCCCGCGCTCCCGCCCGAGGGAAGTCCATGCCTTACCGAGATGAGTGACAGCATCGTACACACGCTTCTGAGTCAAGGCGTCCTGGTAAAATCCCATCTTCTTAAAGCGTGGGTCAAGGAGGGTGGCAGTTGAGTAAATTTTTACTTCCTCCAAATGAACAAAAGCATGGTTTATCAATTTCAGGAGTTCTTGCTTCATATTGAAGGTTACGCCCGTCGTCGGCATATACTTCTCGGTGTCCTGTGAATATTTTTTTTTTAAATCAGTAGTATTTGTGCGCGCTTGCCGATATTGCGGTGTGCTACTCACTCTCCTGAGATTTCTTATGACCGGGATGACCTTGCTGAGGGTCACCGAGTCCCCACTCAGCTCCTTCGTGGTGCGAGCAAGGGGGGAAAGGAGTTCCTTGGCTTCTCTCAAGATGTCCTCCTCGCTCTGCAAACTGAAGTGTGTACATAGTACACTCTTATTAGAGCATGCTCCCAAGTACACTCTTATTTACAGCATACTTGCTAGGCACACGTTAAAACAGAGTGTGCCTGGCATGTACACGCTAAATTAGAGTGTACCTGCAAGTACACTTAAACTGGCCCATGCTTTTAGATAGGACTGATGGAATGTATTTTTGCGTGTACTTGCAGGCACACTCTTATTTAGCGTGTACATGCCAGGCACACTCAAATTTAGCGTGTGCCTAGTAAGTATGCTGTAAATAAGAGTGTACTTGGAAGCATGCTCTAATAAGAGTGTACTATGTACACACTTTAGTTTGCAGAGCGTCAGCACTAAGAAGGCTCGGAGGTTTACTTTTAGTCGACCCCTTCGATCGCTGAACGTCTAGAAGTACTCTATTCACAAGAGGAGCCAGCTTCAAGTATCTGAAACACATAATTCCCGTCGCGGTAATTCAATCCACCCGGCCGCCAGAAAAAGGGAATAATTAAAAAAAAACAAATAAAAAACAAAAACAAAAAACAAAAACGTTCAAGCATTTCATTGCAGCGAGTTTTTACCTCCTGGATCAATTTCCTTGAGACCGTGCTCATTTATTTGCAGCCCAGTCAGCTTAGCAGTAGCCACCTCGCCTTGCCGAAAGAAGCGAACTACTTTTTTCACCTTGACCAGCACTTCCCGGATGCTTCCAGGGGCGGCAGTTAGCTCCTCCATGTCGATCTCAGCCTCTTCGTCGCCATCGGCACGGTCCTGCTCCTCCTCGGGGTCGACGGGCACCTGGGTCAGCTCTACTCCCGAGGGAGGGGGAGGGGCTGTGTTCCCAATCACCTTCTGTCCGATGTTGTTGACAGTGTGGCAGGTGAGATGTTTCATGGGTCCAAACACTGCTTTCACTGCGGCCTTGATGTTTGCCCCGCCGTCAGTAATCACGAGTCGCACCCGCTCCAACCAAATTTTCCAGTCATCACAAAAGCCTCTGAGAGCAACCTGGAGATTAGCTGAGGTTTTCCGCTCCTTCATGTACCGGGCACCCAGCTCAAAGGAGTATGCTGTCGGCCCTGCGGGAGTAGAAAACAAAAAAAAAAATAATATGACGCAGTCAAGGTGCGCTATTAGGGTGGAGTATTAACGTGAATACGACCTACCGACACAGAAATGTGCCGTGACGCCCAGAAAACCCGTCATGGTGCCTCTCTGGGTCCAAATGTCGCATGTTAGTGTGATGTGCTTAGCCTCGCTCAACAATTTACATACGTCTTCGCGAAGCACATCGTACTTCTGTTCCAGCATTTTAGTGAGGGTAGGCTCGCTGGGAGCCTTGCACAATGGCTGAAGGTTGCGCACGAACAACCGGAAGCCCTTCTTTTCCGGCGTATCGAGGGGCAACCCATCCTTCATCATCATGTACATGAGGGCTTTGTTGACTTCAGAATCTTTGGCTCCACCATACGGTGCGACATGCGACATGCGACACGCGTAGCTAGCTCAGCATGGCCCGTGCACTGCCATGCTGAGCTAGCGGCAGCGGCCAACCAAGCATTGTTGACGAGCATTGTTGACGCGCCGGCGCTGGCCGCCCCTCCCTTCACTCCACCCGCCTCCCCCGGTCGCTCGCTCAGACGCCCGTGCCCGCCTGTCTTCCGTGCGCTACGCTGCACGCTACGCGCGTGCGTGAAATGAGAGTGCCGAAAGCCTTCGCTAGTGCCCTAATACAACGTTCTGCGATTGTTGGATCGCGGCTAGTTTTCATTGGCTCGTCCTTGTGATTTAAAATGCCGCCAAGAGACATTTTCTATTAGCAAAATTGGTTCATAAGGTTGAAAAAGATACTGAGTCGCAGTTTGGGTGCCTGGATTTTCATTGTTGTGTCCGCCTCTCTTCATACTTTTCCAGTACCTGTCCTGGTTTGATGAGCTGTTTGAAAATATGGAACGCACTTGCGTCGATAATGTAGGCCATATTGACGTCTTTGTTCAGTGGCATCCTCATTGCCACTACACAGTGGCGGGTCAAATATTTTTAAGACATAGATGGCCAGTAGCCCTCTGAATGTTTTTGTTTCCATTTCTTTCTCACTTTGCCCAATCTCGGTGTTGATCTGATAGGAGATGGAGGGTAAAATTTTCAATGAAACACGAGGCATTAATTTAAAAGAGACCAAAGAAGACAATGAAATGGATGGAATGTTTACCTGTATGACCTGTACATTGGGTTCTTTGTCAGTGAAAACCTTGGTGACATTTCTGTGGGTCTTTAGCACTGGGCCTTTCTTCGTTTCAGTTGTCTCTTGGTCTATTCGACGCAAGCAATGAATATACTCGCCTCGGTGAATTTTGTTGTCCTCCCTGCCATGTGGGCTGCATATCCTCCTGAAGAGGTAAGAAAAACAGACCATTCAGAGTGATATGGATTGAGTCTTAATTTTTGATAAAACGGAACACTGAGAGTAAAATGGATTGTGTCCAAATTTTCGTTTGGTTTCACATAGTTATGACTTACCAGCAACCAAAAATTGATGGCTTCCGTCGCAGCCCTCACACTTATATTTGTTTAACATCCAGATGCAGTTCTTGAGATGTGTAGAGAAGAAATATTTCCCTTCAGGTATGTTCATGTACTCTCTCAAGCGCACATGTCCTCCACTTTCCAAGTACGTTTTGAGGAGATAGGCGAGCTTGGGGTGTGGTGGCGGATACAATCCATTGTATTTTGGGTTATCCGGTAGTCCTACCAAGATTTTTTTCTTGCATGTCGTTTTCCATTGTTAAGTTGCTTTTTCACTGGTCGCTTGCCATTTCACTGGTCACTTGCTCTCTCAGTAGTCGTGGAGTCTCAGCGGCTGGAATTTGCGAGTTTGCGATGGCTTGGTTTGGAAGTCTTGAGTGTGTGTGTGTGTGTGTGTGTGTGTGTGTGCCATGGCGACCTCGTGGGGACTTGAGTCCGCCCCAGAGCGTACTTGTGGGGAGTGCGTGCGTTGCGGGGATTCCTCATAACGTTGGGTGGAGAGTCCGCCGCTCATCTTTGTGGGGAGTCCGGGACACACAGATGCCCATGTGGGGAGTCCGGGACACACAGATGTCCATGTGGGGAGTCCGGGACACACAGATGCCCATGTGGGGAGTCCGGGACACACAGATGCCCATGTGGGGAGTCCGGGACACACAGACGCCCATGTGGGGAGTCCGGGACACACAGATGCCCATGTGGGGAGTCCGCGACACACAGATGCCCATGTGGGGAGTCCACAGATGCCTGAGACACACACCTTGTGGAGCCGTTCGTTGGCTACTGCCTCATGGATTTGTATGGATCTACATGAGGTCTTGTATCCTTGTGGGGAGCCGAGGAAGGCCTTCAATGCCGATTTTGTTCTGAATGGATTTGCGTACGTAGCTTAGCTTGGCATACATAGCTCATCATAGCTCACCCTATAAAGCTTGCCCTACAACGATTGCCCTGCAAAGCTATCAGCCTGCATTAATGGTAATAGGAGGGCCGGGGGGTGTATACATTGAACGTTCAAAATTCCCTAGAGGGGGATTGACAGCATGTTGTGATTCTGCGACGGCCATTATTTGTGAATTTTAACTGCCTTGAATTTACTTTTGCAGGTATGTGCTGAGACGAGCTTGATGACCAGGACAGCACCGTATCTCGGAGCTAGCCGAGGTAGTATCAAACGGACCACAAATAAACAGATCTAGCAAGAAAAAGCAAATCAAAAGACAGTGCTGTAGTTTCTTTTTCCGCAGCAAAGTTGTGTCAAATGTCTCATTTCTTAAATTCCCCTCATTGCCAGATAACCAGGCTGATAACTGAACCAATGAGTTATCTCCGATGTAAGCTTCTTATTGCAAACTTCACCATGCACGACGAGTAAATTAAGAGGGCACACCAGTGACATTGTAGGGGTTTCGTAAAACAATCATTCTTAGAAAAGTAACACATGTATTGGCTTGATATTTTATTCATAACTTAAAACCAAAAAAAAATAATGATTTTATTACAAACTGTGCACAACAAACCTAACTGTCTACTAAGTGCACACTTACAAAATGCATACCTGCAAGCAGACTCTTACATTTGCATACTTGGCCAAGTACACATTTACAAGTGCATGCTTGGCAAGTACACACTTACAATTGCATATCCGTAGCATGGAGTTACGGGGCCAAGCATGCAGTTTGTTAGTGTGTACTTGGCAAGCATGCATTTGTAAGTGTGTACTTAGTAGACAGTTAGGTTTGTAGTGTGCTAAAAGGCTTTTCCCCAGTGAAGATCTTTTCGTGAGACGAAGTAATAAATAATCAGACCTACCAAGAAAATGCAAAACAGAAAACAGTGGTGGTTTCTTTTCTATTTTTCCCGATTTTTCCGCTGCAGAGCTGTCTCAAATATCTCATTTCTTCATTCCCCCTCATTTTCTGTTAATCGAGCTAATCAATGAGTTATCTCCCATTTAAGCTTCTTTTTGCAAGAATAAGGTTACAAATTTTGCGAAAAAGAAACTAAAGGATGGCAAAGTTTCTTTTCGCAAGACTGGCACTTATTTTAAATTCCAAACTGTGCTAAAAGGCTTTTTCGCAGTGTGGTTCTGTTCGTCATACAAAGTAATTTTTACAAACCCGAGATTCATTCGTTTAAGGAAGCAGTGCGTTTTCTAGCATTTTCGAACAGTATGGAGTATCGCGATGACTCAGGTCTTGTTGCAACGCTCAGGGGTACGCAGGATACCTGAGCGCCACTAAAGGTAAGAACGGCAAACCACCAACACACGCATCCAAAAGATACCTAACAAGAAAAATAAAAAATACTTTTACCTAAGGTGCGCCGGACAATAATTCACTGTGCAGACTCTACGTTGTACTCTACGCAAGGAGTTGAGGCAGGTGCATGCTCATCGCGAAAGAGAATGCACCCACACGGTGCAGGGAGTATACTACTTCCAGCTACTTCAGTTGAGTTCGTGCATCGCAACTCGAGAGGCAGGCAGCGTCACTTCCAGCAGCATAAAGTACAGCACGCGCGGCGAACCACGCACGGCGAGGCACGGCTCTTCGCCCGTTTGGAGACTGGAGATATTCTTCTGCCAGGCTAGCTGCACACTGCTTGCTGCACATGCAGGCTGCGTGTGACAGTACAAACAGGTGATCACATTTAATTTATCATCTGTTAAAAACTGTAGTCGGCAGAAAACTGCAAAGGCTTCTCGCCAGAGTGATGGAACTTTCTCTCCAGTGTGGTATCGGAAATTAATGCGTTTTCGTCGGCTCGCGGTGTAACACATGAATGCTCCCGAGTGGTTCCACCGAAACCTACAAACTACAAAGCGGAAAAACAGGTGACGGAGCGCGGCCGGCGAGCGAGTTATGGAAGACAAAGCTGGACCAGCAAATGTGCTTGCTCGTTTTGCTGGAAATACTCGCGAAAAGTCCTGCTGTAAAGTGCTGCACCTAATTTTGTGTAATGATAGGCTTCTCTCCAGAATGATCGAACTCGAAAGGCTCCTCTCCCCAACTGTAAACGAAAATCTCGGTTTCGCCCAGCCAACGTTGGAAACTGAGTGAATCGAGGGTCACGCCATCTCTCTCTTCAGTAAATGCCATCTCGCCGATTCAAACGCCAGTGTGCTTCCTTCGTAAGTTAGACCATGACGCTTGCTACATGTTTCACTTCCTATTGCACGAATCCGCCAAGACTTTCACCTCTGACTTCAAAGCCGATTGCTTTCTTCCCGGGTGGAAGGATCTGTAGTTAAAACTTCATCAGAACACTTCTTTTTTTCTGCATCACCAACTGCATATTTAATGTGGTATTTCTTCAGTTTAAATGTAGATAAACTATTCCTTAAGTGCAATTAAGTAAAGTTTGACTGCAGTTCAAGTGCACAAAACTGTAGTTAAACTGTAGAAAAACTACCAGTTATTTCGGACAACTGCAGTTTTCTTTACAAGTTTCCAATAGTTTTATTACAGCGTTTCTTTAAAGTTCCCTGCAGTTTAAAACAACTTTGTGACTAAATTAAATTTTTAGTTCACCTGCACATAATTTAACAGCTGAGCATACAGAGTGAAGTAACAATAAATGTACTCTTGACCTTACGTCAAACCTGATTGTGCTCTAAAGTTGCATTACACTCTTGATTTGGTTTTAAGATGAAGGGATTCTATAAGTAAAACAAGGCCAATACGATAAACGTAATGAAACTTTTATTGAACAAAAAAGCAGTTGAAACATTCGCTGAGTACTAATACGCGATGACAGTTCCCTCTTGGTTGCGATCTGCACGGGAGAAAGTAGAGCAATGGTCTGATACGAGTACTAAAAATAATGACAATCATGATGAGACAACCTGGTTCTAAGAGGCACTGACATCTCACTCACCCAGCAAACTGTGCCACGCATGCACAAAATGGTAACAAATGTAGCGATTCGCAGTCTTCTTGCTAACTCGTAGAGGTTGAGGAACAGTGCAATCCACCAATGAGCATAAGAACCCTGTCTTGGATGGCGATCTGCAGGGGAGAAAGCAGAGTATTGATCAATAACGCGTAATGCAAATAATAATAGTAATGATAAAACCACACTGGTAATGAAAGGCACTGACATCTTACTCACCCAGCAAAGAATAACTGTTCCACAAGTCGAGCCCTTCGCAGCAAATGCAGCAATGCACAATCCCCTTCTTCACTCGTAGAGCATGAGGAGCGCAATGAACCAATGAGCGTATGAACCCTGGATGAGGAGTATAATTTTACAAAGTGGCAGACATGAAACATATGAAGTAGGAAAAGAAGGAAGTACTCACTGCGCCCCCTTATGTCATATCCACAAAGTTGCAACATGGAACAAAATAAAATCTGTGAAAAAGAAAGGGGGGGGGGACGTTAGTTGGAAATTGAAAACACATAAACAAAACACGCCTATAGTGAAAACTTTGATACTACTTACGCATTTCTAGCGAGGGACGCTGAACCAAAATAGACAGTAACAGAAGTGAAGTGAAGGTTGGGTGACACACATCGGCGATAACAAGGTGGACGTCTACTGCAAAACAAAACATATTTGTTGATTAGCCATGAATCTTGTTATCGAATGAACGCGTTTGAAATAATTAAAATATAGAAACAACAAAGATTAGGTAAGCGCAAATGACCGCAAATAACCTAACCTCGCCCTTCTCTCATGCCGGGGCACAGTGGGCCAGAAGACCGTTGAGGCGGCCAAGATCCCGGATGCGTTTTGGGCTCCAGGGTCGCTAAATAGGACTCAAGTCGAACAGGTCACCCCACCAATCGATTGCTCTCCAAACGAGGAATCCATTGGTGAGGTCACACGTTCATTTAGCGAAGAATTTTGGCCGCCTCAACGGTCTTCTGGCCCACTGTGCGGGGGCTAGCCCGGGGCTCACTTTGGAACCAAAACTCACCTGCGTGATGAGAAAATCACTATCTGATCAGCACATATTGTAGGCTAGAACGTAACGCACAGACGCCTGACGCGAAAAAGTAAGTAAATAGTTGGCCAGGGCAATGCAGAAATGAAAAAAAAAACCGTCTTAGGCGCATGACGCCATGTTGGATGTTGAGATCGCGAGTCGCGAGGTCGACAGTCATTTGCTTACCCAGTCCAGTACCAACATTGTCATGCTTAAAAACTGCTGACTTCAAGACTGTCAGTTCTCTTGGCACATAACGTGGAAGCCACAAATCACAATCAAAATTTTCATTTAAATTTAAATTACTGCTTTTTATTGTTTTTCTAATATTTCGGCCGAATTATCTAATTTATTTTGAACTGTTCGAGTGTGACCCTTGGAGCGAAGAGGGAGGGGAGGAGGAGGGGTGGAGGAGGGGTGAGGGCCATGACAATATTTAAAGTCTAACTGGTCAGCTGTTCTCAGTTATTTTGACCCAGTCGCCTTGTGTGATAGTCTCAGTTACTTTGACCCAGTCGCCCTCTTGTGCGACAGTGAGCTCGCTTCCTCCGTCAGTTGTGGACATTATTCTGTGTCAGCGTTTGTGCGACAAGGATTGCGACAATGAAAACTGTGCGCCGCCACGGTCACACCGGGAGCACGGGCAGGTCTTCTTCATCAGGTGGACGACGTGCGCTCGTCAAATGGCTGAGTGGGCCCGATGTGGGCACGTTTACACACAACGTTCACGTCGATTGGTTCCTCAACGTCGATGGCCCGTCTCCCATCAACGGGGAGACGTACGCCAGCGAATGGCGGGTCTCAGCGAGGCCCAAAGGAGGATGGCCGGTGTATGATGCCCTCGTCTTCGAAGTCAGCTGTAAGTGTGTGCTCTGAATAGGCTGATTCCAAACATTGCTTTCCCTGCTCTGTCTCTCTTCCTCTCGTGAGGGCAGCCGCGGCAGGAGAGAGAGAGAGAGATTGTGTGCTCAAAATGGCCAACAGATCTGACAGTCTGGTCTCTCTTGATGCATTTGACATCATTGTGACATGCTGTGAGACTGGCCTCCAGAGTTATCCAGTACGCCAAGTTCGGTGCTTCTATCAATTCACTGCATGCTGCTGCACAAACCTGCCAGAGCTCTTGGCTAACATGTTAGCAATTCAAACTTTATTTTGAAGCACCTTATTGGAAAAAGTTTTGCTTTGATATTCTAGTCTTACTTCTTGGCCTGCTGTGTCAATATGGTTTCTTTACATACTGATCACCTGTTACAGCGGACCTTGATTTCCTGCAGGCAAGACTCGCAGAGCTGGATGGCGGGGAGTCTTGCAATGATGATTCTACCGAATCGAGAAATAGCCAAGTCATGAACATCAACTCAAACGGTAAGTTACAAATTAACGATTAGAATACATATGAGGGCTTATTCTAAATTTTTTTTCTCGCTTCAGCATTCAGAGAGTTGGTCAGAGCGCTGTCAAGAGATCAAACCCCAAGATGCAGGGATCGCCTGCGATCTTCCCCAACTCGTCCCCCACAACTAAGCGAAGAAAAGGTATTTATTTTTTACTGCTTCTCTGCCTGATTCCTTTGTTTTGTTTTACTTGTAATTCACTCTTTGATTTTGCTGGACAGGTTTGTGTGGGGAAATCCTTATGGGTGGATAAGTCAGTCTATACCCTGGCTTCACATGCAACTTCTCCAGGGAGAGTTATTAGGCCACTGCTTCGTCAAGCTTTTTCACGTCAGCGCCTCATCAAGTCGTCTTATGCTGGGCAGAGGAGAGTTATTGATGGCAAGGAAGTCCTGAAACCAGGATTAAAGAAGTATCAAAAAATGGCAGACATTCATGGTATGTTTTCTCTTTTACGTTCCTTCTTATTATGAGTTTGAACTTATCTGGGATATCCAACTAGTAACTTATTTGTATCGTTCCTTTTCAGCTTTTGTGCTTACAATTTTTCCCCACCTGTCTCAGGCAGTGTTTGGGGCAACAGTCAATGGTTTCCTTGGAGAGAGAAACAATACTGTTCATCACATAGATGTAAGCCCCTATTTATTATTTCTTTTCACTTGTCATGGCAATTTCTGTTCTTGTAAATTAATTTTGTTTCTTCTTTTTGTTACAGTATGTTCAGGACAGTGAATCTGAAACTGAAGATTTCTAACTTGCATCATTGCTTTTATGTACTATTATAAATTTATTTCCTATACATATTTTGGATGAAATAAACATGAGACATTTAAACTTGCCTTTGAGTTACAATTTGCAACCCTTATTATCCATCAATATTTTGGATTTCATCTTGTTACTTTCTAACTAATGTTAGTAAATGATCTGAGAAGCCTTATGTCCCTTTGACAAACAAGTATTGGTTCTCTCCTCTCCAAGAAAGGTGACTGCTACCACCAAAGAAATTCATTGTAAATATGCATGTGAAACAGAATACTGCTATTCAGCATACCTAAATAATAGAATGCCAAAGAAATGGTCCCAAAGAAGTATTAAATAATTGAACTGTTATTTTTCAGATAAGGTTTATTATTTTAAGATAAATGGGAATCACAGTAAAAGTTTACAAAATGTAGGGTACTATCAATAATGGCACATAATTTCCAATAATAAACCATTACAAGCAGAATGGACAAAAGTGGAACAGAATGGAGTTATTGAGACAAGGGTGGGGGAACACAGGAACTAACACAACATTTTTGGGTGTACCAAGGAAACCAATGCCCCCAATGACAAGAGTAGGGGCAACGAGAGATTTAACAGAACACATTACAGACTCCAAGAAAATTCTCTCAGGTTCACTCATTGCATAATCAAGGTCATATTTCATAGCTTTCAAAGCAACTCTCAATTGCATATACTTTAAAATTTGGTGTGGTACTCCATTGCTGCTGTGAATAGCAGCCTTGATCTCATGAAGAAAATTCTCAAACATAAAAGCAGAATAAGTCCAGGGCTGAGAAAAGTTAATAGTACTTTCTTGCAAGTGAGTTAACAGGTGAGTGCTGAAGGTAACATGTTCAGGTCCGTATAAAGCATCAATCTCAGCATTGAATTGTCTAAGATACCTTGCAGCATAAACAACATCAGTCTTGGAAACAGAATTTTGCATTAATGTGACAATACCACGCACTAAGAGGCACCAGTGATTCAGATAACGCTTGGGTACAACGCCTGCCATGACTGGAATACTATAAAACACAACCCAATGGAACCATTCATGGCCACGCCAATCAGACCTATCACTAAGACTACGAGGAGCCCTCGAGACAAAATCAGTGGGAGTGATAGAGAGAAGGCGTTGATCCAACTCAGCTAATTTATAGGAGACATTGAAAGGTTTACAAGAATATTTAGTATGGAGCCACAAATTGGTAAACCTCTTTGCACAATTCACCAGTGCATGGAATAGATCGAGATCCAAGCAATCAACAATATCAAAGTCTTGAATGTTACTAAGGCAAGAGGGTCCTTTGATGCCGCGTTGAGGTTTCTTTCTTGCCAATGCTAGGCGTGCAAGCTCCATGGTTTCTTCATGCGTTCTTCTGGGATACTCTCCATCTGCGATGGTGTAGGACCTACATTTGCCTCGACCTCGTCTCATTTGCTTCCCTGGATGATAGCACAAGCCACAACCATATGACCCATTGAATTGGGATGAACATCTTAACACAGGCCGAGCTATGGAATCACTCACACACATGAGAGGCCTAACACCAAATTTCCTGTCAACACCATTGATCTTCACTGTAATACCATGTCTTCGAAGTTGATTACATTCTTCCACGAACGGTTTCAAGTACTCATTCATTGGAGGTTTTCCCTTACCGAGCCACACATTTGCAATCATCACATGTATTCTCCTTAAATGAAGAGGCAGTTCGTTTAAAGAAATTAATACTGGCCAAACAGAGTTCTTACTTGTTGGGCCCACCCGAAGACCATCAATGAAAAAGTTAAAAGATAAGCAGTTTGGAGGAACTAAGTTCTTGTAAAGTTTTCCATCAAATATATCCTCATAGTTGCCAGTGCTGATCTTGTTCCGATACTCTGGATAGATGAGCTCTTCTGCCAGACCACAGTTCAACAGGGATATAATCTGCTCAGTCACAGACAAATACAAAAAATAATTGCCGTCCTTCTTGTTTCTTTTAGCATCTATTTCATGGGGGCAATTATTGCATTGTTTCAAAGATTCAAAAGTCCCATTATAAAAACCACAGGCCGGACAAATGTGATGCTCTGACAAGGAAGAGGAGTACGACCGTCGTATCCGTGCAACAATCACCGATCTGAGACGGGTGTCCACAACAACCACCGATCTGAGACGGGTGTCCACAACAACCACCGATCTGATTTTGGATTCCACAACAACCACCGATCTGCCTTCTGGATGATTTCAAGTTATAACAAGAACCAGGTTTAGACCAATAAGACAATTCGGAATGACTGGCGAATAGGAGTTACTTCGTGCCATCGGATTCATTGCCCTTTCGTCTATACGTGTGAGTAATTTGGTTCCCGTTCGTTTACCCGGACAAAGGCCATCAAAATAATAACAGAGCTGCTACACTAAGCCCGTCGTTTCAGTTGCTGTTTTTTTAAACTCAGAGTCTCAATTTGACTCTAAACAGTCGTACCTGCTGTTCTTTTCACTTAGAATCTTTAATTTTAAGAAAAGTTTTGATCTAAGCACGCCGCAGTACCCGATTATAACATACATACGCTAGGGGCAACATAACTAGAGATGTGCGAACAGCGAAGTTCGAATTTGAACGAATACGAACACTTCTAACTTCCAAAGCCTTCGAACGAACCGAACCGAACAGTTTCAAAATTTTCTCGAACGAACCGAACGAACAAGGTTTTTGTTCAGATTCGATCCGAACACACACATTAAAGTAATACTAAACCACCTCGCGTGTTCGTGCACGAACATAATCTGTTAATTTTTTGAACAGTTCGGGGTCGAACACCGGAAGTTCGGGTTCGAACGAACCGAACAGTCCGCCTGTTCGTTCGAGTTCGTTCGAATGCGAACATGTTCGCACATCTCTAAACATAACCTCACCAACGCGCCGGAGACAAGACGGGTTTTATCACTGCGGAAAGAATCGGCAGTTCTGGCACGACTTATAAATAGCTGCAGAGGTATGGATGTAAGATGTACGCACTTTGAGAGCCTGGTGGAAGAGAAAAACGCTATAAAATGCTTTGCTTTGTGCAGTTCGGATACTGTTGCACGAACAAAGTCCACAAGATGCAGATACGAGACTTCTGTCACATTTTTTCACTCAAACCAGAGATTTTTCCCAACCAAACCGTAATAATGTACTGGTTCAGCTTGGAGAGAGCTATATAGACGTATTTTTAACTCGAAACCCGTGAAAAGGCTAGATCAGATGGTTTTCTGTGATCCAGAATCAGATCGGTGGTTGTTGTGGAACCCAGAATCAGATCGGTGGTTGTTGTGGACACCCGTCTCAGATCGGTGGTTGTTGCACGGATACGACGACGATGAGATGGCACTTTTCAAGACATGCTTCGATGGACAAGATATTTGATCTTTTGCAAAAACACCTGCAAGTTTCACAACACATTCCGCAGCGGGGTAAGTGAGATTATGCCTGAATTTAGTTGCTAGTAGAAGTAAAGCTTTGATCTTCTCGGACACACTAAGATTGAGATCACTTGCAACGGCCAGGCATTCATCATCACTGTCAGCAGGTGTTGGCCTCGTCATCAGAATGGACAGCTTCCTGGAAACAATACGTTGAGTTAATTTCCTGTCAGCGCACTTTGAATGACAGAAAGGGTATCGAAGTCACACATACCTCCTCATCGTGTTCTACATCCTCAATTGTAACATCATCACATTCTGGCTCTTCAATGAACTGCCACTGTTGCTCAGGTGGGTCCTGACTGAGGGGCAGCTGTTCGTCTTCAGGAACGTCAGCACACTCTTGGCCATAAGAAAACTGCCGTTGGTTATCTTCAGTTGGGTCAGCACGTTCTTGATTCTGATTGCACTGGGCAGGTTTCCTCTCCTTTCTCCTCCTGTAAGCAAGAACATAAACAATGAAAATGGAGCAAAGGTGTACAGGAAGGAAGAGGTTAAGTATCAGTGTGCACTGATAAAAAAGAGTCACATTAGAGCTGACTCGGTTCCTATAAAGCGGTCAACTGAGGCAAACCAATCTACAAAGCATTATAAGCGGAACAGGTGAAACGAACGCCGAACGAAATTAACCTGTCATCGAACACTCACTTTTTGGGAGCAGGCGGATGAACATCTGCGTGAGAAGTTGATTTTGGGATGGGGATTTTCGAAGACTTAAATTCATATTGGTGGTAGGGGCCCCTTTTGCCTGGCATGACTTCAACCCACCAACTCACTACACTGAACTCCGCTCCACGCTCTCGCCTCCTCTCGCACCTCGCACGCACAGTGGGCCGGCCAGCCGCCAGCCAACGCAAGTAGTTGCCGCGCCGGTAGATGGCGTCCTCCGTGGCGCGAAAAGACAGCACCTTCGAACGGAATGGCATTTCTTGCTACAACTGTACATGCACTGGATGTACTCTTGCAAAGTAGAGTAGTATCTTTGTTGTAGTTAACAGTGTTCTGCTGATCTACAAAAACTCTGCACCCAATATTCAAAAGAAACTGACGAAAAACATCGACCCGTACTGTACTTGTGAGAGTAGTCTCGTATTGCATTTTCAAATCACTCTATCCATAATCCACACTACCTGTCACAGTACACTTTTAATTTGCACTTCTCCGAACAATAGTAACTGAAGAATAAGTGCAATTTTTCTACATTTCAGGAGTGCTTTTCAAACATTAGTGTGCAGTGCAGTTTATTCTACAGTTTTCAGTCACTTGGAACTGCTCTTTCGCAACTGTAGTTTTGGCACTGCAGTTTAAACTGCAGTTAAAGTACAGATCCTTCCACCCGGGTTTGCAACTGCAAGTAAAAATCTTACCACAAATTTGATAAGATTCCTTTCAAAATACCAATGAACACCACAGTTCACATCAGAAACCAACGGTTGCTGCAGCAAAGAGCGGCTCAGCTTAGTTGTCGGTTACATAAGCTATACCAAGCAATTTTTTCTTCCTTAAATTTTTAATACTGATTGGTGTTATTACTATAGTAGTAATGTTGCCTGTGTTGTTTCTTTGGCCAGACTAAAGGAATGAAGCCGTTATAAACCACGTCCCGTCTCCATGTTGGAAAGTCCCGAAACAAACACAAGGTATTGGCAATTGACTCCGTTTCAGAAAAGCGTATTTTCTTTGAAGGCTTCGATGTTTATTTTTAAATTGATTCTAGTTTTTTACTTCTTGTGTCAATGCTGGAAAACAGCTGGTCACCTTCCTTTTACGATAACTTGTTGACCTCTGGGTGATCGGTTCATTTAAATGTTTTAATTGTGTAGTTTGCCCGGCAGAGACGTCATTATCGGGTCTTCAGTGAGTTCATAATAAATCTGCTTTATCGCCAAACCACATCCATTTTTGGCACGCCACCACCGCCAGGGCCATCTTGGTGTCCAAGGCCAGCGGCGCGGTGGCGCGGCGGCGCGGCAGCAGGCAGCCCGCCCGTCACGTCCTCCAGGGCCTTCCACGCCCGGCGGCACGGGAGCAGGCGGTGGCACGCCACCACCGCCAGGGCCTTCTTGGTGTCCAAGGCCGGGGGCGCGGCGGCGCAGCAGCAGGCAGCCCGCCCGTCAACGCGCCGAACCCAAACCTCGCTCGGCGGAGAACTGGAGCGCCTGTCAGGTAGGCCACTGACCCATCGCGCAGCACACTCGTGTGGAGACGGTGGCCTACCTTGCCCCCGTGCGTTGCAGCATGGGTCGGCGGCCCACGCCCCGGGTGGCAGCCGCTGCAGTTGTGCACCCGCCAACCCTGATACGTGTGCCTGCTGGCTGAAGGCCGCCGGAAGTACCTACCGGTGGGGGGGGGGGGGGGGATTTTAAGAGGTGTTTGTTGGGTTGCCTTTCTTCACGAACGTTCGGCTGGCGAGTGGAACGAGACGAAACAGTTTAGACCTGGTAAAAATGCCCAAAACCCAGCGAGCAAAGCGAGCTAGGGGCGAAAATTCACACAATTTTCCACTTTGGCATCACTTTTTCCATTCTTAGAGTAAACTGACACGCTTGATTGGCGAGCGAAGCGAAACGATGAAGTCTTCGGAAAAAAACATAACGAAAACGGCGAGCGAAGCGAGCTAGGAGCGAAAAATGATAGAATCTGTGATTTTGTTCTAGCTTTTCCCTCTTTCGAGCTTAAATTATCACTTTTGTGGCTAAAAGTGGGGGGGGGGGGGCGCCGCCCCCATCATAATGGGGGGGGGGGGGGTGACTCGCCCCTCCCGCACCCCACTTCCGGCTCCCTTGTGCTGGCTCCAACGACGTCAGCCGGACGGACGGCGCGGACGGACAGCGGAGAGTGGCGGAGTGGCGCAAGGCATTGTGGCTGCGGCTTCGCCAGGCTTCGATCGCGCATTCTGCATTTACTCGCCTTTTTTGCGAATAAAGTTGCGGCTAGTGCACTAACTGTGTGCCGTGCCGCGTCGCGCTCTGGTCCGCTTGTTACGCCTTGTGACCCCCCCCCCCCCCCCCCCCCTGTGTAGCGTGGGTGCGCGGCGGGCCGGCCTACGGCCTGCTTCGCAGGCGTTCCCCAGGGCGCCTCACTGCCTGCGGGCTGCCAAAGGCGTGACATCAACCGGCCTCAACCGTGTGCCGTGGTGGTCTAGGTCAGAGACTCCAATCGGGTAACGAAACGCGGGTATACTGGCCGAGTGTTGGCCGGTGCTGTTGTGGTGGGGGAAGCTGGGCCGTGAGCCGAACTCCGGAGGCAGCGGGCGGCTAGCATGGATATCCGCACTTACCCGCACAGCCCGAAGGTAGGCAGCCCGCAACGCAGGTTAGCGTGCTTTCTTGCCTACCTACACAGGGTCGGCGGTGGCGTGCGGGCATCTCCAGACTTGCGGAAAAGCGTTACCCGCAGAGTCTCGCGCGGGCTTGGCCGTTCGGCGCGGGTCGGGTCGGGTATACGCGTTGCGGGTCGGGTTGAGTCTGGATCTTGCGCCGCTGTCGTGCGGGTAAATTTTTCGGCCACTTCGTTACCCGATTGGAGTCTCTGGTCTAGGTGGCAGAGGCGTCGACACGCAATACCGAGGTCGGTGGATCATTATTTCTTCACATTTTTTGAATGACCCGCTCACTGCGGTTCAATCCCTGTCGCGTCTAAAACCAGGCTTCACGCCGCCTCCTTCATGAGCCGTGGTTGCTAAGATCGAAAACGCGTCTGACTTGGACAGTAGGGTCCGGGGTTCGATTCCCAACATTTCATTACCTTTTTCGCCTGGCTTCCTCCCAATGGTCAAGGAGGAATACGTGTCTCGGAACGTTTCCCGCAACACACCGTCGTGCAGAGGGTGGCCTGCCTTGCCCCCGCAAAACAGCAGGGGCAAGGATGGCCACCAGCGGCGTGCTGCGGGTCGTACGGCAGAGCGGCGAAGTCCCTGACGGGTAGTCCCACACGTGCGGCCGCTCAGCCTGCCACGTGCGGATTCGAGGTTCCGGACCTCTGCATGTAACATCGGGGATCCGTGGCGCCACCTGTCGGGCTCTCTGAGAAACTCAAAATTTCCAATGTCTTTATCGTAATTTTCGCCCTTTAAAGTTTTCGGAGGCTAGTTCGGCACCCGCGAGAAGTAAAATCTACTTTAACTTGTCACTGGCGGCCGAAAAAGAACAAAAATCCCTAACTCCGGAACCCTGAATAGGCAGCCCGTACCCTTGACAAATTCCACGGCTGCCCGGTCCCGGTCGTTCGCGTCGTCCTTGTCTGGTTGGGTCATGAGGGGACTGGCCGAGCCGCGCACGGTGGGCCAGAAGACCGGCGCAGGCGGCTGGCTATCACTCTCGACGTGTTTTGAGCTCCAGGGTCGGTAAATGGGACTTAAACCGAACGGCCATCCGAGCCAGTAAATTATAGGAACTGTTGGTCCAAAGTTATTTGCGTAGTAAGGTATTTTGTCATTGTTGCAACAACTGAATAAAAAATACATTCCAAATTTGCAAAAACATTCGGTTATTCGACCCGGACCTCCTACTAGTCAGCTTCCGGCTGGCTCCAGTTCTAGGCCCCGCTGCAGATGCAGGTGGTGGTGCAGGCCCCGCTGGCCCCGCTGCAGATGCAGGTGGTGGTGCTGGCCCCGCTGGCCCCGCTGCAGATGCATGGTGACTGCGAGAGAGCAACGAGCTGAAGACGAGAGCATTGGCCCGGGCCCGGATCTGGCCCGGCTAAATAAGGAGAGTTTTAGTGCCAGCGAGAGGTCCTGGTCCTCTTTACCTTCGGGCTACTACCCGCAACACGCGCAGGATTTCCTCCTGCTTGTGCTCGATGGCCTCCTGGCGCTGGTCCATGGCAGCCTGGGCTCTTACCACAGTGTCCAGGCGCTCCAGGACGCGCTCGAACTTTGAAGGGGTGGTTGGGCGGCACCAAAACAACATGAGAAAATTTATTGCTTCTTTATAAAGAGCAACGCGAGACAGAAAACTAGCTTCCCACCCTCGGCCTTGTCAGTGCGAGCGTAGGCAACCCGTCTGTTTCGCAATAGAGATTAAATCGGTTCGAGGTCAGACGGCACTCGAGTTTGCTTCCCACGCCGGTGGCGACGCTGCCGCTGGCGGCTCCTCACTGAGCGCGGCCAGCGGCAGTAAGCGCCGCACCGTCGGCACCGCCATCCTGGAGGGCGTGGGCGTAGGAGGCCTGCAGGCCTGTGCGGACGAGTCGCGCAGCTGCTCGGTGGTCTCAGACGCTTGCAGCGGCTCGGCGACGCCGGCGACGACTGCGGTCTCGGGCTCGGCCAGCCGCGGCTCGGCGACGACGGCCAGCTGCTCGGCGACGACGGCCAGCTGCTCGGCGACGCCGGCGCCGACGGCGGTCTCGGCCTGCCGCGGCTCGGCGACGACGGCCAGCTGCTCGGCGACGACGGCGGTCTCGGCCTGCCGCGAGAGGAAAGAATGGCCTGCCCATGCCATCTGACAAAAACGCACACTGTAAAAAATTCTGTGAAAATTACGGAGAAGTTACAGAAATAGTTTTATGGAGACACGACAGACAGGCCCGTGGCCAGATTCTTTCTGTGATCTAGAGATAACGGAGAGTCTGTACACAGACTAGTCCGTGAACAGACAAGTCCGTTGCCATAAATTTTTTGTGACCTGGGCTTATTACGCACATTTTTCATTTCCAAAAAAAGAAAATCGATTATGACGAGTTCCCCTCTTCGGGACGTACAAAAAAAGGTTGACACGTCACGGGTTCAAACTCTAAAAGTAAAAATTATTAGCGTCCCAAAATGCCGTTTCGGGTGGTTTTCGCACTTAAGAATTTTTCTTTGTCGTTTAAACATTTTTTGTACGTCTCGAAAAGACAAATCCATTTCTTAAATTCTTTTTAATTCATTGCTTTAAAAAAATGCATTGTTCTTTTTCTGTTTTCCTTTGCTTGGAACACAGATATTTTCTGTTCACAGAAATTTTCAGTTTACAGAGATTTTCTGTTCACAGACTGTCTGGTATGATTCTGTGAACCTCTACGGACAATTATGGACTGTCCGTGCAACCGATTGACCAGAACTTTTCTGTGCTTTTTCTGTGATTCTTTCTGACCGTGCACCTGTTGGTCCTGTCTGCGTCATACACCCTCAATGCACTTGCGCGCGAGGTGCGGCGTAGCTGGCCCAGCGTAGGGAATTCCGGGGGAGGAAATTACCGTGGTAAAACAAAGGCACTAAATCTACGTCCTTCAGGGCATTAACAGTCCTTCACGCCCTTTAAGGGCGTAAATCGTTTAATGCCCTTGGGAAGGGCGTGAATAGCATAGGCCTTTCAGGCAAAATTTTAATGCCCTTCTAACGGCATTAGACCATTCATGCCCTTAAAGGGCGTAAATCGTTTGTTTATGCCCTTTAAGGGCATAGTTTTAATGCCTTTGTTTTACCAGTGTACTGCTTCTCTCTGGTGACGGCCTTTGAACCGCGGACTCCACGGTGCGGGTTCGAACACCGCATAACCAGCAAAGAGAAACGGATTTACTCCCCCCCCCCCAAGCCACTCATGCCGTTTTTAGTCATTCGCGCCCCTCAATCGTGACATTTCTGCGATGCTTTTAACAACCTCTCTGTTGCAGGTGTAGCTGCAGGTCTATAGCTGGTGACATTTTTACTGAGCTCTGGCGGCAGTACATGAACGGACACCTCCGCCCTGACACGCCATCCCGAGATATATGCGTCGTCAGTTCGCCAACTACTTGCCAATGCGCACGGTCAGAAAGAATCACAGAAAAAAGCACAGAAAAGTTCTGGTCAATCGGTTGCACGGACAGTCCATAATTGTCCGTAGAGGTTCACAGAATCATACCAGACAGTCTGTGAACAGAAAATCTCTGTAAACTGAAAATTTCTGTCAACAGAAAATATCTGTGTTCCAAGCAAAGGAAAACAGAAAAAGAACAATGCATTTTTTTAAAGCAATGAATTAAAAAGAATTTAAGAAATGGATTTGTCTTTTCGAGACGTACAAAAAATGTTTAAACGACAAAGAAAAATTCTTAAGTGCGAAAACCACCCGAAACGGCATTTTGGGACGCTAATAATTTTTACTTTTAGAGTTTGAACCCGTGACGTGTCAACTTTTTTTGTACGTCTCGAAGAGGGGAACTCGTCATAATCGATTTTCTTTTTTTGGAAATGAAAAATGTGCGTAATAAGCCCAGGTCACAAAAAATGGCAACGGACTTGTCTGTTCACGGACTAGTCTGTGTACAGACTCTCCGTTATCTCTAGATCACAGAAAGAATCTGGCCACGGGCCTGTCTGTCGTGTCTCCATAAAACTATTTCTGTAACTTCTCCGTAATTTTCACAGAATTTTTTACAGTGCGTGTCGAGTACAGAGAGTCACAGCGCCAGCCTCCATCGCCTTGCAGGTAGGCAACCCTTCGCACCGTCCGCCGCGATGAGCGCGACGTAGACAACCGCGCTCTATCTTCCTGTGGTGGCCCCTTGTTGAACTACGTCAGCAGCCGGTATCCCTCAGCGCGCTCTATCTTCCTGTGGTGGTCACTTGTGGAACCACTTCGGTCGGGAAAGAAAGATAACAACAGCAACAACGCCTAGCAGCCGGCTGTCTGGAGAGAAAATAGTTTTTAATAATTGGTATCGCAAATGCCGTTTGATCGAGTCGCCGGCAGGTACTTTGCCACTGCGCATTGTTGAGTTCGTGTTGCTAGTTCTGCCTATCATTAATCAGAATAGTCTGATGCTTCGTTAAACAAATATCCATCTTAGGTTAGGTTCGTTCATTGCGAATATTTCACTGTTCTGGCAATGTAGAAATGGTTAGGTTTAATTTATTTTCCCCTACATGCAATATCATACCCATGATCATTCAATATGTATTCATAAAGATATTATTTGGTTAGTCACAATCTGCCATATTTGCATCACATTCATTCGGAGTGTACAATTACTGTTTTCAAGTAAAATCAATCAAATGGATTCATTCTGTCTCTTATTGCAGGTGGCTGCAAGGGGAGTGCTGAATCTGTTCGCATGAGTGTCGTGTATTTCACCAAGTCTACCCCAACTCGTCACATTAATACCCTTGACAACTTCGCAATAAGGTTTGTTTCATTATTCTTGTCTTGTTTCTAAAATATGATTCTTTTTCTATTTTAGGTAATATTTTTATTTGTAACTTTTTCTCTTGTCAGGGTTCTTCAAAGCCTATCGAACCAATCTGGAGCTGGATCGTGTAGTCTGGACCATGTTCAAAATGAGATGACAACACTTTGGGACTGCTTCAGGCTTTCTATCCTCCTTCCTATTCCATGACCAACGGCTTGGCTTGGGCTCAGCTTGGGCTGGCTGCTTTCACAGTGAAAGCAGCCCCCCCCATAATGTGTTTCCGTGTAGTCCATATCTAAATATTCAAACGAACCATGTTGCTTTTGAATGTTAGTGCTAGTGGCTTATGATTACAGTGATCACAACTATTTACTTGAGATATAGCAGGGCAAAGTATAAAATTTATCGGATTATATCAGTGTATCGAGGGGTATCATATTGTTCTGATGCTCAGTATTTTTTGTTCAGTGTGTCCAGAGATGGTCGTAAAGATTATTGTTTCTTAACATTGGCTGGGTGAGTGCTCGAGTCACATTGTCAAAATTTTTGTCTCTCTCTCTTATCTTGCTGGCCCAGGACCTCCTTACTCTGTTCAACTTGGGACGAATAATGATTTAGTAATAAGCTCTTTTGTTTGAGTTGACAAATTTTTCCCCTAGAAAAGACACTCAATTTCAGACAAAATTGTTTAAACTGAACAATGGGTCATTTGTTTAGCAACTGTAGTCTTCATTCAGTTCAAAGCTTCTTGCTTGGTATTTTTTTTTTTAAATCAGATGACAAGACTAGTCATGGGAAACTTGAATTTCAAACTGGTAATGTTTGACCATTTTGAAGTTTCATTTGTGAAAGTTTGCGCCCAGAGTTTGAGCGACAGTAGTGGCTTCACAGAAATAGGCATGGGTTAATTTGGTTTGTTTCCAGGAGGGCTACACCCTGACACAGGATTATTTTGAAATGTTTGTAAGATGGCATTTGTAAAAAAAATTTGTGAGTGCTGAGCTTTAAAGCTCCCCCCCCCCCCCACTCCCACCCCCATGGCTATGCCACCCTCTTTTAACGATTTTATGTTTAAACTGAGGCCCCCCTAGCTTCTCTTAGTAATGTTAAGGCATTTGGCTCCTTTAAAAAATTAGCTTGAACTTTGCTGATGTGAACTGATGCGCTGTCTTTCCTGTTCCAGGTCTTCAAGGCGGGGCACCGAACCCACCTCGGTGGAAATAGGTGTCCCGTCCGCCCGGCCTGGAACGGGGGAGTCGGCGCACCGGTAGCTTATATCACCCCCAAGAAACCCCTAATGATTGTACATCAAGCAATGCTCTACTTCTTACATACACCCAACGAGTTTCTGCCCCTAAAACAATTGTAACAAAAAAACCCACCAATAAAAACCACAATATTTATGGGATCAGAGGGGGAGCAGGAGGTGGGGGTGCAGAGTGTAAGTCAGCTACAAAATTAATTTTAAATGCTCTGTTTTACAACAAGGCACTGTTGCAAATTTCAAAATCAGAACTTCAACAGTGATGTGCTTTCATTTTGGAAATCAACTTTTCCCTGACAAGTTGTGCATCCTGATATCATTTAAATACCAAGGAAGAAGGCTCTGACTACTGTCTTCATTGTACCACTTTCCTGTAAAAATGATTTTCCGTTAAGTTGACTCTTTTCTTAAAAACTGTATCAACCCCCTTTAATATTTTCAAAGTCACATAAAAAATATTTACAAGAGCAACTTGAGAAAGAATTCAAGCACAATGCCTCGACTGGATTGATGATGGCAATTTTACTTGTTACTTATTGCTAGAATCTATCTGAAATGTGATCCTAGTCACATTTTTGGGTCCATGTGCAACTTGGAAACCAAATTCATGAGAAATTCATAATTTTAGTGGCACAAAACAATGTTTAGGTGTATTGCTCCACAGTTGAGACACTTTTGTTTCTGATTTGCAAAGAAATGCTGTATGGTGTTATGTTCCATGCGGTGTGAATCTTTATTTAATTTGTTTTTATTTTTCGAATAATTGGAATTTCAACTTTTGATAATTATTGCTAACATGCAGATGCAGACTGATGGTTACATGGTTCCTAGCTAACATGAATGTCAAATTAACACGTTGAGCATGTACTTTGTGTATCGACACCATTCTTTATTGTATGGCATTATGTGGCGTAGAGGGCTGTAGTGCATAGAGATTTTCTTCAACAACCAAACACTGTCTTTCAAGTCATTTTTATTTTGGTTCTTATTTCTTCTTTTTAAAATTGTATCACAACAGTAGGGTTTTCACTGCTTGCTCTTACATTGCAATATAACTAGTCACACCAGCATGGTGATATGGGAAATTGGGCACGACTGTGCAACATTTGCAAATATTAGTTGGAAAGTTTCTCTTACTTGCTTATTTTGATGCTTTTCTCTTCCTCACTGGAGTGGTAAGCTGTGGCAGTGTGCAAACATATTAAGTCTTGTTTGGTTTAAGTAGACTCTTTCCAGTCCACAGTGTACACTCTTTAGTTGCTGCATTGTCTCGAGTCACATTAGTTTTCTACAATTGGTCCAACTGTTTCGGTACTATTTTACATGCATTTTGTAATACACCAAGTGTTGCTCTTGATATCTACTGGGAACTTGTTACTGTTTTCATAATTCCCTACGAATTTGTGAATGAAAGGGAGTCCACTTTGAATTGTTCACAGAAGTTAACGTTAAGATTTACTGAATACTGTTTTAAAGTTTTGTTGCCCTCATGCTCAACCTTATGGAAAAGTTGTCTGAAACTACCTGGTGTATTTGTTAATTTCTTTTTTTAAATCTGTCTTCTAACAGAAATGACTTGCATCAAATTATCTTCAAAATGAAAATCTCTGTACTCTGTATCTTAAATCTGGGATAAAAGGTATTAGTATTGCGATAAAGTGCAACCCAGCTGCCAGTCTTTTGAATTGTCATCTAAAGCAAATAGGAGCATCAGGCTCCACAAGGGCGTCACACAGATAAATGTTCATCCCAAGTTACTACCAGTGCCCACCAAATGAGAAACATACTGAAATATATTATATTATCAAATTATTACATCACCTGCATCAGTCCAAGTGACTTTAATTTTATCCTGTGCATTGATAAAAAAGGACAAAGGAATAAAGACAAGATTTCTGATATCTTTTTCTTTATTATTGTGATGACTTTGGCTTTGGCTCTCAATGGGTGAAAAGGAAAGACATACCACTAAGCTCCCGTTATAAACAACTGAAAGTAGAAGTCCAAGAGCATCCATTTCATTTTACAAAAGGTTTTCTTTATCTAAAGCAGATTCCAACAGTGACTGCGTTCAGAATCCAGCCCCTTGTTTCACGTAAGAAGTCTTGATTCAATCCAAGACAATCCCATTGCGACAGCATCAGTTTGCGCAGACAACTTGACCCATGGATGATGTTACCTAAAAGGAAGCAAATCAAGTAAAGAGAGAACAAAGGGGAGAGGAATGTGATTACTTCTTTAAATAAAAGGAAATGAGATACTTGCAAAGATTTGAGGTTCAAAGTAAGACATCTGCAATGTGGCACTGCTTTCAGACAGCCTTCAGATCTCATCCCATTAATCTGACATCAACTTTCCTTCTCGTGTAACTTTTGACGTTGGTAGAGATGACTAGGAAAAAACAAAGAAAAAAGAAAGCAGAGTAAAAGGCGACAAGAACAAGTTCTAAAATGGACTAAACGGGGGAAGTCACAGCTTATATATAAAAAGATACCAAAAGAACTGGCACAGAGACACAGTGCCAGACTAAAACAATTAAAAAGCAATTTTAGATAAACAAAATACCAGCACAATGCAAACACAGCTCAACCAGAAGAAACACTAATATGACAAGGTGGGACAAACTAATTTATACAGGAAGAAGGATCAACAATCAAACACTTTGTAAACCAGATGAGTTTTTGCAATGATCTAAGACAAGAGGTAGAACGGACGCAAAATGAAAACACAAGACAGCAGTACATATTGCATTATTGGGAAGGACACAAAATATACTGACAAGGAGGAACAAATCATATTGAAACAACTACAGCCGACATTAAAAAAACAAAAAAAAACAACAACCAGACACTTCAGAAACAGGGAGCATCATAGTTCACATTTCAAACAGACACTAGTACACTATTATGGCAAATGTTTTAACATGCATGGACATTACAGGACATAATTTAGAAACCATGATGATGGAAAATCAACAAGACAAGATATGTTTTAAAAGTACGACAATGGCATGCACACATAACAGAGCAATATTATTATACGAAAGCAAACTATTTTACACACACAGTAACCAGGAACGAACAAAATCAGGAAGAACAATGAGTCACTTCACACACAAGTACGTTGTGGCAAATGTTTCAAAGAGCACAAATTAAAGAGGACAGATTTCAGATACCATCATGATGAGAAAACAGCAACAGAAAGAAATATTCAAAAAGACACAGACACACGAGGAATGGAATTATCACATTTAAACAAGTAATAAATCCCACATAAAGAAACCAGAAAGAGAAACTTCACTGCAGAAAAGGTACCAGACACAAGTGACAGTAATAAAATTAAACAGCGAGGTCACGCAGATACAGAACAAGTACAAAAATGACACAGTCCACAGAGGAGCAGTAAAAATCACTCACAAGGTAAACATGGTTGATACAGCCGAGAGTAGAACAAGGATCAGAAATTATCAAACAGAGCAAACAACGTCATTCAAAAGCAAGTCACAAACAACAAACATGGAAACGTCCAAAGTGGGAGAAGCACACCAATCAAGACCAATACAACCAGCACCAATTACCAGATCAATAATTCAAGTAGACAGTACAAGGAACACGACATAACATTGAAACCAGCCCTAAGGAACACTTTCAAAGAAAAAATAAACACACATGCACAGTACGATAACAAAGATCAAAACATATTTTAAGAAACTGATACACAGACATAGTAAAGACAGCGGAACAAGTACTCAATTGACACAAAAGATGTTTGAATCGAATAAAGACACGGGATCGTTATGAGCATATTCAAAGAAACAGTGCCACACATGGTATGTTCGTAGGCCATTTTATAGCCTAAAGGGGTAGTTAACGGCAACATAATATGAGCAAAAGGGGAAGTACTCTGAGACACAAAGAGGTTAAGAAAATAAAACAGAGACAGAACGGAAGTCCAAGAACCTGGAAACAGTCGAAGGAGAGTAAAACATTGAGTGGTTACTTAGCTTTGGACGTTGAGTTGTGGGAATGTGGTGTTCCAAACTGCCAGCAGCAAGGAGGGACGATGTCGGGGACCTTAACCCCAACGGTTGCAGAGTTGAAACGTTCCATACTTTCCAAAATTCGTTGGCATGAGAAATTGGAGGAGAATAGGCCAAACTGAAATCAGTCGCGAAAGAAAATAAATAATTGTGGACAGTGTAACAGGCAGATGGATGAGAGGGGTTGGGGTTCGTAGGACTACAAGCACTCACCTTTCCTAACCTGTCACAAATCAATCCAATGCGAGTCGAAACGACGACCGGAGAACGTTGAATGAAATTACGTCGATTTCCATTGTCTCAGTACTGAAAACAAACATTTAAATCCGTTTTACATTCGGTTCTAGGAGCGAGTCGTGGCCGTTGGTCGTTCGTTCGTAGATGGTATGGTTCTCAGCCGGTTTGAACAAGCCAATGACAAAAAGCCGTTACAGGTACCACTGTCACCAACTGTCGTTGACGAAGTTTAGATTCAAAAGTGGCTAACGTAACGTGATATTAATAATTAGCATCGAGCTGTAGGTCTCAAATCACATAACGATATTCATAATTAATTCTGGTGCACTTTTTCACTTGTATTATGGTTTTTATCTTTTTCGAATTATCGTGTCGATAGATCGATACATCGACTTACCTGTCATGGCCGGCGGCCGGCCATGGCGTCCGCGTCTTCTGCTGTCAGAGCGGCTAGTGTTTTGGTTTCGCTATTGAAGACATCGTTTGGAACATCGCAGTCGAAATTAATTCAAATACGACACATTTCAGTTGCATCGCAGCACCGCAAGTTACGTCCCTTGTGCGTGAACAGAGATTTTTGCTCACACTCGCTGGACATTGTATGGAAAGGCTAGGCAATGTGGGTACGTACTGCTCATCTTGTGTTGTGGGTTTCGTTTTGTTCCGAAATGAACTGAACCCATTAATGCGAGGCCCAAATCACTTGCGATTTGCCTCCTACATTATTACCCGAATGCCTTTTTCTATCGCACATAGCAATGTAGTCCATCCCTGCCTTTCGTTTTACATAACCTGCCTGGCCGCCGTAGCAGTTCCTATTTGCAAATTAATTTTACCCCACGGATTTCAAATCATAAAATAGTCAAAAGGAACGCGTCATTACTCCTTGCAACCAAAGAACACCCCGTTCTACTTGTCACTCCAGTCATTTATCTCAAGTCGCAACATAGAAATGTGACCTGTACTTCATACTCAGGATGGTGAATGACACTTTCTCTTTTTTCAGCCTGTTGTGGTGCTGGATAATTTGGCCGTGAATCTTGAGCCTGAACCCAAACAACACGTAAAGCGTGAAGAAAAGCCAGTCTCCAAGAAGAGGAGACGAAACAGGCGCCTGTTGTTCAAGAGGGGCAAATATTTTTATCGTAAAGAGGTGAGTCCCTTCATCACTATAAGAACCTTTTCTATGGTGGCACATGTGAAGTGCTTGTAAATATGATAGTTTGACTTGAAATGTTTCTTTTTGTGTGTACATATTGACCTAGGTCGTCATTAGGTAATTTTAAGTGTAAGCAGAGATTTAAAAGCCGTTTCAGTAGTTATATTGCATGTCAATAAGTATAAATAAGAATATTAACTGGTTTGTTTTAAAAACAACTTGGTGACTTTGTTATTTCAAATGTAATATTGGCTAAATAAACATATTGGCTCAGGCAGTTTTATGTGTAACAAACAATGTTTAAAGTGCACTTTTACCATGTTTAAATGGGTGTGCACACTATGGATTTCTGTGGGTGGTCAACTGAGGTGTCATTGGAGGAACATGATGGACAAAATGACTCTAACGAATTAAACAGCTTCAAGGGATTTAACAACTGTGACATTCTAAGTTCCCACATTATTTCCGCTTACGCTCAACAGACTCCAGGAGATGGGGAAGATCTCATCTTATTTCCTGCAACTAAAGTGACAAGTATTTGCCCTGAGAATAACACTTGTTTCATCTTCAAGGTCTGTATTTTTTGTTTTGTTATTATGTCATTATGGTATTGTGTACTTGTACTTATGGACATTATTTTTTTCAGGTGATTGCACTGCCCAGATTGAAATTGAGAGTACTCAGTCTCTTTGATGGAATGTGTACAGCATTGCACATTTTAGCCGAATGCTTACACTTGGACCTTGAAGTCTATTTTAGTAGTGAAATTTGTCCTGTTGCACTCGCTTTCCAGAAAGAGAAATATGCTGGAAGGATAGTCCAAATTGGTGATGTGCGCAAATGGGCCGATGTGCACAGCTTAAGTGCACTGTCTCGAGTGGACTTGCTCGTTGGTGGGTCCCCTTGTAATCACCTTAGTTTGGCTAACCCAAATCGTTTGGGCCTTGATAACCCCAACTCATCAGGACAGCTTTTCTTCACCTTCAAGACAATAAGGGATGTGCTGCAAACCCGCATGAGTGCACATGGTCAAATTTTCTGGTGGATGTACGAAAACACTTTTAACATGCCTATAATTTCTAGAGAACGTATTGCAAAGGAGTTGGGTTCACCTCCTATTGTTTTATGTAGTTCCAGCTACCAACCAGCTTTTCGCAAGAGATTATTTCATTCCAATATCGTGGGCATGTCAGAGTCACAAACGACCAATGCGCAGAGCGTTGCTTCTCAAAGTCTTCAGGATGTTATCGGTCCCAACAGGCAGACAAACGCAGCATTCGCTCGTACAATAACCACCAATTTGGCTCACCAAGTGCCTATTACGTCTGCAGGTCAACCAAGTTCCTTGTTTGTTAACGACCTGGAGTGTCTGATGGGGTTCCCAAAATCACACACTGATTGTGCTGGTCTGAGTGTACGTCAACGAACCCAGTTGCTGGCAAAAGGTTGGTCGATTGACCTTGTATGTGATATATTGAGACCGCTTGGTGAAATGTATGCTTGTAAATGAAACTGAGAGAAGGCGGATTTCCTTATGCTTTGGTTATGAAGTAGTTGGAAATTAGGTTGTCTTATGAATATGAGAGTTTGACCCTGACTCATACTTTATTGTGTTATCTTTGTTATTTCAAATGCAGAAATTAATATTATATGTATCAGTTATGAAGTACCTTTTTATGCTTAAAATGTTTGTGGCAATGTTAAAAGTGCTCAGTACAGAGCTTTGTCACTCAAGGAAAATTTTTCTGGACAATTACAGTGATAATATGAAGAGAATCAGAGTATGTTTAATATTAATTAATATATTATGTCTGTACAATTTTCCTCCCTTGCGAGTAGGTCCATAGATATAGAAAGCTGATTAGTGCAACAGCATTATCTTTTATTTTTAACTTTGTCACTGACGGACGTTTGCTTTTTGCTCCCCTCAGACTAAAGGTTCTTCGATGTAGAAAGCTGATTAGTGCAACATCATTAGGTAGAATTTTGAACTTGTTTGCTCACACACAGACTTTGATTGTATTCATATTTATCAATTACATAAAAAGTACACACTTCTTTATCATCGTCAATATTACTTTCTCCTTTCAGAGCAAGTTTTCCATTTTCATTTAAGCATAAGACAAGGTAGGTTTACGCCAGACCGTGTCTTGTCGTAACAGGCTTCGCGATGCTGCGCCAGTTACGACAATCCACGCCTGGCGTTACACCTACCTTGGCCTGCGGCGCTTCCCTGCTTGCCTTCGGCAAGCTGTCTCAAGGACTTTTGAGGCATTGAGTAATGCACCACGTGAAATCTGCAATAAAATTTTTTAGTCGGTCGATCCCCGTTTTTCAAGATCCTGATTCGGCCAACTAATGAAGTCGGGCTCCTAGACCCCCCTTCCGACCCCTCTTTGAAAAGGTCTTGCCGAGACCTATTGAAATCTGCAATAAAAATTTTTAGTCGGTCGATCCCCTTTTTTCAAGATCCTGATTCGGCCAACTAATGAAGTCAGGCTCCTAGACCCCCCTTCCAACCCCTCTTTGAAAAGGTCTTGCCGAGACCAATCGAAATCTGCAATAAAAAAATTTAGTCGGTCGACCCCCTTTTTTCAAGATGAAGGGTCGAAGTTGATTTTGTTAGTAAATTAGGGCCGAGGTAGCCCATTCGCAGTTAAAAGTTTGGTCAGGGGTCGAAATTGATTTCATTTTCGTCATCAGGAACTTCAAAAACAAAAGAAACCGTGTAAAAATGTCTCTAAAATATAAAGTCACTAAAAAGTTGCACTTTTTCTGCCGTTTTTGAAGTGTTTTTTCGTTAGTACGACTGAATGGAATGAGACAGAAAGCTGAATTTTTGCGTGTGGCGAGCCAAGGATATACCTAACAACCCTGCAAAATCTCGTCTCAATCGGCCGAGCCGTTTGGGAGTAGTAGTGCGGACACACAAACAAACAGACAGACAGACAAACAAACAGACAGACAGACAGACAAAACTTTTCAACCCCACTGGAGTAACTGGCTTCGCTAATCGCTCAGCCAATAAAAGCAGCAATCATCCTCAATTTATTTTATTTATGAATCTTGACTACAACATTGTATATTTATAAAAGATGATGAAGAAACTAAAATAATAAAATATCTAAAAGTCACAAGTTGCTCACTAAATAATTGTTCAGATTACTTTCAATTCCAATACCTCAGTTCAAAAATGAACTTCCACGCACCCAGCATTCAGATTGGTCTAAGTTTTGGATTTGTCAATATCACCCGTGCTTTACTAAGGTATTTTAAATTGGATTACATTTGACAACTGTTTCTAAGTCTCTCTTCTCTTGACACTTTAAACGAGCGCCTTTCTGTTGCTTCCACTTCTTTTTTTATTTGGGCTCACTCAGTTAGTGATAAGTGCATTACCACATCCTTTATAAGCAATATGGTGTGCAGTTGTCAAAATAATGCATCCCCTTCCCCCCCGGTCTACATTGAAAACGTTAAAAATGAGGAAGGCCACAACTCTAGTGACTATCAGTGTTGCAGAGCTCTTTATGAAATAATTATTGGGTAAGGGTGGAATGACTCGCAGTAAATCTCAGAACAGTTTTTATTTAAATCAGTTACATATCAAGTAATTTGCAAAAGAACAGAAAAATTACTTTTGTAATATTACACTGATCCCAAAAGTACAAATGCTGCAATGCCATGAAGAGGGCAAGAGCTCTATTAAACAGTGCATGTTATCAGGACAAATTCTTTTGTTCGAGTGCTTACATTTGAACATGCTAGTACCAACAGTACAGCTATTCTTGACCTCTTGGTCTGTTGGCAAGGATAGCCTCATCCATAACATTGTCCATCAGGTGAGAGGCTGCTCTTAAAAACCTGAAAATGGCCCTGTCAACAGCCCCAGGGGGATTGAACAATTGTCTTGTCAAGTTTGCAATTCTTTCATTGTTCTGTATGGTTGTCCTCTTTTGAGGTCTGCCAGGCCTTTTGCCACCATCAAGTACTTCAGTGGCGAAGTGCATGCGCTGCTCCATGGTTACAATGCCACCTTAAATAAGAAATATCATTTAATTGCTTCAAAATTGCAGCCTGGCCAGAAAAACCCACTGAAGAAATCTTCAGAATTCACATGCAAACTAATTGATACACATTTATCATAAATATAATGTTGAAACATTCAAACAGAAAATTGAGGAAGAACAGACAGTGAAAAAAAAACTGACAGGAACACAGTGTATATACTTACGAATAAAAGCATAAATGTTTGGGTGTACTCCTAATAACATTCGAAGCACATGGTTGATAGATTCACAAACATTGTTGCATCGTTGCAGTGATCCAAATACACACATTCTTTGTCTTTTCCAGGGCCTGCTCACCCAAGACCGCCATATATAGCGTGAATATGGGTAAACTAATCTGTAAATATAGTTCCCTTCATCTCTTGCATGTAGCAAAATGATTCGGTATCCTCTTATGATGAAGGAGTCAGGCTCATCATTAGGGAGGAGACCCAGAGCCATCGTCATCTTGATAATGGCCCGCACCTCAGGAATCCTCCTCATTGATCGTATCAGATTTAGTTCAGCAACTTGGTCTAAAAACGCCTGTTAAAATGAGATAGAAAAAAATTAGAAATTTTGGCATGCTTTATGTGGTTTGAGATACATTAGAGACTGTTAAACATGGGAGAAAAACAAAATAACTGTATATCACTTGAATTGTTCTTTGTTGCCTAGAAAGTAAGGGTTTAAGAAGAGAAACTAAATTACAAGAACAACCTGTAGAGGCATAGCAAAAAGGGCAAGAGCAAAGGAAACTAGGGCAAGTGTGGGTGAAACTGCCTGAATGAAAAACAATATGACTTTAAGCAAAGCTAATTACTACTGAAGTATGCTTACTTGACAGCATTCATATAATTTTAAGCAACCAAAAATGTAGGACTCCCTTTAGGGAGTCCTTTTAGGGAGTAGGATTCAGCAACAATTTTTCCCAATGTATTCATGTGATAGTGTTCCTGCAAAGATAATACTGATGTTCTTTCTAAGACTAATAAAAATAAAGAATCTAACAAGGGAAGTGTCCCAGGTGTTACATCCAGATGTTGACCAAATTTTGGATTAATTTTCCGCATAAAAGTTCCTGCTGAGATATATTACAACACCCTTTAAAATGGATTTGATTTAAAAAACAAAAACAAAAAAACTAGCAAAAACTAAAAAAAACAATTTTGACCAAAAAGTTTCAAAATCATCTGAAACGTCCAGGAAAGTGAAAATTTTCGATTTTGGAGCAAAAAAAATTTTGGCAATTGAAATTCAATTCACCTTGAGAAAATTCAAAAACATAATTTTGACCAAAAAAGTCTAAATCTTGTCTCAAACGTCTGGAAATGTGGAAATTTTTTATTTTAAAGAAGACGAATTTTTGGTCTCTAAAATTTACTCCAAGACGCTCCCTCCACTTTCTCACGCGCGCTGCACTCCGTCATATGAACATATCACTAGGAAACCGGGAATGTGAAGTCACGTCCCTTTAAACGTGAATCGTGTCACGTTCGTGAAGGCGAATCGGCTGCTTTCGGGCCCGGATGAGGCCAGATTCCGCCCGATTCACGATCAAACGAATGTGACACGATTCACGTTGAAACGAACGTGACGTCACATTCTCGGATTCCCAGTGATTCTTTAGCCGCTTTGAATGCCAATAATTGATGCGCCTTTACCTTAAACCTTCGTTGGCTTGCTATTGTTTGGCGCTTCGGTCTCCGGCGGTACCAAATTTTGGCAAGCTGGAGAGTGTTTTAGGGCAAGACTTGACTATTTTTGGCATTCACATGGAACGGCAAAGTAGCGGAGAACGGAACCTAACCTAACCAAAGAATTCCTTTCAAAAACCGTTAGTACACATTTATCATGACTCCGCCAATAACGTTACAGTGCACACAGAATAGTCAAATTTTACTTTAAATCTAAAGAGAGTCCAATACTTAACAATAAACAAACGAATATTCGAGAATAAAGAACGACCAACTTTTTGCTTTAAAGTATGATTTTTTCTTCTGTTCCCGTTTTAGTCTCTAACAACATCGAGTTAAATAATTATTTTTGTTTTGCCGTAAAACCTCAATTTTTTCCCCAAAAAATAACATTTCTGGACGTTTCAGAACTTTTACAGTCACTCTGGTCAAAATCAATTTATTCACAAAAAACAAAATTTCGTAACGTTTCAAAACTGTTTGAAAACTTTTTGGAAAGAAGCTTTGCTTCATCATTGTAAATCTTAAAACAAAACCACATTTTTTTTTAAGTTTTGCACGTGTACTTTGCGATTTTATGATCAAAATTATGTTCTCCAATGTTTTTTTTAGAGTGAAAACAGTTCAGAGGACCAAAACACAACGAGTCTCCAAAACCGAAAATTTTGACATTCCTGGACGTTTCAGATGACTTTTTGGTCAAAATTATGTTTTTGAATTTTCTCAAGGTGAATTGAATTTCAATTGCCAAAATTTTTTTTGCTCCAAAATCGAAAATTTTCACTTTCCTGGACGTTTTAGATGATTTTGAAACTTTTTGGTCAAAATTGTTTTTTTTAGTTTTTGCTAGTTTTTTTGTTTTTGTTTTTTAAATCGAATCCATTTTAAAGGGTGTTGTAATATATCTCAGCAGGAACTTTTATGCGGAAAATTAATCTCTTTTATAGTACAAAAGATTCCCAAAATTTGGTCAACATCTGGATGTAACACCTGGGACACTTCCCTTGTAAGGACAGTTCAAAAAAGTTAAAAAGTTTGCAAAAGAACATTTCTTTTTCGATATTTAAAATTTCTTAAGATGAAATTGGCAGTCTTAAAATATCATCGCCAGTGTCAAATGAGAAATACTAGCTAAAGCTGTACCACTAAAAATAGTTATAAATATGGTGAAATGGCTTGAAGGAACGATGTGACACAGTCGCAGTTTGAATGCCTACATGGATCCTGTCCCAAAGTGTGGACCATTAATACAATTCAAAGAAAGCATTTCCACCCACATCTCACCATGGATTGTGCTTGTTTTTCCTTGTGTACAAAATATACTTACCCGACACTCATGCCAATGGCAGCCTTGGACAACTACACCAAACACTGTCTCCCATGCATTTTGAAGTGCAGTCTCAAAATCACTGATGGCTCTCACTAGGTCGATTTCATCAGGTAGAAGTTGTTGGATTAGTTGTAATACAGCGGTAAAGGCGTTTTCTGTCTTTGCTTCCATGAGCACCACTGCTAGTAGAACAATGTTGTCGTCCCACACACCCACTATATTGAAGACCTGTAAAAATTATAGAGGCTGAAGAGACTGTAATCGGCTAAAAGAATATCACATTCGTAAATAACAAGCTCACCTGTGCAGCATACTGAGGTGATACAGGAACAATTCGGAAAGTTCCATCACTATGTAAAACTCTAAATTCAGCTATTTTTTGAAGCTGCCGTTGGGATGCGAACAGTACGTGATGTGCTCCGTCTACATCAGTTGTTGAGCCAGCATACACATTATCTAATCCATCCTCAGACATAGTAATGACCCTGTTGTGTGGGTCAAGGAGCAAGTCAGTTAACCCCTGCAGGTTTAGAGGAGGAACAGGGTACCTGGACAACCTTGCATTTCTCATAGGGGTCCTCATCCTTGGATATGTGACCCGTTGCACAACTTCAGGATTAAATCTGCGACATAGATATAATCCAAAATATGTAAACTTATGGAAATACATTGGCTAAACATTACAACACATGCAAAATTTTAACTCACCTGAGGCTTTCTTCATGGAGTATTGTTTTGTATGGAGAATAGTCTAGTGATCGGCATCTGTTTAATATTGCATTCCGTAATGCCATTTCTTCAGGATACAGAAGGTCCGGTCCATGATTGTGCTCTTGCGTGTGTACGAAACCTTCTACAGGATCAAGCACAGCTCTTCCACGGCATCCTATTTGTCCATCACTTAAAACACACTTGAAATAGTGCGTATCCTGTTGAACTCTGTTTCGATGGTAGTGCCAGCCATCGTTTATGTGGAAAAAACTTGTTCCTTGTCGGGTGCCCGGTTCTTCTGCCACCTGCATCACCACCCTTCGCTGCGCCATGCTTCTGACTAGGGAACGAAAAAACAAATAGGGTCGAATGATTATTCAAACGAAGTGATGAATATAGCCCCAGTTAATCGGTGAAAACGGGTTGTAACGTAATAGAATTTCAAACAAATGACCGATTTCACGTAAAACTTTCACCGAACCAAAATATTTGCTTTTTTAACCCAACTCTAACCTGGCTTCGCTCGCGCTCGCTGCTAGTTCGCTTGATTTGTCTAGAATGGTCTAGAAAACAAATGCCAAACTCCCAAGGCAATAGAGTAGTTGATCTAACGCCGGTCAAGAAGAAGAAAGGAAGAAATGCTTCGAGAACATGGCCGCCGGAGGCTCCCAAGGGGAAATAACTTCGAATAAAAATGTACACTTGAATTAAAATTCAAACAATTCATTGAAATTCCAAAAATTCACTAAAATTCATTGAAATTCAAAAAGTTTATTGAATTTCACTAAAATTCACTAAATTTCATTAAAATTCACTGAAATTCATAAAAAATTCACTAAAATTCGTTGAAATTCACTGAAATTAGCTAAAATTTATTGATATTTCTTAAATTTTACTGTAATTTATTAAAATTCGACAAACTTTGTAAAAAATCATCATGTTCCACACCCATAGGGCACACCGTTGGTGCGAGAGGGACCGAGCAATGCTGTTCTCGCGTCGCTCGGTCTCTCTCGCACCCACAGGGCACGTACCGTTAGTACGAGAGAGACCGAGCTACCCAGTGATCGCATCACTCCGTCTCTCTCGCAGCCATGCGGCACGCACCAGCCGGCCCGAAAGGCTAAATCGTGAGCGGAGGTATTTGGATAATAAGAGATTATTTCGACTTGTTGACTGGACGCGCCGTGACGCGCCGCGATGCGTGGCGCGACTCGCCACGGACGTCTGCGGCAACAATACCGGCGCGGCGTGGTAGTAGCAGTAGCCGCCTGCTGGCGCGGCGGCGGCGGCGGTGGCGCGGCGGCGGCGGTGGCGCGGCGGCGGCGGTGGCGCGGCGGCGGCGGCGGCGCGCTGCCGGCCGGCAAGGGTCTGCCCCCTCCCCCGCGCCCCCCCTGTCGTCGCAAGCGCTTGCGGCCAGCTCTACAGTCGTCCCTCTATATAAGCACCCTCTATATAAGCATTTTTTAGTGGCGGCCCCCGCTTACGCACGGGGGTCGAGCCGGACCCGAGCTCGCCCGCGCCTCGGATTTTGACGAAGGGACGACAGCTTTATTGGACTCGGTCTGCGGTGCAAGGTGCGCTCTATCGCTATATCGCCCGAAACTACTCTTTTCGCACCGTTACATGCACTCCAAGCCAGCCGGGGGTCGGTATAATATCGGCACAGCGCAGCGGTCCCTGCCTCGACCCTACCTGAGCGAGCCGGCCGAGCCCCGGCGAGGACCCGGCCAACACGTGCAAAAGCGTCGCGGGCTTTCGATATTAGCATTTATTGAGTCTCGAACTGCGTGCTTATATAGAGGGACGACTGTACTGCCCTAGGCTTGCTGCTCAACTACATAGCAGCGTTGCACAATCAGATATCAGTCATACAAAAACGTAACACATTCATTAAACTTTGCTAAAATCCACTGAAATTTGCAAAATTTCACTAAAATATTGCAAAAACTTAACCGAAATTCGTTGAAATCCGCAAAAATACTAGAAATTCACCAAAATTCAGTAATTCATTAAAATTCAAAAAATTCGAAGGAATTCATTCGTTCATCAAAGAATCGTGCTTAAAGCTAATCAAATGTACAAGAGTTTAAGAAAGCTCCACTTACGGTGGTTACAAATAAGAATCATTTATGATTGATTATGCTAACGGCAGTTGAAATCCTCGGCCAAACCTGTAAACAAAATTAAATTCTATTAGGCATTTGAAGCATGACTCCTTTTCCAAACAAACATTGCAAATAATTGAGGATGTGTGACTGCAAAATATTTTCCATTTTTCTATTGAATTATCTAGCCAGCAGAAGCCCTTTCTCAGCATCTTTCCTCCAGCTGACGGAACTTATTTACAAAACAATATTAACAAACTGCTTTTGTTTAATGTTTTACTTCAGGAGGCTCGCGATGAATCGAGACCAGGAACTCCAGAGACCACAGTCCATGCCAAAGGAGCCAGCCCCCAAGATCTCCAAGACGGACCAACTTCCCCCAGCAGGCACCTGTCATGATGCCGACAATTTTTCAGGTAAGTTAAAGTTGAGAGACGTCCTTAATTGTAACCCTTATTTACTAGAATCAGTACAGTTTTTAAGGAACCCCCTTGGGTTTCCATATTTCTTTGCTCAAGAACTAACTTGATTTGGCATGGTATTGTATATTATATCATCTAAAACTCGTCATATTTGATTTCTGATTGATCTTCTGTTCTTTATTAATTCTGATAAACCTCTTACCATTCTGAAGGTTGTCGACTTGAAAGACAAAGTAGAATTTTGTTAGTCATTTACATTTTAAAGCCAAGAATATTTTTAATTTTTCTACTGAAATATCTAGCCAGCAGAACAGTCTCAGACTGACCCAACTTCCTTTCCAAACATATTAACAGCCTGTCTTCATTTTTTTTGTTTAGGCTACTTTTACTGAAACTCAAGAGAATGCAGTCCGTGAGGCAAGCCACCCACATATCACACCTCTCCCGGACGGACAAACTACCTCTCAGCTGATACCACAATCCATGAAACGGACATCAATTGATCAGGTAAGTGAAGGGGCGTTTTTGTTTTAACGCTCATTAAACAGAATCAGTACGGTTTTTAATGTATCTTCCTCACGTCAGCTCTTATTCATTACCTTGCTAGATTGAGTCTCATTGTTCATGTAGAGAAAAACCAATGCCTAAATTCCCCCCTCAGAAACTCTTCTGCTAGATCCTCACCATCCATTGACTCAGTTACTATTTCTGATTTTGGTAGTTGCAATTTTCCTTCAATTTACTTTTGATTTTACTGATAATAATTATTTCAACTTCTCACCATTCTGAAGACATTGAAATCCTCGTAGTTCCCAATGTAGCCTGCTAGCTTCTTTGATGATTGATGCCAAACCTGTCAACAAATGAAATACCGTTAGGCATCGTCTCAGTGCATGAATGCGACTGCTAAAAGCTTAAATTCTTCCTAAACCAAGTTTTACCACCTGTCTTTTTTAATTATTTGTTTCAGTACCGCAATGACAACATCTTCACGTTCAAGGAAGAGGGAACATCACCAGTGGCTCACTTCAGGTTTAGAGGAAAAATCAGCAGCAAGAAAGCAGGTCATGAGTCTGGAAGTGAAGATAGTGAAGGTGACTTTTCAAGCGGGTCTTCAGACAATTACAGTCCTGATAAGGATGATTATGTATCATTTAACTCAAGTAGTGAGGATGAGAGAGATGATAAGTTTGAAAGTTTGGATGAAAGTTTCATTGAGGTTTCTGACAGAGCTAAGGAAGGGAACAATGTGATAGATATTACTGATGATGAAAGGCAAATCAATCAGAGACAGGATAAACCAGAAAGAACTAGTGAGGAAAGTACACACAAATTCATTACGGGTCAGGAAGAGGTAGAAAAGAAGAAAGATGAATCAGAGGTGGCAATTGCACTTCCCACAAAGAAGAAATGCCTAACAAAAAGGCTCTCTGCAAGTAGCATCTTAATTGGCCAAACAAGAATCAAGAATAATGGGAAGAGAAAATATGATAAGAAATTTCCCTGCAAGTTTTGCATTGAAGAAGGCAAGACCAAGTATTTATTTCCTAAACTGGTTCCACACTGGAAAGTCCACCATGAAGATAAGCCGGAAGTAGCAGCCATTCTAGCTAAACCTGAGAAGGACAAAGAGAGGAAGGCTCTGATTGCCAAACTTCGAACGGCAGGAGAGAAAGAGCATACATTCCAGACATATAAATCAGGCAAGGGTGTTGTAAACCCCAAACGGCGACCCAGAGTTGAAGTAGATGCAAGTGAATATCTGCCTTGTGAATATTGCTTTCAATTATTTAGAAGGTCTTATCTGCACAGACATGACAAACTCTGCCAAGCAGCTCCTCAAAAGGGCACTGATGATTCTCCAGAGAAAAGGAACCTAAAAGGGTTGCAAGCAAGGAGCAGACTATTGCTGCCCGTGGTTCAAAACGTAACAGAAGATTTTAGAAATAATGTGCTATCATCAATGCAATATGATGATGTCTATGAATGTATAGTAACAGATAATATTTTGCTTACATTTGGTAAAAAACGCTATGAACAGCTGAAATTTTCCACACCAAATACTGTAAAATGTGTGAAAGACAGAATGAGCGAGTTGGGCAGGCTATTGCTCGCTATTAAAGAGAAAGATCCTACAGTAAAACAATTGGCACACATTTTTAATTCAAGCAAATTTCAAATTATTGTGGCAGGAGCCAAGCAAGTGGCGGGAATCAATGAAGTCACCATGAGGTACAACAGTGCCTCTGTGGTTCTAAAATTAAAACAATCTTTAGTTTACTGTTGCATCATCTACAAAGGACTTTGCCAAGATGAGGGAGCTCTACATCCACTTGTCCCAGTGATACAGGAACTAAGGCAAAGAATAGAAGATGAATGGTCAGCAGAATTAAGCAAACTGGCGCATGTCACACTTGAAGAAAGAAGATGGAACAATCCATAACGGCTGTCAATGGCAGAAGATGTAAAATTATTCAATGCTTACCTGATTCAACAAGAAGAAGTGCTGACCCAAAAGTTGGAGGAAGAATGCTCCGTAGACACATACCGAAAGCTTGTGGAAGTGGTACTCTGCAGAGTGATCCTGTTGAACCGCAGAAGACCAGGAGAAGTCCAATTTATGGAGTTAGCTAACTATCAAGCCGCCATTAAGAACCAGAACACTGACGAAGACCTGTTAAATGGTTTGACAGATATGGAGAAAGCATTAGTACACAGGCTTCAACGAATAGAGATCAGGGGAAAAAAGGGCAGAAGAGTACCTGTTATTTTAACAGAGTCAATTCAAGCGTCTATTGAAGTGCTTCTGAAGCACAGATCTGACTTTGTTCAAAAGAACAACACAGGGTAATTCTTTCCCAAATCGCACAACTTCCAAAATCAACGTCTCGGATTTCAACCAAACTTGGTGGAATTGTTCCTTTGGGTGTCCTTAACACAAAAAAAATGTCAAAAAAATTTTTCTCAAATTTTTTAAAAATTAGTCAAAACCGGTCAAAAATGGTTAAAAATTCGCAAATGTTTCAAAGATGGTCTCGATTGAGCTAATGTGGTTTGTTTTGTGCCTCACTATCGTATTCAACCCCAAACCGGTCAATATGTCCCATTAGGGCTGAAAAAACGCGTTTTAAACGTTTTGTCAAATACCCAAAAAGAGCATCTGAATTTTTTCTTAATAATTTTTTAAAAGGCGCATCTAATAGTCCTCTTACTTGTGACAAAAAATTGGGATTGTGTTTTTTGATTTTGCTGAGAAAAAAAATAATTCGAGTAAATTTATTTTTTTTCTCAGCAAAATCAAAAAACACAATCCCAATTTTTTGTCACAAGTAAGAGGACTATTAGATGCGCCTTTTAAAAAATTATTAAGAAAAAATTCAGATGCTCTTTTTGGGTATTTGACAAAACGTTTAAAACGCGTTTTTTCAGCCCTAATGGGACATATTGACCGGTTTGGGGTTGAATACGATAGTGAGGCACAAAACAAACCACATTAGCTCAATCGAGACCATCTTTGAAACATTTGCGAATTTTTAACCATTTTTGACCGGTTTTGACTAATTTTTAAAAAATTTGAGAAAAATTTTTTTGACATTTTTTTTGTGTTAAGGACACCCAAAGGAACAATTCCACCAAGTTTGGTTGAAATCCGAGACGTTGATTTTGGAAGTTGTGCGATTTGGGAAAGAATTACCCCACATTCATGTTTCCGGCAGTGAGAACAAGGGGCTGCTACAGAGCAGGCATAATACTCAAATCCTATGCAAAATTAAGTGGAGCCAAAAATCCTAGCACACTGACTTGCACAAGACTGAGAAAACATGTGGCCACAATGATTCAGCTGCTGAACTTGAAAGAAAATGAGCTAGACGCAGTGGCAAACTTCATGGGTCATGATTTAGCAGTACACAGAAAATACTACCGATTATCAGATAGCACGGTACAACTAGCCAAAGTCAGCAAAGTGTTGCTAAACATGGGGAGAGGAAGTGTTAACTCCATGAGAGGTCTAAACTTGGATGAAATAACAGTTGAGGACACAGTAGATCTGGAGGAGGAAGATAAACAAGATGATTTGCACGTGGATGAACCTGAGACACAGGAAACAATTAATGAGTTTGAATCCTCTGAAATCAGTTCCGACTAGGAAGAAACCGCAGTGAAGAGAAAGAAGAAACAAAATGACGGTAGCAAGAAAAAACAGAGGACTATAGAACAACCAAAGAAACCCAGGAAAATATTCTTCCCAGAACAAGTAAAACTAATCAGAGCATATTTTAAGTCCCACATAGCCAGTAAAAAATGTCCGACACAAAGTGGTGCTGAGGGATTTCTTAAGGTTCATCCGATGGAAGGTGTTGAATGGGTGAGAATCAAAATGCATGTCTACAATGCTTACAATCAAAGATAAGATGCTAGTGCAAGGGCGGCTGCAAATTTTGTAATACTATTAATAGCAGAACTTGTATGTCATGGCATGTGTCTATGTAGCCATTGCACTTTTTAAGTTTCCTTCCTTTTTAACTAATGATTTTGTTCCTATTGTACTTGACAGCTTTGGGTCCGCTAACCTTAAGTTAAATACACATCCATTCATGCCATGTGTCTATGTATCCATTGTACTTTTTAAGTTCCTTCCTATTTAAATAATGATTTTGTTCCTATTGTAATTGACTTTGTACTTGACAGCTTTGTGTCCTCTAAAAGTAATTTCAATTGAACCTTTTAAGTTAAATACACATCCATTCATGCCATGTGTCTATGTATCCATTGTACTTTTTAAGTTCCTTCCTAATGCAAATATTGAAAAATTATGCCAATTCTTGTACCATGCTTACTTTTTCCTGATATTAAAAGATTCTTTTAAACTGATCAGTGTTGTTCCCCTCATTGTCTAACAAATCCCAATGAACGCTAATAAATCCATGAGCCTAAGGAAATACAACGAACAGGGAAACTCACCAGTTGTAGTGGGGTGGATGTGTTTAAAAGCTTTGGACATAGGCTTGATGGTAGGAATTTCAGTGGAATATGAATTCAAAGGTTTGACGGTCATGCTAATGCACATCTATATAAACAAATAAAGAACAAAGTAAAATTTTTTTAGTAAACATTTAAAACCTGAAAAGCAGAAAAAGAAATCAGTTTGTACATTACCAGTACTCAAGGCAGCAATACGATTCCAGTGAGATATATTTCTTGGTGGTGGTTGAAGAGAATGGTCCACCGCTGGTTCAGAAGCAGCCGCCTTAGAAGCCAAACATGTTTCAGCTCAGAGCAAAGTCAATCCCTTCTAGAAGGTGACTCAAAACGATTTGTCAAATCTCTGGCTGCAAGCAAAAAGAAAGAGCTAATAATAGTACAGTAATAATAATAATGAGCTTGAGTCTAAATGAGAAAGGAAACACATTTACCTACCAGGACTGGGAGGGGCTATGGTTTTACTGGGAGTTAGAATTCTGGACAGCAAATAAACCCTGGTATTATGTCTTGAAGAACAGCTGCTTTTGAAGCCAAAGAAGTCTCCTGGATGACATTGTAATCCAGGTGCTATCCACACAATCACTATGATGACAAAATAGTATTTCTAAATTCATGACTTCTACACGGCTAAAGCAAAGAATTATGACATTTAGAATTAAGAAACAAAGAATAATTGGAAGAAAACATTGCTACTTTTAATTGAAATCATTTCAAAGCATGCTAGTAGCTTGAGAACCTCAAGTGTACTATAAATAAGTAAATACAAGAAACATTAGATAAATAAGACAAATAAATAGTCGAGAGTACAACTAGATCAAAACTTGACATTAAAACTGTTGTATCAGTCTGGTTCATGGGCTGTTCAAATGTGACTGAAAAAAAAACTTAAACCAAACACATTTTAAAAACGGCAAAGAGTAAACAGTTTGGGATCAAATCCTTTTTTTAGATTGAGTGCTAGTTTGAGGGTAACATAAAAGTGGTATAAAGGAACCAATTAAGTTCAATTATTGTTCAAAGATTTCAAGTTTTGAATTGTATGGCTGAAATGTTTACATTAGGATTTCGATGCTGAACACAGATTCGACACGCCTGCTGCAACTGTTACAATGTCAATGAAGCTACCAACTAATGTCCAGGGAACCAAATCCTGGAATATCTTCAAATATTTAAGAGTTTGCCATGGCAAGGTAGCATGCAGTTGCTTTAAATTCATTGCCCTGGTGGATCGATTAATCCTAATCTCTCTTTCAATGATTACAGTATCCAAAAATGAGTCAAACATATCCTTGTGACGAAAACAGTCTTCAAAGACTTCATCATCTGGCATATTAATACTGTATAAATTGCTTATGAATGTGACAATACCAGATACATCATACCCCACAAAAATCTTTACTCTAAATTTCCCATTAAATTCAGAATTTACTAGAGAAAGACATGAAGGGCAATTCTCTCGTGGAGGACAAATAGAAAGAACAACCTTTTCCAAAACAGCACGTCCACTTGGCAAGTGTTGAAATTGTTCAGAAATAACATCAACTTCATTCTTTGACGGCCAGCTTATCGTACACTTTAAGGCAGACGCCAGCAAACCAATGGTTTTGCTGAAGTACAGAAAACAGAGCTCCTCTCTAACACCAAACAAGAGACCTAAACTGTCAAACCTAATGTTGAGGTGAACCTTGCACAGAGCTAAGGCTACTTTCTCACCTGGGATAAGCTCATCCCCAGGTGCACAACTAATGTTGTCAAATGCCAAGTCGGTCAAGTATATCAGTAAGTGCTCTGTAACACCGAAAAGAGCCTGCCATTGAATATCATAGCATAGAAGACTCAGAATACTACGACGTGACAGAGTTTGTGGGTTGACTAAATTTTCCTTTCTTGTCTTTAAAAGCTCTGACAGTAAATTAGCAACAAAAGTTTCTTGAAAACACACCAAATTCTCATTTCTAATATGACCAGTTCCCGCCTGTTTCATTGGATCAGAAGCTACACAAAGGCCAGGGTAATGAACAATCGATGTCCATAAGGCTGAATGAGAATGACATATCTTTTCTTTAAAACAGTTTAGAACCAACACTTGAGCAGATGATGTTGAAATACTGTTGCTTGTATCCTCATTCATGGAAAGACATGGGCTGAACAAGTATTGAGATGGTGTAGCTGTCCTTTGTAGAATCTTGCGGCCACCTTGTGAGAAGCAAAGAAGATACAAATTCAATATTTCAAGTTACAAGAACATAAACTTTCAAAGTGTGGGGAAAGACAAGTTAGACATCCTCACCATGTGTTTTAAAATCAGATGGCAGGAAATGTTCAGAACATATCAAAGTATTCCTTGAAACATGAAACCTTAATCGACAAACATGTTCCCAATCATCTCTGCGTCGGCTGCTTCGGGGAAAGTTGTGAAGGGACGCTTGGTTCTGCACAACTGCACTGCAACCTTGAATCACACACTTCCTGTGCTTTTCCTTTGCTCTAACATTGCTGAGGCATGGTCTTGGTAAATTCAGACATGGCAAAGCACCTTGGCGCAGGCAGAACAGTCCTTTATCTAGAACACAAACACATATTTATGACTATGTTTACACGTCTCAAATGGAGTGAATGCTGTTGAACTTACATGTTTGGTACACATCAATTTCTCGGAAATGACGTCTACACACGAGCATTGTGTCTGAAACGACTCTCTTGACTTTACACAGGAGTTTCCACATCAATCGGGTCTTTCTACCTTTAGGAAAGCGATGCATCGATTTACCCCTCATTTTACAGTTTGGAACACTGCAGTAAACACGACAACCTGAGAGTTGCTTGGAAACTTGAGACATTGTGATCCAGATACTATGTAAGGCTCCACACTTCCTTTTAACGACTTCTGAGATGACACTGGTTGCTTCAAAAACGACATAAGGCCGTACCACACTCAGGCAATATCTGAGGTGCAATGAAAACAACTTGTCCAATACATCTGAAGAAAATCTGATCACAAGCACACACTAAAATTCAATTCGGTAGGAAGTTTATGAGCTTGTTTACCGAGGTGGGCACAAGTTTCTTGAACAGCTACATTTTTAGAGCTTGCTAAGCGTCTTAGGTTAGAAAATCTGTAAGTAGCTTCACGCTTTGAAGTCACGTTCAAAATCAGAAATATGTTTAAATATGTTCAAAATCACTCTCAGGAAACGCTTACAGCACCAAGGAATGACAGACAAACTCGAGAGAGAAAACAATTAATTGCTTGCAGCGTCTATCTGATTTTCGAGTGGGCACTATTCACCATTCAATTCCTTGCCTGGAGATCAGCCTACACCCTGCGCCTAACTTTGCCCCCTCCCCACCACCGCACCGCACCACCTTTGCCGCACCGCACCGGCTGATAAGATGGCAGCCTAGGAACCCGCCACTTTGAGGGAGGCTTTTCGCCCCGTGCGAGGCTAGCTCCCGGCCCGCCGTCATCCCCCCTCCACCTCAATTCTGCCCTCGCACCGGGTGGTTTTTTCCCTCGTTGACTCTCGACCAATCAGAAGGCCGGATTAGCGGCCAGTGTGCGCAGATCTCACTGAGAGGGTCCCGAGTTGCCGAGCTCGAGTGTGTTGCGGTGTCGCGTGTTCCGGAGTTCTGGATCTTTGGTGTCGTGTGTTTTAAAGTTCTGTGCGTGCAAAGTGAAACGAAGAATGGAGACCCAGCGCAAGAGACATCGGAGTGGAGTTAAGGCGAGGGCAAAGGGAGCCCGTGACAATGCCGCAGTGGAGCGGCACCGGATTGCTGTGGACGAGCGGTTGGTGGGCAGCAAGGACCCTCTGGGCCTGGCCGCGGATCTTAAGCCAGAAGGTATGAGACTACTAAAGTGTATACAGTGTTCGATACTTCACTAGTGTATGTTTTAAGGGTTAAGGGCTTATTATCTGCCAACAATCACGTCCCCAGAACGTTAATGTAAGCAGATGATGCTCTTTCAGTTGCTGCCTGCCAAGTTGCTAGTTCTGTGATGAGCTTAATTTAGAAATTGCCATGGCAATTGGGGCTATTGGAAAGGTCATATTGATTTTTTTTCAGCGTATTTGAAAATATTATTAGACGAGCCCTAGCCGCGTGAGTCTGAGCCGGTGGCCTGCCTTGTTTGCCGTGCCCGTGCCGCCCGTGCCGGGTGCCGCGGCTGCGCCCGCGGCACCCGGCGCACGGCGTATAAGCATAGCCGCTGGCCCATTGTTGCGTTCTCGCTTCCTGGGGTGCCCAGGGTAGCAGGGGCGCCCACACGGGGTTTACGGTGGTGCGGCCGCACCACCGTAAATTCAGAAAAGAGGGAGGTTAGGAGGAGAGGGAGGGAGGGAGGAAAAGAGGGAGGTAAAAGGAAGGGAGAGAAAAGAAAAGAGAGGAGAGGAAAGGGAAAGAAGAGAAAAGGAAAAGGAGAGGAAGGAAATGCGAGCGAGAAAGAAAATTAAAATACACTCCAAGAGAGAGAGAGTGAGGGGGTGGGCAGGGGCCTGGCTCCTGGCTGGCCTAGGCTAGGCAGCGCTGAAGCAAGCACCGTGCGGTGCGTGCGACATCCATCCCATCGGCCGGCACAGGGCACAGCACTGCAAGTCGAAGCGACGGACGCCGAACGCCCTGCCTGGCGTCTGGCTCTGGCTGGCGAGGCGAGCGAACGCTGCCGCCCGCTGCCCGCCGGCATTGTTGCCTTCGCCGCGCCGCCCCCCTCCCTCCACCTGTCTCGCGACGCGCTGCAGGGCGGCTCGCTGCGGCTGCGCCCACGAGCAAGCTCACGCCTGTGACGACGCGTTGCGCTGCGCTTCAAAGTTTACTGATTTGAATTGAACAAACTACGACGTGACTTGAAGAATGGCGGGCGGAAAGTGTCCGCTCTGCAAACGCCTACGTGACAATCTGTCGTGGAAAGATTGGAAGGGACATCTACGTGCGTGTGAAAACAGGAGGAAACGTGCTTGTCCTCCTGCCGGAACTGCTTCTATTCTTAAGTTTGCTGTTCCTTCTGCTGGTAGTGCTGCAGCCTCTGCATCTTCATCTTCAAGTGGTGAGTCGTATTTACCTTTTGGTTCCGGTATTTCGTAGCTAGAAGCTTTGGCTTAAAAGGGGAAGCGGTGGTAAATTTAATTTCCGTTTTTATGCCGGCCGTTACGTTTTACTTGTTTTGGTAAACCTTTTCCTTGTGCAACTTATGCTTGTTTCGGTTGGGTGGGTGACGAGATTTTTGAGCTGAATTCACTTCGATTCCTGAAAATAACCGGAAGTGCCTTCACTCTAAATGTATTTGTATAATTTTGTACAAAGCTTTGCACAAAGTTGCGCATACGTCCGTTTCGCACAAAATTTGTGCAAACTTGTACACGAATTTGTGCAAAAATTCACACGAATTTGAGCGATTCTGCGCACAAAGTAGTGCAAAAGTTATGTATGCGCAACTTTGTTCAAAGCTTTGAACAAAAATTGTACAAATAAATTTAGTGTGTTTCCCGCAGGAGACGGGCTTCTGATAGACCCGTCGCCCGTGCGACCTGACTTCCGGTTCCGGTTCATTTGTTGTGTTTTTAACGTTTGCACTTGCATTTAATCTTATTTAGCAGAAATGGTCTTTCCGATCGATTATTTAATGAAATAGACGATAGAAAAATTCAATGCATTGCACTTTTCTTTATTCAAAAATATGCTGTAAAAAGGCATGTGATAATTAACACTTTAGACAACCTCTGAGAAAATGATGACTTTTTGTCATCAGGTTCTTGTTCTTCTGCCACTGTTGGATCGAGTACCGATGATGGCGGCTGTGCATCTGAACCTGGCTCTGCTGGCTTCGGTCCTGTCACAAGTGGCGTGCATGAGGGAGCAGGTAAAAGAAGCCACTTTTCTTTTTCTTCGTTCTAGCGTACTATTTTCGGGCAGTTGCAGTTAAAAAGGTGCGGAAAATAGCGGTGTTTATTCTCTTTTCCTAGGTGATGGTGTTGGTGTTCATCAGGGTGATGGTGAAGGCGGTGGCGGTGATGCGGATGCAGCCGGTGCTGGTGACGCGGAGGAATTTGAGTGTCTCCCTTTGGAGGTGCAACTTCAACACGCGTCCAGTGACGATGATAGCGTCTTGCTTTCGCCTTCTTCTCTTGACATCACAGCTTCAGACGTCTCTCCTAACACCAACATGGTGCTGGTGCCTGAATCTTGCAGCAGTGAACCGGAGCCGCTTAAACATGTGGACGTTGATCATCACGAGCACAGCAATCTGGAACAAGAAGATAGCGACAATTTCGATCCGAAAGATCCCTCCTCCTTTTGCTGCATTAACACTTTCAGCCAAAATGTGACCGACAAAATTTTAGCTGCAGGGCCGAACCAACCAAATGAAGCCGATTTAAAAGGTGGCAGTTTTCCAGAGACAGAAAAGGGACGTCACTTTAGTTCTACGTGGTATTACCAAAAATTACCCGATGGCACAACACAAAAGAGAAAGTGGTTATCTTACTCTCCAAAGACCAACAGGTTGTACTGCGTGGACTGCATTTTGTTTGGAAAACCTGGGCTTAAAAACAAATTCCCTGCATTTACTAAACATGGATTTCAGTCGTGGCACAGGATTTCGTCTGCCCTTATAGAACATGAGACTGGACAAGCGCATGTGGAGGCCTCGATTGCTGCAGAACTTCGCAAAATCAGTCTCCCTTTAAATGCCCAGTTCGAGCAAGAAAGGTTGAGGAACCGTCATTATAATAAGGAGATAGTTCGGCAGCTCATCGACGTTACCTTATTTCTGGCACAGCGTTGTCTCGCGTTCAGAGGTCACCGAGAGGGTAAATTAGAAACTCTCAGAGGCAACTCCAAAGACCTTGTTTCTCTGTTGGCCAAGTATTCTCCTGCTCTTGCTACTTACCTGGGAAAAATATCTAACTCGAGTAAGAGAGTTCGAAATTTTTTGTCCTGGAAGAGACAAAATCAGTACATCAAATCAATTGCAGATTTCATAAAATCACAGGTCAAGAAGGAGCTAAAAGCTGCACGTTTTTTTAGCGTGTCCATGGATGAAACTCTAGACAGCTCTCGCAAAGAACAATGTACTTGTATCATTCGTTATGTGAATTGTGAAACTGGCACAGTTGTAGAACGCCTTGTTTCAGTTAAGGCATGTGCTTCAACAACAGGTGAAAAGCTTTTCGGAGAAGCTCTTAAGCCCGTGTTTGAAGAGCTTGGATTAGACTGGAAAAAGTTTCTTGTTGGACAGTCTTATGACGGAGCGTCAAATATGCGTGGAGTTTACCAGGGTGTCCAAGCTCTTGTTAGAGAAGAGGCCAAAAGCGCACTGTATATTTGGTGTTGGGCACATCGTCTAAGCCTCGCCGTGAAAGAATCAGCAGATTGTTGTCTCGACTCGGCGGAGCTGTTTAGCAACATTAAAGCACTATACAATCTCATCAATGGCAGCAAAAATAATGTAGACACATATGAAAACATATTCAAGAAAACTTACCCAAACAAGCAGGTCCTGAGGCTGAAGAGGGTTGATACGACTCGATGGATGTCACACAGCTTTTCCTTGACAACTGTCCTTCTAGCTTTTGATGCAATTGTTGAAACTCTGGAACATATAGAGAGTCATGGCACTGGTGAAGTTAAAGCTTCTGCAAACGGACTCCTCTCTTACCTTCTTTCAGAGAAATTTGTGCTTACAGCGCACACGTTCAAGAAAATTTTCGAGGATGTTGAGCCATTGAGTACCTCTCTTCAAGGTGTAGATATTGACCTAATAGCAGCGGCAAACCATGTAGATGCTGTCTTGGCATCTCTCTCGTCAATGCGATCGGACGATGCATTCAATAAGCTACTTGAAGTCAAAGAAGAGTTTCTTTCAACAAGCACTTTCACATTTACTGCTCTTCCCGCTGCTCGGCGCAGACGAGTGCGGACAAGAGCAGGTGAACGGGCAATTGATGAACCCATTGAGGATCCTTTGAGAAAATTCAAAGTTGAGACCTACTTTTCATGTCTTGACAATATCGTCAATTTGATATCAGAACGCTTCAATGACAGGTCTCAAGAACTCTTCAAAGATTTAGCTCTTTTGACGAGGCAAAGAATGGATGAAGTATCAAGCAATCCATCAGCCCTGCCTAAAGACGCTTTCAAAGCCTTCTGTGACTTGTATGGAGAGTTTGTAAATGTTGACAGACTTCGACAGGAATACGCCCAGTTTTGCAGAGCCTTCCCTTCTTACGAAAGTGCTTTTAAAAACTTACCTGAATACTTACATGTACAAGATGCAGAAGAAGAAGATTCTTTAAACATTTTGAGTTTAGATTCTGAGATTGATGTAGGTGATGAAGTTGAAGGGTGGCAAGGCTATGATGTTGAAGTTGAGAACGATGGACCTCAAAACATTGTTAATGCAGAGTTCAATCAAGATCCAAGTACTTTTAAAAACAGCGGTAGCATAAACCACATACTCAAAGTTGTTCACAGCACTGGACTTAAAAATATTTTTCCTGAGTTGTACATAGCTCTTAAGATCGCCATGACCTTACCTGTGACTAGCGCCTCTACTGAGCGCTCTTTTTCTAAGCTTAAGCTAATCAAAACTAGATTGCGCTCTACCATGGCACAGGATCGCCTGGATGAGCTTATGATAATCGCGTGTGAGCGTGATATTCATCTAGATTACGATGAAATAATTAAAATTATTTGTTCATACAGCTCTTACCTGCACCAAATCTTGTAATTGTAACCATACATTTATTATGTATTTTCCTGAAATAAACCAAAGGCTGATACCATCTTCTTCAAATTTTTATCCCATTTTTAATTTTGCTTGTACACTACACAGTTATTAATTAAATTCTGACCTTCTATTGGAAAAATACGAAACGGGTCAAAAAAGAGGGAGGTTTTCAGCCCGGGAGGGAGGGAGGTACGAGGTCCCCGCACCACCGTCCTCAAAACTTGTGGGCGCCCCTGGTCTGAATTGAGGCCGAGTCGGAGTTCGGACCGGACATTTCTGATTTTTTGGTTCTGATAGCATATGCTATCTTGTGGCGCACTGTTAAATTTTTTTTCTGAATTTTCGGGTGTATCACAGTTGTTCCCCTGTCAACTCTTCCCCGTACTTCTTCCCGGACACTTCTTCCCCGTCTCTTCCCCGTCGTAATTAATTTCCTCCTCGGGGAAGAGAGTTCTTCCCGGCATTTATTTTCCTCATTTCATTTCCTCGCTCCCCACTCCGCTGAGCCCCCCTCCCTGACGGCGGCGCCGCGGACGGGAGCTGCTGCCGCGTGGAGTATCGCCATGAGGCGCGCGTTGGGCTGCCTAGCATCCGGGCGGGGGGCTGCAGTCGGGCGCGAGCTTGCTGCATGTTGGCATACACTGTCTATCAAGTAGCAAGTTTGCTGGCCCCAAAATCGGCCAGCCGTCTTGAATGCCACGAATTGGCAAGCCTTTACCTAATCTTTATAAGCTCTCTAATGACGCTTTGGCCTCTTGCAATGCCAAATTTTAGTTAGCTGGGGCGAATTTCAGGACCAGGCTAGCACATTTTTGGCATTCGAAACGGCCTGCCAGTTCTGTGGCCATGAAAATCGCACCCCGGAATGCAATGAATGAACAAATCGAAGTGCCTCGTGGAGTTTCCCGCATCGGGCAAGTTTTTCACCTGAATACATTTGTGTTTTGATTTTTATGTGAAGTTGGTGTGGGCGCATGTCCTAGGTCAAACAGCATCCATAAGGAATCGACGTGAACCAACGTCCTTTGAATTGAAAGTAAATTTAATTCTGCGAGCACGGCATTGCCGCCGCGCGAATTGGCAACTTTCCTCTTAGCACCGGGATAGCGCGTTCGTCTGCCGTAAACTGGCTACTATGAATGCCTCATATTGCACTCCTTTGCTTTAGAATTTAGAACGGAGCGATTCGCACAGTAAATGTCCATGAATTCAAATTGTCCATAACTATTGACAATGTGCATATGGAGCTATAGACAATTTAATACATTAACTATATGGAAAATATTTTCATTTTGTCCTGAGGTATTTATAAAATTGTACCTTATTTATATACAAATCTGTAAAATATGCACAAATGTGACCATGGTTATTTACAGAGTCCATACGCACTCAGTGTGTGAGACTCTTCATAAAATGCCAATTTATTCTGTCTATAAAAACCAAACGCTAGTCATGTAGTGTAGCAATATGCGGCCCAAAAACCCCGCATATCGTGGTCAATTGAACGCATCTTTCAGATAGCAAGGAAATGTGTCACAAGATTTACATCATTTCTGACCACAACTAAAAAAGCAATTTAGTATTGGTTCAGCCACAACTATTAATTTAATTTAAAAAAAAAATACAATGTACCGGTATTATCTGGGTTTGTCGTCCCTATAGAAGAGGCATTTAAATTGTTGATTGAAGGGCTGACAATGCCGCAGTGGGAGACTATGGGAATTAGGAGAGCAAAAGGGATTTTTCTTAATAAGTTACACAAAAATTGCAATACATAGACAACATTTTGATATTGCAAGCATTGTGGACAGGTGAACCTGAAAACATTAACGAGAAAAATATAACATCGTGAGAACTGGACACATAAAAACATCTAGTACACTGTGAAAGTAAATCCCAGGAATTTACAAAAGGTGCCCCTGAAACATTAAAAAAATGCGGCAAGAACCTTTGTAAATTTATGAAGATTCTTAGTAACTTTTGAAGATACTTCTGAAATGCACAAAGATGCTTTGTGATTTCGCGGTGATTCTTCGCAAACTTTTAAAGGATCTTCGTAGATTTAAGAAGGAACCGTCGGCATTTTCTTCCCCAGAGGTACGGTTGTGAAATCCAAATTTATTTCCAACAGTGCAAGAAGCCAACCAACAAGATAATTAGAGGCCCTCCACCCTTTCTAGCTCCTAAACGTTCTAACATAATGCTATTAACGTCGTCAATGTCATAGAGAAGGTCGATGTTCATGTAAGTGTTAGATATATGGTGATGTGATGTGACGAACTGAGCTGCTCTCAGACCACAAGGTAAACACGAGGCCCGCCACTCTTAATGCAATGCGAAAGGGAATCGATCTCCATTAAACCGCGCAAACGAGGCCCACCCATGCCTACGTCTCCGTCAAACACAAAAATTTACAGCGGCTATCACTTCTAATTACCACTTCGTGCAATCAAAAGTAACAGTTTTCCGCAACAATTTGAGGCAGTTTGCATCTTTGGCTTAGAAAGGTTTGCAGTTGGCAAAGGTCAAAGTAGCCGGCCTGTAGGCTGGCCTGAACTCTCCCACCCATAAGGGGTGGAGGGTGAACACTTTAGTGTTCCGCCACTTTGACCCCCACGACGAACGGCTCCAAGGCGACGTGCAAATAATACACCACCCCCTTTAGGCCATCTTTTGACACATCCTCCCACCTCATCTCCCGATGAGCAGAGGCCAAATCAATTAGCCCTAGGCTGACATGATATTTGCACCCCCCAAAGTGGCGCCGAGTAGTGTGGCAAACGCCAGCCAAGCAAACACTCGCGGCCTTACATCTAAACCAATGGGAGTTCAGCGATTGGCAGAGGCCATGGTGGCCGGCTACTAGGCTAGCCAGAACCCTGCCACCCATAGGGGGCGGAGGGTGAACACTCGGTGCTCCACCACCTTGACCCCCACGGCGGCGGCACTGATTACCGCCGCGGTGTGGCAAACGCCAGCCATGCCGAACTCGCCACGGCGGTACACACCCTCACGCCGAAGCGGCACTGCATTGATAAAGCGCCGCCAGCCGGCCTAGAGCCGAACCCATTCCCTCTCAGAAGGGAAGGGCGACCACGGCGAGGTGGTCACTGGCTGCACCCCACGCCACCGCGGCCTAGCGGGGCCGGGCTGGCGTGTGGCGTCCTCCGGATGAGACTCCAATCAAGCAGCACATACGGCGCAGCGACCGGCACGTCTCCTTTATTTGGAGATCGGGCATGCCCTCGCGCTAATGATGGGGGACAGGGAATCACCTATAAAAGCTTTCATTGCGCATTCGTTGCACACTGCACACCGCTTCTTGCACACTAAATGTATTTGTACAATTTTGTACGTGGTCTGACACAATTTTCAACATGCGAACTTTTTCGTACCAAGTTGTACGCAGAATCGAACAAATTCGTGCGAAATCGCGAACAATTTTGTACGACTAGCAGGCATGCGCAAAAATATGTGAGACCACGTACAAAAATTGTACAAAGGAATTGAGTATGTGATCTCGCACTGCACCTCGTGTTTACCACCCACAGAGTTGGGAGTTACTGTGTGCTTCAGTACTCTTATGTTGATGTGTTTGCAGTTGATGTGATAACAGATTTGAGTCCAGTGCAGTCAGTTACAACATACAATCAGATGATACAATTTACAACAGACACATCTCTGACTTAAAAACTAACGTAGAAGCTAAAATTAGTCAAGTATAAAACAAGCATGATAAGATTCATCTTGCACGCAGACCATTTAAACACTGTTTTAAAACTTTCTGCACAAAAGCCTGAGAACCCCTGGACCTAATCCCAACAAAAACACTGCTATTCCATTGGTAAGTTTGCTTGCCACTCCAGTGGCGCTCCGTTTTGAATGCCAAAATTTGGTACTCTGTGCCGGATTGGTCTGTTAAAATGCCAAAATCTGGCGTCCAAGTTCACCGCAATGCCAAATTTTCGCATTCAAAGAGGCCAATCCGGGACTAGAAGGCTAAATTTTGGCATTCAAAACGGAGCGCCACTTGAGTGGCAAGCAAACTTACCAATCGAATTGCAGTGAATTTACTCATAACTTGGCCTAAGAAGACGCTGTTTTAATGTGAGTGACGTAACATTCGTAAAAATTCAATTCGTGTCACATTCGTTTTAAATGCAATAAGCGATCCAAAAAATATGACACAAATAAGATGCGCGTGTCGCGCTCGAACGAACACGATGTCCTTCACCTGAGAAAACAGTAAAGCAACTCAAATCGTCAAACTCGGCTCGTCCCTTACTTACACACTAAACCTCTAGAAGAATATTTTGAAGAAAAAGAGGATCATCTTCAATGAAGTCAACGGCATCATAAGTGCACACTCAGTGAGTGCATTGTTAACTGAGTACTCACCTAGATGCGTACTCATTATTACACTCCACAAAGAATCCACCCAGAATGCCGTTGAATTTTCAAAGTGGCAAGAAATACCTTGTCACGTTGACTAAAATCTAACTCCTTCATGCCCTGCAAGCGCCCAGCGGATTTCAACAAGTATATTGCGGGGTGGACTCACTAACATAATGCATAATGCATCTGACCCACCCCGCAGTCGAAGAGCTGAAAAAAGGAACAAGGATCCTTACTCGGGCCTCTGATAGCCAAAATCCTGTACCACCTTCAAGAGCACACTTAAAAAAAATGAGTTCTGAATCCGAAAGCATCTGTCTCACATCGAGAGATGCTCTTGGCAAATCTGAGAACATTTCATGACTGTAATACACATGCACTCGGTTTCAGAACTCATTATACTTGAAATGCACGCGTGTTGGTCAAATCCTAGTCGCAGGCCCTATGCCCCTCTCCTTGCGTTGCAGTGAGAGTTTGAGGGCTTGCGGGGGGGGGGGGGGGAGAAATCATCTTCAAAGGGTTGGTAAGTAGCCTTAGCAGTTTGAAACGAAACGCACCTGAAAATAAAAAAGAATGTCTGGGAGAACTGCAGCTGCTGCCGGGCGTCGATGATCTTGAGCGTCGATGATCCCACGTCGAACAAACACACTTTCCCGATTCCTGCAATGAAAGAAGGATTTGCCTTTCACGAATGGGTTCAGCAAAATTTTTATCGTGCCTCCACCTAAGATTTAGTATTAACGCAACCTCCAACTTTTATTGGTTTGGTCACTTCAGCCAAAATTGTTATAAAGGATGACACAAGACCTCCGCTTCATGGCACGGAATGCCTTTTGTTTTTACTTTGACTCAACTCGCCTCCTTAGAGTCCAAGGGTGTCATGCCTTTATTTCCCAGAGAGGTTGAGTTTCCGTTTTTGTCTCTGCCCGTTTCGTTAACTTCAAAAGTTGAAAATTCCTGAAAACCCCTTAGAAATGGAGCCAAAGCATCCCTTGGATTCCAAGCCTAGAGTTTACCGGTATTAGAAACTTAACTGTGTACTAAGCACACTCACAAAGCGCGCACACACACACAGAACACTCAAGTGTATACTTAACACACACACACACACACACACACACACACACACACACACACACGCGCGCGTCCGGCAGCGAATTAATTCACAAACTTGAGCGTGAGTCAAACTTGCGCTGCATGGAGTCACCCACATGGCATACGCTTAGCTTGCTGCATGCATGCGGCAAAGAGGTGTGTACCTTCTCGTTGACTCTATGTAGTGCGTGCTTGGCACACACTTGACTTTGCGGAGTACAAAATACGCTTTATCCTGGAGCATGCATGACATGAACAACAGAATAAAGTCAAATTGTTGGAGAAAATCTTTTACCTCGGTCTCGGTAACGCAGCTAGCGGCTGCCTTTGCCGTGCAGAACGGTGGTCTCTGGACAATCGGGGCGAATCTGGACGTCGTTTAAACTGCGTTCAAAAGCTGACAGCACAGCAAATAATCCTGCAACCGACAAAAAATTAGCGAAACTTCCTTACGATCGCACAAATCATCCACTACTCAGATCCTTTTCAAGAACAATCCTGAAGTAACTTTATGTTTCATCAGTTTTAACTTGGCTCGACGTACGTTAAATTGTAGCGTAATTTACAACACACATGTCATCTCTCCGTGGAAAACATGTTGGTATAAAGTCAAACGCTTTCTGAGAAAGGTTGAGCGCAGTTTATAGGGCCTAGGCAAACTGCGTCCACTCATGCTAAGTTTTCGCTTGAGTTGCAGCGAAAACGGCTCATCTACTTAAATTTTAACGCGCTACAAGGGAAACATCAAGCGTAACTACACTGCTAATCCAAGTGTGGACCAGGTCCACGGTCCACGCTTAGAAACGTGGACCACGAATATTCAATGCTAGGAAACGTGGACCACCAATGGTCCACGCTAGGAAACGTTGGACCAAGCTGTGGTCCACACTTGGAAGTGTGGCTGGCCTATTAGTTCAACGCTTTAAAGCGTGAACCGGACGGACACGGACCACACTTGGTCCACGTTTCCTGGTGTGGACCATTCGTGGTCCACGTTTCCTAGCGTGGACCATTCGTGGTCCACGCTACCTCGCGTGGACCTGGTCCACACTTGGATTAGCAGTGTGTGCCTGATTGACGTCTGAAACTAACTCATCGGGACCTATAACAAGATGCTGGTTCGGTTGTGAAAAAGACTCGACTCATACTCATACGAACGCGGTTGGCCGCAGCTTGTGCGTGTTGATGTGGGCTGACATCCGGGTCGGGCTGGTTGGACTGCGCGGAACCAAACGGTGATCCAGATGGAGCATCTCTTCTCAACGAACGCCGCAACAGCAGTATCGAAATCACTCGAAGCCCTTCGACACAAATGCGACCTAATTAATAAAAAATAATTCTTACAAACGCATTTGAATAACTCGGACAGATGGTGCCCCACGAAAAGTTTCCTAGCGCCGAGATTAAGAGACCCGATGCGAAGGCGCGTTTACCAATAACGTGATCAAAGCATAGCTTGGAACGAGATTGAGCATACGCATGAAATGCATGGGCCCATGTGCAACCACGCACGTGGCACGGTTATGTGCTTAGCTACAAAGTCGTGCATTTCAAAACGTATGTTGAATTCCGAGCATAGCACAGCACAAAACTGTGTTCATTAGAAATGTAGTCTGTCCAGCGCTATGCGGTGAGCCCTGTTACCCCAAAGTGCTGGCTCTGGGCTGGGGAAGGTAAAAGATTTTGATATTTCCGGGACTGGTCCAGCTCTTCGTGTCTCATCATCAAACAATTGTATTGCAAATATATTGTAGTGTTAATTCACAGTACTTTCTAATCAATGAAATACGCCAAACGGTCTACACATGTGGTATACAATGGTCTCGCGATGCATACTTACCCTCGTGTCCCCGTTAACGTTGGCGCGATGCACCAAGTACATATACGTTGGTGGGCTCTCCTTTGCTTGGCTCCGTAACGCCCGCACCAGCCACAATCGCTCCCATTGGCCCTGCAAGAGCAGCAAACTAAAACACTTCAAATGAGCTCATAAAATGTTTGTCCCTATTGCAATGCATATGTAAAATGTGATGAAAATTGGTCAAATGAAGTGCCCCAACCCCATAAAAAGAAAAACCAAACAGACAATCCGTTACTGGCTTTTGAACGCAGCGAGTGTGCGTCAAGACTGCACTTCATGCCAAACCGTTGCTACAACCGTCTTTAATGCCTTGCGCTAATTAGGGTGTGGAAATGGCCAAGTCATGCTCCAGCCTTCGTTGCAAGGGTTGCGCACTTCTTTGATATTATGAAAACTAGGTATTTGTTTTAAAAACGGTTTGCACACATAGAAAGAGCTTGAAATGAAGGGTGTATTAGGCTAGTTGCCATCCTTGCTTCTTGCTGTTATACCCGCCAAATATTGAAGGGTTTGCACCAAAAAACACAAAAAGTCGAAAATTTAGAAAAAAGTCTCGACCGCACCAACTTAATGTAAAAAGTGCCTCCTTTGTGTGGGCTCAACTGAGGGGAATCAAGCAGGCCACTGGGCCTAATGAACCCCAAATTTCATGCTCTTTTGATCTGTGGAAACCGTTTTGCAAACACCCGCCCAGTTTTCATAATCTCGAAGCAGTGCGTAGCCCCCGCACCTCGCTCCCGCATGGCTTCACGCAGTCCCTTGGTTGTTGCCACCCCCCGCACAGCTAGAGGCAAAACAACACGGCCACTCACTGTCGAAAACAATGGGCTGCCAATTGTAATGCCACTCTCCAATGTACTCAAGGTGACGGTGCGCACTGTAGTCAGAGTACAGCAGGTCCCGTACCCTGGGGTACAGGAATAGCTGTAATAGCTGTGCACATGCACCAGAATGGACCCTAGTGGGGTGCAATGCGTGCTGTATGTACCCCAGAGTACGGTGGCTACTGCAACCGAGAACAGAGCACACCGTCGCCCCAGGGTACAGTAGAGATTGACATCAGAATTTACAGCCATCGCCTTCATAGTTTTTCACCGTTTTTCACAATGCTCGTGTGGGGCCCGGCCGGCCCGGGAGAGCGCTGTGCCAGCCTGACAGGCATGCACAAGTTAACTGCATGAGTGCGTGAATGACATTCTTCAGTCTCCAGCACGTAAAGGAAGGTTTTCGCGCATGAATTTGTGCTTTTTACGTGTTTGCCTTCACTACAAGATCAAATGTGTGCTAAGTACACAGCTGTGGGAGCGTACTTACAAGCACCCAGCTATAGATGTATGCTTGGCAAGCACACAGCTATAGGTGTATGCTTGGCCAAGTACACAGCTGTATGAGTCTGCCTTTTAATGGGTGGGATAAAAGTGTGCTTGGGAAAGCATACATCTATAGCTGTGTGCTTGCCAAGCATACATCTATAAATGTGTGCTTGTAAGTACGCTCCCACAGCTTTGTACTAAGCACACATTAGATCTTGTAGTGTCATTTCGTACAAGTGCTGAGCACCGCGCTAAGCACACACTGCACAGCAATTTAATACTTAAACTGTTTGAAGTCCATGCTAAAACTGTCGACCCACCTTTTGAATGAAATCCAGCTGAATTGCTTGCAGGTTGAGATCAGCGTCGCTCTCTGGCCGTGGAGCCAGGACTTCCGAAGACTGGCATGACTCCATGCCGGAGTGCAGTCGAACGAAAAAACACAAACACATCCCCTTAAAGAAGCACACACTACCACTTAAAGCGCCTTGAAAACTGCAGCTGAAATACGGTGACTGCAGGAGCACGAATCACGCGAGTGATAAGCGCGCCAAACGCGGCGCCGCGGCGTGGTGGAGCGACGCGGACGTTCGTCCTGGCTGGCTGGCGCGCACTGCCGTGCCGCGCGGCGGTACCACTGCTCCTGGCGGTGGTGGCGGCCCCCCGCTCCCCCCCTTGCCTTACGAACTTGAGTGCCTTAGGCCCGCCGCCGGCGAGGGGGGAAGGGGGAGATGCTGAGTCAGCGGCGACGCGACCACGTCCGCCGGCGTGTCCCCAACGGCTGCTCTGGACAGCAGGAAGACTGTTCACCCGTGCCCAGGGGCCGTCCGCCAATTACGTGAAGCAGTTTGGGACACTTTTAGACCGCCCAGTTACGCGGCATTACGCTGGCCCATACCCCTTCCACTCGGACAGCAAACGTTACACGCCAAAAGACATCTTCTGGCTGGCCGATATGAGCAGGGGACCGTCACTGAGCGTTCAGATGGCCACGCACCAATGGCCGCAGCAAGGAGTGCCATTGGCAGGGCTCACGCTCGAGGTGCGACCGACAACCAGGCCCCATTTTACCCAAAGGCATCACCAACACTGGGAAAACTAAAGCATAACTCTATGCTTGAGTCAAGCATAGAGTTAGGCTTGAAGACGTTACGCGTAACGCGCTTGAAATTAAGCATACTCTGGAAAGTCCCCCATGCATTTAGACAGGGGAAATCTTGGCGGATGAGCCTGTTACGCTTGATTTCAAGCGTAAACTGATTCCGCTTGAAAACAGAGGGTAATACTACGCTTTTTACCAGTGAACGTACGCACTACTAATCGCAACATTTTCTCTGATCTGCGGCAGCTTAACCAAGCGTGTTAGAAGTCCGAACATTGGCACTAGTGTTACCTCATTAAATGACGCAAGAGTCAGCAAAGCCGTCATCAAACCCGGGGGTGTGTGGGTCACAATCAGTTCCGATGATTGCTGTATGGCAAGCACTTTGCGCAAGCACCCCGGCGCACAGCGCGCAACACATCCTGGCCTCCTCAATGGTTGAGAAGTGCATCTTCATCTACAAACTGACGTTTCGAGAGCGCTTCTATTATCGGATGGCGTACATACCAGGTGAAAAGTTGCACAAAGCGTAGTTGGCACATTTGTTAGGAGAAGTGGGTTTGATCCTGGTCACCTAAAAGCTCCTGAAGTGCTTAATTGTCTGCAAGCTATCCCTTCTTCTCTGTAAGTGGCCCGCTTTGGCTGATTTATTGTGCGAAATGACGCTAAACGAGCTCTGACACGCTTCGGGGCATCGAGCACCTCTTGAATTGCGATTTAACTCTCTGGCAAGGGCAAGAAAAGCACCGCACTCCTGTTAGTTTTGTCAGAATTTCAGAACCCTGTCTGAAAACCTGATCAAAATTTGCGCACCGCTGAAAGCTGAAAACTTATTCTCACGTATTCTGCAGAGCTTAGGCCTCTGAGTGTCTTTCTTTCTCCCCGCACTGTTTGGAGCGCATCTTATTACCCGTCTTGCCCTCAATTTCCAACCAAAATTACGTGTAAAAGTACCTGTAGTTCCAGGTACAGTTACTGCCCAAAAAGTACCTACGTACAGGTACAGGTACAATTGTGACTGCAGTACCTTCGTACAGTTACAGGTACGAAAAAAGTACCTAGATAAAGTACCTAGGTACTATTTACCTAGGTATTTCCAGGCCCTGGCAGGGTGCGTACAATGCACACACCTCGGCCCGATGACCGGCCATACCCAACTTATGGTGCCTAGAATGTACACACCCTTGGGTCCCAGGTGGGCTTGGCGCTTGCCCCATCAAAGGAACCGATGTGTTTGCATTGCACGCACCCTGACATGACGCGTACCGAAGTGCTGAGGGCCCAAAGCCCTTTGACCATGCTGAATGCCACCTGCTCAAGGTGTGTAGAAATCGTTTCGATACGCCTAAAGGCGTACCGTGTTCTGTGGCGTACGCCTTGGGCGTACCGTTTCGGAACACCCAGAATGACAGTGCAGGCCCTGGAGCCCTGAAGGTGAAGGTCCCGCCAACCGGCCGACGGCGCCGGTAGATTTTCTTAGCCATCTGCTTAGGCCAGTTTGAGTTTAAGTGTGAGTGTGTTCGACAGCAGTAAAGCGTGGCCTAATTTTTCGGGATGCGCTCTTACCCGCAGCGCGGCGCTTGGCAGTGCCTCACCCCGGCCCCCTACCACCATGGCGCTCCAGGCAATCCGAAAAGCTCGAGGCTGAATGCGCCGTGTAGAGGAGAGCACCTGCACGGACTGCAAGATCCTCTCTCTAGGAGAACCTCAAAGTGCAAGAGAGGCAGAGGAACAAAAACATTGGTCGGGATCAGCCTTCCATACCTGTAGCGGTTAGAATATCAAGCTCATTTGATTTAGATCGTCGAAGAACCGGGTGAGTGCGTGTGTGAGTAGATGTCCCCTTAGCTCACAGACGCTGCGATGCGGTCCAGTCCAGTCCGCACAACAAGCTGTGCAAGTAGAAATGGACTTGAGTTGCTGTGAGGATGGAGTGCAGACAAAATATTCGTACAAATACAAAGGGAACACAGTGGCAAAACACTACGTAAAAGTCAGTTAATGGTTTTGCCAGGATTCTCTGTACCCCAATTCCAGTTATTCCTGTAACCTCTTTACAGTATTCACGGTGCGACTCAATTTTCTCCGCATGCCTGTCGCAGATCATTGAGGTGCACGGAGACGACTGTAAGTCCTACAGAGAAGACTGTGAGGAGGCTACGGAAAATACTGGGTTCAGCGTACGGAGCATTAGCTGAAGTTGTTAACAGAATGCTCTGGAACATTTTTTTACAGTGCAGAGGGCCATATGTGGTTCAAAAGTTTCCAAATAAGAGCAAGTTTGAGCCCGGCCTGCGACGCCCGTAACTCACGGCCGCGTCGTGCCACCAGGGACGACGATAAACGCACAGTGTTGCCGCGTGTGTTGGCGGGCGCGTGTGCTGGCGGGCGCGTGTGCTGGCGGGAGGCCCAGCGTCGGGTGGCAGGGCAGTCAGGTCCACGGCCGTGACCGTCTTTACACGTCAGACCATCGGAAGCCAAAAATCAAGCAATGAATTTCGATAATATGAGCTGCCGTTGGACAGAGGCGAGCGGCTGTGTCGATCGAAACTTGAATGATGCGATATCTCACAATGTGTTGACCAAAACGCCTGCACTCAAACCAAAATACAGATTTCTCCGATTTTATTTTACGGTTTTACCACCATAGAGTTTGTTTCGTCGCCCAAATTCCAAAATTACCCATTTTTGATATTGAAGCGCTGTTAGTTTAAATCGTTCCATCCATGCATTGTACAGGGTCGGTCTTTTTTGGGCGGGTTACGGGACTTCGGTTGCGTGTGGCGGACTTTCAGATCCGGACCACCAAAAGGCTATCGCACACCCCCGCGAGTCCTGATGGTGCACTTTGCTGCCTACTCACCATGCGGTCTGCACTTTTTTCTATGAGTGAATTGTCTCGCCGCCCCCATGCCGAGAGAAACTTTTCATGCCCTTGTAGCAGCACCCGTTGCCGAAATCCCAAATCACGGAAACGCAAGTGTGTGCAGTGTGCATGGCACATTGTTTTAAATGTGTGCCTGTATGCATACTGCTCTAAAAGTGTGCCTGGCCGATGCTGCATGGGTCTTTCGCACACTAATAAGAACAGAACAAAAATTTGGGTTCTAGGTACGGACAATTAGCACAAATTGTTTACAAATTTCTCCGTATTTTTTTTGCCTCAGTTAAACGGTTTGTCTCTGATCGGCTCAACGTATTGAAAGTTTAGGCTCTACCTCGAAGTTTGCGCCCACTCTGCAAATGCAAGTGCACACTGTTCTAAACTGTGTGCCTGCAGGCACACTGTTCTTAACAGTGTTCTTGTTAGACACATTTTAAAACAGCGTGCCTGGCCGATTCTGCATTTAACATGGGTCTTTGGCACACTGTTTCGAACATTGTGCTTCGCAGACACACTGTTAAAAAGAGTTTGCTTCGCACACTGTTAAAAATCCACTGTAAAATTACAACACAATCACCGACAGGAATGTTGTTAAATTACAACAGTGTTGTTCGGCTCCTGAACGGGAAATTCATCTACAGACAACTCGTTTGTTTCTTTACAACTTCCCTGTCTGGAAGCAGTAATGAAATTCTGATTTAAAACAGTAATGTTCTCGTTCGACAGTTTTTCTGTTCAAAACAACCATTGTGCAATCCTTAAACAAAAATAGGTGTCAGATTACAAGGATGTTGTTAAATTACAACACTTTGAGGCGAACACAAATTTGGCAGAGACATAATCGAAGACGTGACAAAAGTATTATTGTAATACAATCGCATCACCAGAAAACAACACCAAGGGCTACAACATGTTTGTTATATAACAAGATGTGTTGCCATCAAACTTAACAGCACAAGTGCTGTTAAATTACAACATTTTTTTAACAGTGCAGGAACACTGTTTAGAACAGTGTGCATGCAGACACATTTTAATCAGTGTGCCATATACCAACCTGAGTTTGTAGAGCACTTTGATGTCTCTTCAAAGCAAAAACAAAAAAATACGATTTCACGAAATCCTGGTAGTCACGAAGTTAATTTTCATTTATGTTCTGGTTTAACAAAGATAGCTAAGGCTAGGACTGCGTTGTGTGTAGTTCTGTTTATGTTTGTCAGACCATTATAGATAATACTAAAACATACGTAAAGACCAGCTGCGTATCAATTTGTCTCAAAAACAGACATTTAAGACAGTCTCATAATACCTGAAGGTCAAGTTATTCACAGAAACGTGCAGTAAAATAGTCCAGTTCACCCAGCTTAAAGGTTAGAAAAAAGCACAGCCCCCGTGTCCAGATCGTTTCGTCTTAGATTCAGAAGTACCATCAAACCTCGCTACAAGGTGCAGCTACACGCCCACTGTTTTCGAAAAGGGACTTATAGTCACACTCAAACTACGTTAGGGATAGTTTTTTCACAAATGCATTTGCACAGGCACGCAGTTTAATGTCCTATTTCACTCCGATTCAAAGAGTTTAGAACAATTAGGGTTGGTATTTCTGAAAACAACAGGGCCTGCGCGCAGCGGCGCGGGACACTCTGGCCAACAATCACCGACCGACCGGCCGATCCAAATGGCCACGTTCGAAAACAACGTCTATGCCATTGTTGGAGCTCTTCTAGCTGCAGTAAAAGACAATTTTGATTCGAACGCGCTTTTTCAAGGGAGCGAGCGTTTTTTGGTGTAAGCTGTACAGAGGCGAAAAGGAGCGCTGCTATTGGTCGGATTCCATTTCCGGTGGCTCGGCTCCCCCCTCTCCCTCTGTTTTTCGCTGACGAGTCGAGTTTTGCCATGGAAACGGCGATTTCAACTCAAAATTTCTCAAAATTGGCCCTACACTTTTCAACCACATTTCACCACTGAAATCAGGGTACAAAGTTCTACCACTCTGCCAAATCTCATCAAAATCGTATAGAAAATTTCGGATTTGCATAAGGGGCCAGACTGACAATAAAAATTTAAAAAAAAAAAACCCAACCCCGGTGAGGCTATAAGGCTACTTCGTGCCTAAAAAAGAAAAGTGTATTTTCGAATTGCATTTTGCTTTGGCATCGGCCTTCCGGGCAGCACTTGGGGATCGGGATGAAGCGTCCTTGCCCCCCGCGGGAATGCGTTTGAGCTTATCCGCGATCTACCGGTGAGACGCAGCAGGAGGGTCGGCGGCGCATTGTCGGCCGCGAATACTTCAATGCTTGGGCGGTGAAGCGTAGCTGTGCCGCCACCATCCATATTTTTGCGAGAAAGTTGACAATGCCAGATCGGAACTCAAAATGGAAGTGAGATTCGGGCAGAGGAGCAGGAGCAGGCTATCTTTGCGTCGATTGGTATCTAAATCATTGCGTTATCACGAGGTCTATTGCTACACCACTCCCCAAACAACGGCTGCGACCGATTTTAATATGCGTCACACTTGCCAAGTCTTTAATTTTTTGACGGTCCTGGAACCATGCCCTTTGCGGCCGACTGGCGACACGCCTGGCCGCGGCGCTGACCCCCACGCCGGGGCTGGTCCTGGGTTGAGAGGGGATGGTTTCCGCGAACCACAGCGGGCACGTTCGAAACTTGCATGTGTCCCTCCAGCCTTCGCCCCAGTTCGCAGATGTCGTAAAGCAACTCCGAACGCAGCCAGCAACGGGCCGGCAGCGCTCAGCTTGCCGGCGCTCGGCTGTCGGGCGGTAGCGGCTTTCATATCCTTTCTTTTTTCTTCTCGCCGCGAACTGAACACCGTCATATGAACAAGAGCCACCTCAGCAGGACGCGGCTATAAGTGATGCCCGGGGCCGCGCGGCAGCGGGGACGTGTTCAACAACGCCTCTAGCAAGAAAATTTTACGATCACTGTATCTCGCGAAAACAAACGCTGGAGAGTGGCTCGTCGAAACCGTCGTCCTTGTCACTGCAGCCTACGCGAAGGGCTTGACTCGGCCGAACCCCCAGGAAGTATCATCCAAGGTTCCAGCAAGGATTCCCGTTATGAGGCCTTCAGGGATAATCCAACAGCCTCGACGCGTTGGGAATGGACTTGACGGTGAGCTGCCCACCGTGCCTCGCCGCCGCTGGTCCCGGAGTCATACTTTGCTTTCTGAGGTGTTTGCCACTCTTGCATGGCGTGCGTCGGCATCCTGGGCACCCAGTGCAGGTGTTTTCTGTGGCCTGCACCGGGCCCGGGGTAATGCCAGCCGTCAAACGCCGTTGCCAGCTCTGCTTAGCTGCGCCGGCAACTTGGCTGGACTTGGGATGGACCCAGCATGGCCTGCAGGAAGCCTCCCTTAGAGCCTCACGTCACAGACGACTACTCGCTTTGAAACGACAACAATCTGTTTCAGTGGCAGGAAACCTCCCAAGGGCAAGGCGCCTGCAGGCCGTAGGGTAGGCCAGCCCGCAACGCATACGTGTGCTGATGAGTTGGGATTGCCTACCCTCTAGGCGGTTAGGCAGACACGCCAATGGACGTCAGTTAGCTTGGGAGCTCAAATTTCGGGTTCAAGCATGCCTGCATTCACACTTCACGCTGGAGCATGCTTGTCATGTACACGACAGGTAGTGCTCGCCTGCATGTACACAGTGACTCTGCTTTACATACAAAACGTAGGGAGCTTCGGCAACAGTGCACAGGTAACCGCCACCGGGCGTGCCGCAGCCTGACGCATGCGATGTACACACTTGAGTTTGCAGAGCGTAAAGTCAAGAGACCAATTTGTACATTTATTAATAGGCTAGTTCTAGATAATTCAATTTAAAAAAATCTCAATACTGAATTTGTGATGCTTACGAGTTATGGTATTCAAATATCTTCGTAATTCAAGTTTACAAAATGCAGAAAATGCAAAATGTTTGTAAACTTGCAGACCGATTTCGAATGTCGTCTCTGTCGCTCTCGCACCTGTCCGGGACGTCCCATGAGTACGAGAAAGAGAGAGAGAGAGAGAGAGAGAGAGAGAGAGAGAGAGAGAGAGAGAGAGAGAGAGAGAGAGAGAGAGAGAGAGAGAGAGACGGAAACGACTGTCAGAGTCAGTCTGCTGATTCGTTGAAGCTCTGCGAACAGCAATAGTTTGTTGGAAGTCAACGAATATTCTATGGTTAATACTCGATATAAATGTGATTTGACTGATTCATGGTGTGGCGCTATTACAGTGCACACAGTGGATTAAGCAATGTATTCTAGTTTAAGCCTGGGCCATCTAAAGCGACAGGTCTTAAGTTTTAGCACTTTCTGACGTCAAAGTGTAGATTATTGACAAGTGACATTGCCATTGAAGTGTCAGTGGAGTGTGACCATGTCTTGATATGCACAGAGGGTGAAATGGCGGCATGCCCCACGATGAACTTGGATTCAACTTGTAAATCAGCATTCATGGTTTCTGCATGTCAGCAATTTTGATGATTCCCCTTGAAAAAGGCCAACTCCCGGCCAGACAAAATTTCACACAAAACCTGGGAAGGGGAATACTATCTCAAGTAAAAAAGGGGGCGATTCCTTTCCAATCTGACTTGACAAGACATCCTGTGTGGTTTTACTTCCTTCCATCCTAGAGCTGATGACTTGAGCTGCTTACTCAACTGCCGGGAATGCGGTCCTCACCTGAAAAACACACAATTTAGGGAAGGGAAATCAATGGTAAATAGCCTGCCGATCCCCGGCCAGACCACTTCGTTTGGTCACCTTGTGTCGCCCAAGTTGCTGCTGCACAGTGGGCCAGACGACCGGCGCAGGCGGCCGAAATTCTAGACGCGTCACACGTTCGGTTCGAGTACTGTTGAGCGACTCTGGAGCTCATAACGCGTCCGGAATTTGTCCGCCTCCACCGGTCCTCTGGCCCACTGTGCGTTTTGCCAGATAAGTAAGCAAAAAGTAGCCCAAACACACAGGGGTGCGGCAGGCTGCATCTCCTCCTGCCTACTAGGCGATTTCTCGGCACAGCTGTTCTGTAGCTGCCTACCTAGTAGGCAGGAGGAGATGCAGCCCACCGCACACCTGTGTGTTTGGGCTACTTTTTGCCTACTTTTCTTGTGCGCTGGTCGGCCGAGCGCCTGCCGGAGTGCAGCATAGGCCAGCCCGCTGAACAGGCGTGCGTTCAGGGCTGCCTACCAACCAGGCACTCGCGAGACCGAGAAAGGCGCGGGGAGTGGTTCTGAGGGGATTTATACCGCTTGACAGCAAAAATACCACGTTTTGTCGTTTAATGAGTGATGGCCGGGCTGGGCCGGCTGCTGGCCAAGCGATGGCGGGGTGCTGGCCGGGGCTGGGGTTTATGGCCGGACTTGGCCGGGTGTTGGCCGGGTGTTTGCCGGGTCTGGGCCGGCTGTTGGCCGGAGTTGGCCGGGTGTTAGCCGGACTGGCCGGGAGTTGGCCTTTATCAGGGGTCTAAGTATTTAGTGCGACCATTTGTAAATAAATGGACGTCAGTGTTTTGAGAATGTCTGTGATTTAATGGTAACATTGTAGGAATATCGGAGTAGTGCTGATTACGCCTAATTTTAAATGCGTTTCATTTATGGTCTGTTGTAAATGTTTTAGCAGTGATAGGCAAGACTTAACACTGTTTTTCGACGAATGTGACGTCATATTCGTTGGAATGTGATTTTTTTCACGTTCGTTTGAATAGGATGTCACATTCGTTTGAACGTGACACGGCAATTAAATTAGGGTGTCACGTTCGTTTGAACGTGCATCAACATTCATACAAATGTGACGTCGTATTCAAACGAACGTGACAAAATTGACATTCGCACGAATATGACGTCACATTCGTTGATTAACAGTGTTAAATTCTGATGTAACTCTGCTTTTCTCAAAATAAATTAAGTAAAATTTCACGAGAGTTTTCTAATTCGTCCCAATAAGTTTCCTCTGCGAGTAGTATAGATTGAACTTTGTAACACTTTTCCCACGGATTGAACTTTGTAACATGTTGTGGTCTTGAGCGAGGGTAACCTCAACCTAAGCATCTTGAGCGCGGGTAACCTAAGAGAACCTAAGTCTGGATCCGCCCCTGGAGGACACTATCGGACACCTTGAGCGAGGGTAACCCAAACCTAAGTCGCCCACCCCACATACTGGGTCGTACTTTGTAACATGTTGCTATCTTGAGCGAGGGTAACCTCAACCTAAGCATCTTGAGCGAGGGTAACCTCAACCTAAGCATCTTGAGCGGGGTAACCTCAACCTTAGCATCTTGAGCGAGGGTAACCTCAACCTAAGCATCTTGAGCGGGGTAACCTCAACCTAAGCATCTTGAGCGAGGGTAACCTCAACCTAAGCATCTTGAGCGGGGTAACCTCAACCTTAGCATCTTGAGCGAGGGTAACCTCAACCTAAGCATCTTGAGCGGGGTAACCTCAACCTTAGCATCTTGAGCGAGGGTAACCTAAACCTAAGTCCCCCACCCCACATACTGGGTCCTACTTTCAGTCACCTTGATATCTTGAGCGAGGGTAACCTAATTGCTTGGTTACGACAGGGGCGCTAACCCAACCTAACCGAGCCACCCTAACCCTCCCCCTCCCCTTCCTCATGGTTCCGCCGCTGCGCCGCGCCGCGTCGCGCGCAACGCGGCCGCCGCGCTCCCCCCTCCTGGTTCCGCCGCTAGCGCCGCGGAGCGGAGCCGTGAAGCGCAGCTCTCCCTTCCCCCGCATCGAAGCGCGAGCCGCGAGGCGAAGCCGCGGAGCGCGCACCACCCTGTGTACCTGTGCGGCGACGGCTGGCGGCGCCGGCGGTCAGTGTGCCTCCGGGTGGGTCTTGGAGTGGAGCGGAGAGCGCCGCGCGCACCCCAGGAGCCCTGCCGGGAGCCAGCAGCGGGGCGGTTACAGCGCCGCCAGCGCGCCCTAGCGGCCGGGGCGGGTACTTCGTGCCGTTACCGCGCATGCGCCCCTCCAGCGCGCCGGTCGGCGGGCGGCTGCAGCCGACGCCCGACAAAGCTTCGTTATTCTTTTCCTGTTTCATATTTCACAAATCACACTGTTGACTTATGATCGGAAGAACATGAACAGTCACCCCGCACACACACATTCCAACAATGAAGTGTATTTGGAACGAATTCACAAAGAAGAAGCTGAGCGTCTGTCGGAATCGGGACGCCCTGCCGCTGTGATTGGTTGTTCAAATCCGACAGCACGGCTCGTTCCTTTACGGAAATAAAAAGTTTCACGGGATGTGGAAGAGAAATAATGCTTCGCGTCGATTTCTAATTTGGTTTTCAACGATCTTTTCTCTTCGGTTCGTTCAAACACGCCCGCAACTACGCATTGAAAGTAACTCGCCGGAGCCTCCGCTGTGATTCGCCAAAAATACCGATTTTAGACCAATGAGCGTCAAGCGCGCGCATCCCCGGTCCACCGGCGGGGCGGAAAAGTGGAGGGGGTAGAAGGTATTTATCGGGGGCGCGCCGGCCGGCCGGCCACTTGTTGTTTCGTCGCCGTCGTGTTCTGCTGTCGTTCTGCACGATGTCACGCACTTCAGAATTCTGGAAGGGTCGTCCGCTGGACGAGAGCTCGTCGGAGGAGGACTACGACAACGACATGGATGCGGACGCCATCCAGCTTGACGCGCTCGCAATGGACTTGGAGCTGGTGAGTAGAGTGCGTCTCCGTGTTCTCTAGGCTGTAGCTCTTGCCGTTTTTTCTCCCGGTGCGAAGTTTCCTAACCTCGCTCGGCAGAATTTTTTGAAAGGCGGAAGCTATGCCCGATTCCGTATCGGTGTGTGAGGCCGGCCTGCTCTCTGTAGAGCTGTGTCGTTTCCTCACACCTTGCACATTCAAACAGTAACCTCCAAATTTATTTTCCCTTCCAGCCGTTGAGTCAGTTTCGTTTCAAATCTTGTCGTAACTTGTCGCGAGTCTCAGTGTCCGTTACATTCAAACCCCGTCATGTTTCTACTTGCCGCGAGTCTCAGCGTCCGTTACGTCCAAACCGTGTCATGTTCTAACTTGTCTAGTTTTTGAACGCTCACGCCGGCGTGGCGTTCGCCGGCCGTCCGGCTGCCGGGCCGGCGCGCTCAGTTTAGTTTGTCCTCCTGGTGGTAGTTAGTCTGGTTGGGTGCGTCTTCACCGTCAACACCATGTCCCACGTCTCCCTGTCGCCCTTGTAAGTCTGATGCAATGCGCATCTCAGCCTTGCTTGCTTGTGTTATGCACGCCTCAGCTTTTTGTCAATAAAAAAGCTTCTCCTCAGTTTGAATGTTTTCAATCTGTATTCCATTTGTGAATACACTCTGAAGCGTTCAACTTGAGTTTCGCCTACCGATATCTACAGTTTTTCATTGAGCTGTCGGTAATGGTTCGCGCTTTTCCCTTGTTTTTACATTGAATTAATCGATTTTTACCCTTAATGGTTTCAGTCCTCGTCAAGCAGCGATGACGAGTGCGCCCGTTCAGCGTGGAGTGTCGAGTGCGTTCCTCCTGCTGTCTGCCAGCCACCCATGGCGTCGGCCCTGCCTGCGCCACCAACTGAGTGGCTGCCGCCCCTTCCGGCTGGGCCCCCACCGCCCCTACCTCCGCTGCCCCAGCGCCCCGGTACGCCGAGGGATGAACCTGCTGTAAGTCCACTCCCTTTTTCTTTTTCTCCTTTTTTCATCGCTGTCAATTCACGTTCCCTTAACTGCACTTTTGTATCATCAAAACTGCAAGTAAGAGTTCGTGTGACGGAAGGATTTTGAGTGAAAAACTAACCAGAGTGTTTTGTTGTGTTTTCAGGACGACCCAGAGAAGGAGAACAGAGCGCCGCCACTCTCCCCGCCCTCGTCACCTGTGCACAACGAGGACGGCACGGCGGACGCCAGCTCCAACGGCACGGGGGAAGCCGAGGAGGTCGCAGCCCTGACAGCAACGCATGATGCCGCTGCACTCGAGTTCATGGCTGCTTGGCTGGACGCGTGCAGGATGCCTCCTCCACCCCCACAGTCGGCGCCTGCTGCAGCTGCAGGGCCAGTGATTGCACGTCGTGTACCCCTCCATCCTCTTCCGCCCTACAAGGACGACGGGGTGAGTATTTACATGTTTTTATCATCTCTGTTTTCTCACGCTGCCCCCCCCCCCCGTTTTTCAAAATTTCAGTCGGTTGTTTTGCCGCCCTCCCCCCCGCCATCGCCCCCGCCACCCCCGCAGCCAGAACCCCTCCCCCAATTTCCCGACGGGGTGGCCCCCGGCGGGTCTTTCAATGTAAGCACTTTTTCTCAAGTCGCTCGCTGCACCGCGTTCCCCTCATTCACATGTACCACTTCATCGTGTCTCATCATTTTTTGTGTGTCTGGTTGCAGGTTCCAACGCTCTGGGTCGGTGCAAGCAAGGCTGACCCCTTGGGTCTACAACCAGTGCCTCCACTACGGGGCGTAGCAGCCAGGCTCAGTAGGGGTCGAACAGTTCCACGGGCAGCTATCTCGGCTCCGCCTGCTACTCCAGCTCGACGGGCAGCTTTCTCGGCTCCGCCTACTACACCAGCTCCACGGGCAGCTATCTCGGCTCCGGCTCCACCTGCTACTCAAGCTCCGCGTGCTGCTCCGTACTATGGTCCCCACCGTGCTGCGAGGGGACGCCATGCTGCGCGGGGACGTCATGCGGTGCGTGGCCGCCGAGGCATGTTGAGGAGGCCGCCGAGCATTTTTGACCGCTTAGGACCTCACCCGTTGTCCATGCCTGATTTGCCTGAGGGGACCAATTCATGTCCATACCCTCACATGTGCATGCGTTCTGTTTGGCCTCCCTACTTCTCTGTGCGAGGACCCAGGCCGAACACCTACTGGACCCTGAGGGGGCCCCTCACCGAGTGAATAAAATGTCATTAGTTTTTTCACTTCAAAAAGCTTTCTTTTTAAAGTTTTTCTTAAAGTTTCTTAAAGTTGTGTTTCTTAAGTAAACTTTTTCTTTCTGCACAGAGTTTTTCTGGGCGAGCCAATTTATGTTTTTTAAAAAACTTTTCATGATATAAATCTTCATATCTTTCTCGAACTGTGTTTCTTTTCCTCGCTTCCTTTCCTAAACTTATCTGACGAGTCACTCTTACAACAGAATACTTCTCTAGGAGTTAACTTTCTTTGAGTCAAAGCCAGACTTTAATTCTAAATCATTTTCTTATTCGCTTTCTACACATGTTTCTCTAAAATAACTTAACGACTTTGCTTGACACACTTGAAGCTTTTCCGAACCTTGGTGACGAGTCGCCTGACTGAATTAAATGAGCACTTCAGCTACGCTTTCGAGACTTAGAGTACAACAGCTCTCTTACTCTCTCTGGCTCTACCTTAAAGCTAGTCTTGATTCTGAACTTATTGGCTTTCTGATACAACTTTACGACTCTGCCTGACACACTTGAAGCTTTTCCGAAGTTGAGTGACGAGTCAACTGATTGAATGAATTGGACACTTGAGTTGCGCTTTCAGTATTCAGACTAACAGATTCAAACTTTGCACATCCAATCTTTATCACAAAGAGAGAACAGTAAGACTCTACAGCTTGAAAACTTCTTATCTCTGTACCAAGTATGAGAACTTCTTATCACTGCACCAAGTATGGAACTTCTTTGTACTGCACTTCTGCCCTGTGTGTTAGGGTGTGTGGGAGTGGGGTGTGAGAGAGAGTGAGAGAGAGAGAGAGAGCGCTCCAGTTGCCCTTGGCCTTGGGGTCCCCTGCTGTCGGCGGATAGGCAAGCCCGCCACACAGTGGTGTGCGAAGGGGTGCCTACCCTCAACACGGCAGGCGCTCCAGCAGCGCGTCAAAGTCTCCAGCTCTGCGTTGCAGAGCGGGGGGTCCATGACGGTCGCGCGGTGCACCGCGGGGCACGGCAAGGCCTAGCTCCTAGTGGAGCACCACGCCATCCTGCCGCACACCATGGTCGTCGTCAGCGAGGAGCGTCCTGGTGTCTGGAACAGAGCACAGCAAGCCCGCCGTCGGCGAGGTGGACGACATGGCCTTGGGGACGCCCCGCGGGGTGTCCGGGGCAGAGTCTCAGTGCGCGCCGGCGGCGAGGTGCTCTCGCGGCGCGCCAAAGGGCGACGGGTCGACACTTGTCACTAAGGCTTACATGGTCTGGCACACTGTGCACTGAAGTCCTCCAGCGCGGCGCGCGGCCGCGCGCTGGGCAAATGGCTACGTACTTGGCATGCACCCACTCTTATTCCATTGAGCAGCGCCAGTGGCGCCCCCGTAGTAATGCGGTGGCCAAATTCGGAACTTCGGCTGCGCATGCGCACTGCGACGCCGCAGTGCGCCGCAGCGCAGCCAGCGCTGCCTAGCGGCCAAAACGGGAACTTCTCGCACCGCATAAAAGCCGCTCCGATTTCCAGAGCGGCACAGTCACTTCTATCTGCTCCTAGCGTTCAGACCTCCTCTCAAGCTAAACTTTTCCAGTCTCTTCAAGACTTAAACTTGTTTCTCCCCCAGTCTTTCTCAAGACTTAAAGATGGCTCTCAATGATATTCTCGATGAGTATGAAGGCGGATGTTTCTATGATGATGAATTGCTTAGTGAGGCCTACTCTAATGTCGTGGAATGCATGCGCACGGCCACTCCCACTGAACGCAGCGACCCGCGGCTGCCTGATTTCCTAAAGAGCGGTTACTTGGCTTTCCTTCGGGAAAAATCAAAGTCAAACAAGTTGGATGCGCAAATCCATCAAGTGGCACTCAAACTAGCCGCACCGCGCATGGCTATGGACATGGTCGGTGGTGCGCGCACACGCTCTTCTGGTCCTGTAGAGACGGAAGCCACCCCGGCCGGGCCTAACTCCCCGCCGCCCAGTCCAGCGGAGGCCCCACCGCGCCCCGCCACGCCGCCCGGTACCCCCCACCGGAAGCGCGCGCGTACGCCGGAACCGGACCCCGAACCGGAACCGGAGCCCAAACCGGAAACGGAGCCCGAACCGGAACCTACTATTGAGATACTCCAAACGCGGGAACGCCATCTGACGCGGTTTAAAGCTACTTTCCGGGAAGAAACGGCAATGATAAAAAATCTCGGAAACGAGCTTCCCTCTGAACAACTCATGGAGGGCATGTTCGATACGCTGCTTGCCCGTCAGCGGGATGCAGTTAACGCTAAAGACGATGACCGGGTCATCTTGGAAATTGAGAGCGGGGAAAGTGTGGGCAAACCCGTTTGGCTGTCTTTGAGGCGCACCGATCAACTCAACGGGCGTGTCATTCTGGACAAACTCAGTCGTGTGCTCAACAGCAATGAGAGCTTCATGGCCAATGGGTTGTTGAGAGTAAACTACATTCACGTCCCTACTCCCGAGGCAGGCGGAGCACGGGACGCTAGAGTTGCCAATGAGAGAATAGACCAGTGGCTGGAGAGAAAAATAGCCAGAAAAACAATCTTTTCCCCTGGTAACACGGAGGATCAGATGTGCCTGGCGCGCAGCATCGCGGTTGCCACAGCGAAGGACGGCATGCAGCGTATGGCCTTCTCTCGCATGAAACAGCCACGGTCCACCATCCAAACAAAAGAGGCCAAAAAAATTTGTGAATTGGCAAACATAGACCCAAATCAACCCTGCGGTCTTGATGAAGTGAGGAAAGTTCAGGATGAGCTTCCTAACTACAGACTCTGTGTTTTCACAGATAAGAAAGGCAAGGAGTGTGTGTTTAAGGGAGAGTATGCTGTGGGCAGAAAAAATATCTATCTGCTGCTGCATGATGGGCACTTTTATGCTATTCTGTACCCCCTCCGAGCTTTCGAATATGACTACGTATGTGAAAAATGTGTTGTATTTTACAACAACAAGGGCGACCACCAGTGTGAAGGCAGTTGTTGGCGCTGCTTGGGACCATACCCCCACACCGAACCCCTTCAGCGCTGCGGTGATTGTGGACATAAATTTGCAGGAGATGAATGTTTCGATAATCATAAATCCCTGAAAATCCCCAACACAGACAGAACTAAATGTGACACATTCAAATTTTGTCATGGATGTGAAACAAGTTACTCTAACGCCAGGGGACGGCAGCACGTTTGTGGATTTGTGCATTGCCAATTCTGTAAACTGTATGTGGCGGAAAACCATCTCTGCTTCATGCAGAAATGGCAGCCTCGTGAGAAAAAGGAGAAGTACAATTACTGTACCGTCTGGTACGATATTGAGGCATCACAACATACTGAAATTGAGGGGAAGCCAGGCGTTTTTGAACACCGGCCGGTCCTCCTCGTGTCCCAGGCCGTGTGTGACGAGTGTCAACACATACCCCAAAACGACTATTTCTGTACAGTCTGCAAGACTCGGCAGCAGGTTTTTCATAACCTGGATGATCCTAATATCAATGTTATGTCCCAGTTCATAAATTACCTTCAGTCCTTCCCACCCAAGACTGAACTTCTCATTATTGCCCATAATGCCAAAGCTTATGATGGCATTTTTGTTTTACAAGAGCTGATTTCACGTAAAATGAAGCCAGATCTTATCTTGCAAGGGGCCAAAATTATTTCTATGTCCCTTAATTCATGGAAATTCATTGACAGCCTGATGATTATCTCCATGCCCCTCTCTGCCATGCCCAAAGCATTCGGGCTGACAGAACTGAAAAAAGGATATTTTCCGTTTTTCGCTATACACCCTGACAATTTTAATCATGTTGGCCCTCTATTTGACCGTGAACTTTACGGTGTTTCGGGAATGAAGTCTCAGGCTGCTCTAACCTTCAATAAATGGTATGATGAGCAAATTGAACAGGGTGTGGTGTTCAATTTTCGTGAGGAGCTCATCTCTTACTGCATTTCTGATGTGACCATTCTCCGGCAGGCATGCCAGGCCTTCCGCAAGTTGTTTGCTGAGACTGCAGGCTTCGACCCGATGTTTTGTTCACTCACACTTTCTTCGGCTTGTTTATCGGCGTATCGCCTTAATTTCATGCCTGAGAACAAGATTGGTCTTGTCCCACCTGGAGGCTATCACGGCCGTGGCAAGCAAAGCCACGCTGCCTTGCAATGGCTGGACTTTGAACAGCACAAATTGGGTCAAAAAATTAAGACCATATACACTGATCGAGAGGTTAAGGTCCTTGGTAAGCCTGTTGATGGTTATGTGGAAGTTCCCCTTCCTCATGGCGGCGTGGAGCGCCGTGTTTATCAGTTCCATGGCGATTATTGGCATTCCTGTCCCAAGCATTACCCTGCACAGCCTGGCGCTGGGGAAAACCGATATGAGCGCACTCTGCGCGTATCAGCGCTGTTCCGAAAGTCAGGTTATGTGGTCATTGAAAAATGGGAGTGTGACTGGAAGGAGGACCTCAAATCCCCCGAGGTCAAAGCCTATTTTGAGGCCCACCCCACCACCCGTTCCCCTCCCCTTGATCTGCGCAAGGCGCTCTGCGGTGGCCGTACCAGTGCGCTCCGCATGTACCACAAGGCAGATCTGGACAAAGGGGAGAAAATCAAGATGGCGGACGTGGTATCGGAGTACCCGGGGGTCCAACTTCGGGGACGCTTCGTTCATGACCATCCATCAATTTTCCTGGAAGGTGATCCTGACATGCCAGGCATCGACACCTGGAATGGTGTAATTAAATGCACAGTGTTGCCGCCGCGTGATCTGTACTTGCCAGTCCTTCCTTACAAATGTAATGGGAAGCTCATGTTCCCTCTCTGCCGGACGTGTGCAGAGACTGAAAGCACTGTAATCTGTCAGCACTCCGACTCCCTGCGCCAACTTACGGGCGAGTGGTGTGCTCCAGAACTGCAGTTAGCTATTCTGGAGAAGGGGTACACTCTGATTGCCATTCACGAGCTCTGGCAGTATCCTGGCACCATGCAGTTCAACCCCCAGACGGGGGAGGACGGTCTTTTTTCTGGTTATGTCCGAAGGTTCATGGCTCTAAAAATTCAAGCCAGTGGTTGGCCTGCTGACTGCACAACAAAGGAGCAGCAGGACCAATTCATTGCCGATGTGAAAGAGCATGATGGGGTGATCGTTGACCCCACTAAAATGATTAAGAACCCCGGACTTAGAACTGTGGCAAAACTTTGCCTTAATTCCATGTGGGGAAAACTGTCTGAAGTTGTCTTAAGACCCAAGACTGAACTTTTGTTTAATTATGAGGATCTCATGAAACTTGTGTGTGATCCTACCAAGGAGGTGAGTGCCCTGGTCCCTCTTAGCGAAGAGTGTCTGCAGGTAACCTATAAGCCTGTACAAGACAGTGAAGAAACACTTCCCACCTCATCTGTCGTGCATGGGGTGTTCACTACGGCCCTCGGTCGTCTTCAATTGTATCAGTACTTGGACATGGTGGGGGAGAGAGCTTTGTATCATGACACCGATTCTGTGGCCTACATTTCTAGGTTAGGGGAGCATGATTTACCCCTGGGCACCCATCTTGGTCAGCTGACAGACCAGATTGAGGAGGACTTTGGTCCCGGTTCATTTATCACTGAGTTTGTAGCCGGTGGGCCTAAAAATTATGCCTATAAGGTAGCGGTTGGTGGAGACCTTGACAAAATTAAGGTCTGCATCAAGGTTAGAGGAATAACCATTAACCAATCTTGTGATGCCCTTGTCACTTTTGACAATTTGAAAGCCATGGTTTTGGGCGAGGAACAAAAAATGACTATTCCCATCCCGCGGCAGATTGGCAGACTGCCCGGGTGGAAAGTGGTCACCCGCGCCACCAGCAAAAACTGGCAGGCCGTAAACACCAAACGGCGGCGCCTAGACATGGGCCACACAGTCCCACATGGGTACAATGCATGGGCTGACGCGGAACATGAGGATCAGGAAATGTTGGAAGTTCTTGATCTTCTAGGTGACTCATAAATTTTGAGGTTATGGTGCATGGGAGTCTACAAGCTGGCCCTACCCACACACCACGAGGTGGCGCTAGTGTTGCTCCTCCAATACATAAAAGGAGCGCCCCCAGTCATGGAGAGCATAGTTGTTTGTCTCGCGTTGACCAGTCAACATGTCTCACGCTGCCTGTGATGTTCAAATGCTTATGGGCCCTGAGGGACCCATAGTGAAAGAGATTTCCATTTATGTCTCTGATTTTTTTGGTGATGAATACAAAGTCGTCACATTCGGGCCACCATGCCCCCAATCGGACCTTCCAGTCAAAGTCCAAACTCACAATAATTATGTGATTCAAAATATTCATGGACTGACATGGGATATGGAACAGTGTCCTTATGCCTCCCTTTATGAGACACTTAATCTATTAACCTCTCATTTTACTGTGCTCTATGTCAAGGGTGAGCAGAAAAAGAGATTGCTACAGCAATTACTTCCTAACCTCACTGTCATTAACATGGAGAGTATGGGATGTCCCCCTCTCAAAAAACTCCCTCGCTTTAATGTGGGCTGCTCCACTGAGCTCCACTCGGTGAATCCTAAACTATCGTGCGCTGCCAAGAACGCTAAAGCCTTGGCACTATGGCTACAATTTTATTTTGCTGAACAGTAAACAGCCTTATACATCACAAAATTTTTAAAAAAATCAAATAAAAACTCATATAATAATCACTAAAACCAATAAAAAATAAAAATCTACGAGACACCGGAGCAGGGGAGCTGGTCAGGCCCTTTAACCTATAAAAGAAAATGCTTTTAAATTTTTTATTCATAACGCAATGAGTGCTCAAATGGATCTGAAGTACCAGCATCCCTGCACTGCCTTGATTGTGGGCGGTACAGGAGCTGGCAAGACGTTTTTCATGAAAAAACTGATTGAAAACAGAGCTGACATGTTCAGTGTTACATTTGAAAATATTATATTTTATTATTCTGAATGGCAGCCTCTGTACGAGGAGCTCAAAGGTGTTGTTGATTTCCGACAAGAACTGCCATTAATGAGTGATCACCCAACAGGAGAGGGCCCTAAATTAGTGATTATTGACGACTTTCTGGATGAAATTAAATCTCATGGCCAAGAACTCCTTAAATTTTTCATAAAAGGTTCGCATCATCGTAACCTGTCCATTTTCTTCCTCAGTCAGTCCCTTTTCCCCGATGGACTTAGACAAATTAGTTTAAACTCCCACTATATTGTCTTGTTTAAAACATCAAGGGACTTGGCCCAAATTAGAACATTTTGCCTGCAGGTCGATCCCACGCACTGGAAAGCCCTTCTTGAAGCGTATCACGACGCTACACAGGCTGGGCACACCTATATTCTTTTTGATTTCAAGCCCAATCAATTAGATCACCTCAGGATCCGTACCCATATTTTTCCCGACGAGTCCTGTGTCATTTACATCCCCAAAGCAAAGTATAAAAGGGACCTTGTGGGTATGCAATAGTCATTGCTAAATGATGGCTCCCAGTGTGCAGTCACAGCGCGCTGTCCTGCAAGTCCTTCAGTCAGCAAAACCTAACCTCCGAAAAGCGATTCTCCGTGAATCAGATAAAGCGATTATTTTTGCTATTTGTGAGATCATTGACAATCTCCTTTCAGGGAACATTCCTCTCAGTCCGCCACAAAAGTCCAAACTTAAGCGATACCGCACTGACTTTCGGCGTTTAGTACAAAAGGGTGAGGGTTGGAAAACAAAGAAAGAACATCTTGTTCAAAAAGGGGGTGCTTTCCTGCCCTTGTTACTTTCCATTGTAGCGTCTGTGCTCCCTAGCCTTTTCAAATGAATCACGTCAAAAAAATGATACTCGTTCCACATGACAGCGTGGCGAGAATGAATGACCCCACTCCCTCTGTCTCCCATACTCAAATGAGTAAACTAGACACGGAAATGAATTACATTTTGCGAAAACAGTATGCAGATGACTCTGAAAAATGGAAAAAATACAATGAGGCGCTGCAACGTTTCCTCCACTTTTCTAAGGAATCGAGCAAACCCATCTCTCTCGAGATAACTAGCATACTCGATGACAAAGAAGAAAAAGAGAATCCTACCCCAACCTCGGCTGTAAGACAGCAGTTAGCTTCAGTCCTTCCAAAGACATATAAAGACCAAGCTCTTAAAATTCATGATTTTTTAGCAGTGAGTGGTTCACCCATCACGTGGGACGCTCAAGGCATCGTCTCTCTGAAAGGAAGGGCAATTCAGCATTCGAATATAATTGATTTGATTTCTGATCTTACTCGTTATCGAAAGAATTTCGAGCCGCACGGTGTCCATCAGTTCATTCAGACACTAGCGCAATTAAATCTCCCTCTGGACCTGATTGGTAATGAAAAACGAAGAACAGCTATTCTTCAATCAAAACAGAGCGGTGGCAGTCTTCTTGTGACCGAACCACCTATGAAAAAAATTAAAAAAGAAATAAAAAAGAAAATTGTTGTCCCTAAAAAACATGTCTGGAAAACTTGGTGATATTTTCCACGATCCCGAGCACCCTGCCTCGTATAGTTCGCCCTGGAAACTTTGGCATGCCTCAGGCAAAAATAAAGAACAAGTAGATCATTATTTGCAAGGGGAAGATGCCTATACTCTGCACAAACCCGCGAGACGCAATTTTCCTCGAAATGTAACCTATGCTGACAACATTGACGAGTCCTGGCAAACTGATTTGACAGATTTTACGTCACTAAAGGAAGATAATCACAATCACACCTTTGTTTTATGTGTCATTGATGTCTTTTCAAAATATGGATGGGCCATTCCGCTCAAAAACAAGTCGGCACCCTCCATTGTTAATGGGTTTGAAACATTGTTCCAACAAACAACGAGACGCCCTGTCCGTCTGTTTTCGGACAGAGGAACGGAATACAAAAACAAGCTTGTTCAGCAGTTTCTGAAAAAACACAACATTAAATATATCGCTACAAATAACCCCGATATAAAATGTTCAGTCGTAGAGCGTTGGCAAAAAAACAATAAAAACAAAACTGTTCAGATACTTTACTGCAACTGGAAATTATTGCTATGTGGATGGTGCACTGGAAAAAATAGTGGATGCTTACAATCACACTTATCACAGGTCCATTAAAATGAGGCCTGTGGATGTGACAGAAGACAAGGTTCTGGAGGTATATAATAACCTGTACCATAAACTAAAGCTCACAAATAAAAATAACAAGTTTAAAGTTGGTGACTATGTCCGAATCAGTAGGGAGAAAAAAAGGTTCGAGAAGGGATATACCTGGAACTGGTCAGACGAAATTTTTAAGGTCATTCAGGTCATTCCTCATGCGCTGCCGGTGTACCGCTTGGAGGATCTCGATCAGGATCCGATTGAGGGGACATTTTATGAAATGGAGCTTCAGAAGGTCACGAAGCCCGAGGTGTTCAAAATCGCATATATAGTGCGATCAAAAGGCCAAAAGAATAGTCGAAAGCACTTGGTGCACTGGAGAGGTTATCCGAAAAAAAGTCGTTCCTGGATTCTAGATTCTGATCTTGTGTAATGGATTTCTATGCTTTTCTCCCTAGCAATGCTAGTCCTCAGGTCTATCCGGACAATAAAACATCCCATTTTAAAATAGAGTTATCAAAACGAATGGAGTTGCATGGCCAATGGCAGGCGGCTCTCATTGAGCTTCATTACCCCAACACGATTGCCCAGGTGATTGAGGGTGAAAATGAAATCACTTTACTGGCGCCTGACTCTGTGGACACGGTTTTTGTCAAACCGGGATGCTTCCCCACTAAGGTTGAATTTCTGGAAGCAGTGAGTGTTGCCGTGTCTGTCTTGAACAACGACATTCAAGGTGACCCCCCACTGTCTGAAACAAACGACCATCGAGTCGAGTTTCGGCCATTTCAGCCCGACAGACCCGATATGAAAGTCCACTTCTCTCCTCGTCTTGCTCTTCAACTTGGTCTCGACCATCATGGCCCCTACCCTGCAAACGAAAAAATAAGTGGCGTCAAGCCTGTCGAAATGAGTTTGGGCATTCCACCACAACTCTTTATTTACATGGATATTCTGGCCGACCAGATTATCGGACACACCCGGGCCCCTATACTACGCACAGTACCTGTCGATATAAATGCGCGGTTTGGCAGCATGACTATTTTCTACTGCGAGCACCCCATTTACTTTGACTTAAACACGCGGTCGTTTGACACCCTCCAGATAGATATAAGGGACCACGCGGGGCGTTATCTCCCATTTTCACACGGGACATTGACCTTGCTAGTTCATTTCCGACAAGTGTCTTAGAAAAAAATGGCTCCGCAAAACCAAATCACTCATCATTACGTCACTCAGGCCGGCGGCGGTTTCGGTCAATTTTACGCGGGTAGTTCTTATCAGAAGGGGCACGGCATTGGTTCCTGGCTCGGCGGGCTCTTCCGGACGATTCTCCCTATTCTCCGCAGCGGCGCGTCTGCCGTGGGGAAGGAGGCGGCCCGGGCGGGTAGCGCGGTGCTGGCTGATGTCGCGAACGGGCAGAATTTCCGCGGTAGTCTAAACAAACGCACGGGGGAGGCTGCGGGCAACCTGGCCAACCAGGCCAAGCGAAAAGCCGACTCGATGGCTGGGTCCGGTGCTATAAAAAGGCGGAAGAAAGCCCCTAAGGCTCATAACGTTCCGAACTCTCGAAAGAGAAAGACGGCCACTAGTGTGGATTACTTTACTTAGAAAAAATGGCATTCATGCATGCTGCTTCTTCAGAGTGTCTCCGATCTGAATTGGATCTGTGGATCATTCCACCCACTCAGACCGCACTTGAATCGACTCACTGGGTTCCTTACAAACCCTTGACCACATTGGATGCGTCAAACACAGTCGAATTTTCCATACCTGGCGTGGGTCATGAGTACATAGACCCCGCCCACACTCTGCTGTACATTAAAGCCAAAATTGTTAAAGCCGATGGTACGGACATTGTAGAAAACGATCGAAATGATGCAGCCCCTATTAATTACCCCCTCCACGCTCTGTGGAGTCAAGTGGATGTGAGTCTCAATCAAAAAGTCATTAGTCATTCAAGCATGACCTATGCCTACAGAGCTTACATAGAATCCCTCATGAATTATGACGCCTCGGCTAAAAAGTCCCACATGACACAACGCATGTGGTACGAGGACACCCCTAACCATTTCGATTCTCTCGAAAGCGCTCAAAACCTTGGACTGGCATGGCGGCGATCACGCACATCAAACAGTCGTCAATTTGAGTTGATGGGTCCCCTTCACATTGATTTCTTCAATCAGGATCATTTCCTCTTGAATAATGTGGAGCTCAGAATCAAGCTTACGCGAAATCGAGATGCATTTACTCTCATGTCCACTGCTGGTACGGAGCGCATCAAACTTTTGGATGCGACTCTCTATGTCCGTAAAGTAGTGGTTTCGCCCACTGTGCTGCTCGGCCACGCACAGGCTCTTGAAAAGTCTCCTGCAAAATATCCAGTTAATCGAGTCGACATTAAAACAGTCGCCATCACACAGGGGCTGCGAGACAAAAATTTGGACAACCTGTTCATGAACCAACTCCCTCAAAGAATTATTATTGGTTTTGTTGATAATCGCGCCTTTAATGGCGATTATGCCCGGAACGGTTTCAATTTCCAACATTTTAATTTGAATTACTTGAGTCTCATGGTTGACGGCCACCCTGTCCCATCACAGCCCCTCACCCCAGACTTTGCTAATGGATTGTACATGGAATGCTACAACACCCTTTTCTGTGGAACAGGAATACATTGGAAAGATGAAGGTAACAATATCAGTTACTCCGATTACCCTGGAGGAAACACTCTGTTCTGTTTCGATCTGTCCCCTGACATGTCGGCCAGCGAACCTCACTGGAATCTCCAGAAGCAAGGCACTCTTCGTCTAGAGTTGAAGTTTGCAACAGCCCTTGCTCAACCTATAAATTGCATTGTATATGCGGAATTCCAAAATCTGATTGAGATCGATAAACATCGAAACGTGGTTGTCGATTACAACGTCTAAAGAATTATAGAAAATAAAACTTTAAAAAGTAAATAAAAAAAGATGGATGGGCTTTCCCTAGATTCGCTCATGAGAAAAGATAAACATGTGGCGCCTATGTTCGAAGGCGTGTTTGCCTCGGACACACTACCACATCGCCTACACAAACGCCCCGCCTTACTGATTGCCAACACGGACCCCATCACGAAACCGGGTCAACATTGGGTTGCTTTCTACATCGGGAAGCACGGCGAGGGTGAATTCTGGGACTCCTATGGCATGCCGCCTATTGTCCCAAATCACCGAAAGTTTCTTGACCGACTTTGTAAAAAGTGGACTTACAACCATACAAGTTTACAATCTATTGATTCAGAAGTGTGTGGCGAGTACTGTCTGTTGTATTTGATTCACCGCGCACACGGTGTTTCACTGCATACTTTTGTCAAAAAAATATTTTGTTCAGACACTGAAAAAAACGACAAAGTTGTACACGCTATGTACAATCGCATGTTTGGAAACAAAAAGAATTGTATGTTGCAACACAAAACGAATGTACAAACATCATGCACAAGAAAAAAATAACGAGTTCGATAGAAAAAATTGTACAAGAAAAAATTTTCGTGCAAGAAAAAAATATTTTTGTACATAAAAAAATTTTTGGTACATAAAAAAACTTTTGGTACGAAAAAAAATTTTTGGTCCATAAGAAATGCACGTGTTAGTACATAAAAAAATTTTTGGTACAGAAAAAAAATTTTGGTACAGAAAATTATTTTGCGGTACAGAAAAAAAATTTCTGGAAATTGCTAGAAAATTTTCTGGGCATTTCTGAAAACACCAAGAATTTTTTTGGCGTTTCTGAAAACACCAATAAATTTCGGTGCTCTTTTCAAAATCACTTAAATTTTTTGGGCATTTCTGGAAAACTTCAAGAAATTTCTGGGCATTTTCTAAAAACTTAAAGATTTTTCTGGGCATTTCTAGAAAACACTAGAAATTTTCTAGGCATTTCTGGCATTTCCCGGCGCGGTTCGTTCCCGGACGGTCCCCCGGCGCGTTTCCGGACGGTCCCCCGGCGCGGCGTGATCGCGGACGGTCCCCCTGCGCGGCGTGTTTCCGGACGGCATCCCGGCGCGGAATCCCCCGGTGCGCCGTGAACGCGGACTGACGTCACACACCGCGGCTCCGCGTCGCGGCGCGCGGCGGCCGCGGGGGAGGGGAGGGGTAACTTAGGCTGGGTTAGCGCCCCTGTCGTAACCAAGCAATTAGGTTTGGGTTACCCTCGCTCAAGATAGCAACATGTTACAAAGTACGACCCAGTATGTGGGGTGGGCGACTTAGGTTTGGGTTACCCTCGCTCAAGGTGTCCGATAGTGTCCTCCAGGGGCGGATCCAGACTTAGGTTCTCTTAGGTTACCCGCGCTCAAGATGCTTAGGTTGAGGTTACCCTCGCTCAAGACCACAACATGTTACAAAGTTCAATCCGTGGGAAAAGTGTTACAAAGTTCAATCTATACTACTTCTGCGGTGCCATCGATGAATGCATTTTATGGCATTGCGATTGGCTTATTAACTTATTACTGATACACTGCTAATCCAACTCCAGAACCTCTGTGGTAACTCAAGATTCTGATAACCGCGTACACTCTAAGAGTGGCATGGAACAGGTCAAGTCCCAGAAATAATATTAGTGGCGCAGTCACTACAATTTGTTCAATACTCGCTGTCGCCAAACTTTACCCCACATCTATTGCAAAGTGCACTATAATCGGACAATACATTAATCAGGAGGAAACCAAATTTGACCCACGACTCATACTGCGCCCGACTGCAGCCCCCCGCCCGGATGCTAGGCAGCCCAACGCGCGCCTCATGGCGATACTCCACGCGGCAGCAGCTCCCTTCCGCGGCGCCGCCGTCAGGGAGGGGGGCTCAGCGGAGTGGGGAGCGAGGAAATGAAATGAGGAAAATAAATGCCGGGAAGAACTCTCTTCCCCGAGCAGGAAATTAAACACGACGGGGAAGAGACGGGGAAGAAGTGTCTGGGAAGAAGTACGGGGAAGAGTTGACAGGGGAACAACTGTGATACACCCGAATTTTCAGACTAATTTGAGTGAAGTACATTTACATAAACTCGTTATTAATTTTCAGACTCGTCTTGGTCTGAAAATGAAGTCTTAAAATTCAGACATGGCCAAGCTTCTAGCTGAAAATTCATACTTTTTGTCCAAAATTTAAGAACATGCCTTGTGAACTCGTACTGCTGCAATCGTGCGGAAAGGGCAGCCTGTTATAGAGTGGTCTAGACGCATGTTAGAGCGGGCCTACTAGATAGGGTTGAATTTTCCTCCTGTAAAAGGTAGAGTGAGAGTGACTAGCGTGTCGCTATTCGACGCACGACGGACACCATCGTTTCTCAAAAATCTTGAGAGAGTTGGATCTCACTCAATGAGGATGAAGCACTCGACCAGGTCGTGCGAAGGCGAGTCCATTCCAAGGATCCCTGAGATGAACCACAAGTGTACGGAGGATCATGCGGGCACCCAACATAATGGCCGAACGCAGACGCCAGCGAGAGGGGGTGTATCACAGTTGTTCCCCTGTCAACTCTTCTCCGTACTTCTTCCCGGACACTTCTTCCCCGTCTCTTCCCCGTCGTATTTAATTTCCTGCTCGGGGAAGAGAGTTCTTCCCGGCATTTATTTTCCTCATTTCATTTCCTCGCTCCCCACTCCACTGGGCCCCCCTCCCTGACGGCGGCGCCGCGGAGGGGACCTGCTGCCGCGCGGAGTATCGCCATGACGCGTGCGTTGGGCTGCCTAGCCTCCGGGCGGGGGGCTGCAGTCGGGCGCTGTCAATGAGTCGTGGGTCAAATTTAGTTTCGTCCTGATAAATGTACTGTCCGATTAAAGTGCACTTTGCAATAGACATGGGGCAAAGATTGGCGACAGCAAGTATTGAACAGATTGTATTGACTGCGCCACTAACATTATTTATGGGACGTGACCTGTTCAATGCAAGGGGTGACCCACTATAAGATTTTGTGTACAATGAATGTGGGAATGTGCAAGATTTTTTCTTTATTTGTCACACGTGTTGCCTACTTTCAGGCGTTTTGGCCTCCAGAATGTGGGAATGTGTTCAATTTTTTTTTTACAATGAATGTGTGCAGTTGTTCCCCCCTCGGTTTCATGCCACTCTTCTGGTGTACGCGTTTATCGGAACCTGGAGTTACAACAGAAGTTCTGGAGTTAGACTAGCAGAGTGTAATTAATAAGTTAATAGGCCAATCGCTATGTCATAAAATGTTTCCATCGATGGCACCGCGGAGGAAACTTATTGGGACAAATTAGAAGACTCTCGTGAAATTTTACTCAATTTATTTTGAAAAAGCAGAGTTATACCAGAATTGAAGTCTTGCCTATCACAGCTAAAACATTTACAATAGATCATAATGTAACACATTTAAGATTAAGCGTCATCAGCACTTCTCTGATATTACTAAAATGTAACCATTAAATCACAGACATTCTCGAAACACTCACGTACATTTATTTACAAATGGTCGCGCTAAATACTTAGAATCATCAAAATTGCTGACATGCAGAAACCGTAGATGCTGATTTACAACTTGAATCCATACATAATACAAAGTTCCTCGTGGGGCACGCCGCCATTTCACCCTCTTTGCACATCAAGTCATGGTCACATCCTCACTGACATAAATGCAATAGAATATCCGCACATTTTGATTTTCCAATCCCTGTTTAAAGAATTAAGAAAATACAAATGAGATCCATCCAAGTACACACACCTAGACCTTGGCTCCAAATATGGACTCTAAATGTAGAGTACACAATTAAGAGGTTGTTCACAAAAACTTGTATACAAACATGCAGAACATGTTTACCGAAGTTTGTATACAAACAAGCAGACGATGTTTACAAAATAAAGTAAATAAACAAGCAGACAATGTTTACGAAATCATGTAAACAATAAGCAGACTGTATTTTGTTGATTGTTTACATTGACTCCAGCAGACGATAATACGATTCCACCAACCCACTAGCAAAGAGTCTTGACAAAATTTTAAAAGTTCTAAATCAACTTGCGATGAATTTATTTTGTTTCATATGCGCTTCCTTTTATTTTATACGCACTATTCTATACAATATTCTCCAAATAGCGGTAAATGGATTTGCCCCTAACACCTGAGGAATTTTTCTTTTAAGCCCAAGTTACGTTGTCGCCCTGCTCTTCCAGTTCGGTCAAATAACAGAATTCTATAAGGCCGGAGTTACTACGCACTGGAGCAAGGCTCGCACGGCCTCAACCTAGTGTTGCCACTCGCCCGTGCCATAACGCCCGAGGACGCCTCAATGTGCCGCCTCAATTCATTTACAAAATATACCTAGGAAGCGTTGACCGTGGTTCAAGCTTGGACATAAACATTCCTCGGCGATACAAGTTACGTTTGCACACTGTCAAAAAAATTGTCGTAAATTTACGAAGATTTTACGGGAAATTTTTATAAACGAGAGCTTTCTTAAATGCTGTTCATGAAATATGTCGTGAAGTCCAAAACTGCGTCGTTAACATCAATTTACAAGATACAGTAAATCTACAAAATATTCCGTTAATCATTGGAAGTAACATGCACCCTCGCATGCACCAAATAGTAATAGCGGGAAAAACTGTTCGTCGGAGAATCTAAAGCAGGACATTCTGGCCTGCTGGCAGCGTACCTACCACGGCTCTACGAGGGTGGTTCGTAATAGAACTCGACCAGCAAGGGCCTTCACAGCTCGATACCCGGTCGTATTTGGCAATTCTACGACGTATTATTGGCTGAGCGATTAGCGAAGCCAGTTACTTCACTGGGGTTGAAAAACTTTTCCTGTCTGTCTGTCCGTCTGTCTGTGTGTCCGCACTACTCCTCCTGAACGGCTCGGCCGATCTGCCTGAGATTTTGCAGGGTTATTAGGTATGTCCTTGGCTCGCCACACGCCAAAATGCAGCTTCCTATCGCAATCCATTTAGTCGTACCAACGAAAAAACACTGAAAAAACGGCAGAAAAAGTGCAACTCTTATGTGAGTTTTCATTATAGAGACATTTTTACATGGTTTCGAAGGTGCTGATGACGGAAATGAAATCCATTATGACCCCTGACCAAAGTGTCAACCACGTAGGGGCTACCCCGTCTAGAATATTCTATTATAATATACTTCGAAGATTCATCACGTAGTGCACTACTCATTGCCTCAATGAACCTTAAAACAGCTTGCCGAAGGCAAGCAGGAAGCGCCGCACGCCAAGGTAGGTGTAACGCCAGGCGTGGATTGTCGAAACTGGCGCAGCATCGCGAAGCCTGTTACGACAAGACACGGTCTGGCGTAAACCTACCTTATGTAAATTTCAGAACTGTTTCATTTCTTAACAAAATGTTCGCTAGGAATACCAAAAATATCGTAAAGCTGCTAATTCAAGATATATAATGTCGATGTACGAAATAATCTCCAAATTTCAATAAATATCTTTTAAAGAATATTTTACAAAATGTATCTTGTTTAAATATTTCGTAGATTAACAAAAATTTCTTACAGTGCAGACTCGCGTTATACGACACGATTCTGCAAAGACCATGTTTGATAGAGTTAAAGTTTGTCATTTGAGGTTATGGTGAGTTACTGTTTTATTAAAATTAAGCCAAACCGTTTCACAGCCCCCAACTTGGTAATCATATTCGTTTTCTGCGGCGTTTTCCGCGTGTTTTGGTCTACTTTAGGGGCTCCAGATCGGTGGAGCCCCTAAAGTGTACTATTACCTAGTAAAGGTCTCTTTTGGAGACCTGGATGTAGGGCATATATACAGAATTAGAAAGCTGGAGAGGACGGAGGCAGTGCACGGCCAAAAAATAGATTGCATCCGGGCCAGTCCTGTTGTTGGGGACGAGGCGGTATAACTTTATACCTATTTGCCGAACGCCATGAATAACATGAAAGATGTTCTCTTTCAATCGGTCATGTGGTAAATTTTTTCTGTTAATTAGGTTTCATTTGCAGAACCCGATGATAATCTTTTCAGACGACTTCAGAGGAAGCGTACCTGTGGGTCTGATGCGTCCAACACAATTCCTGCCAAGAATTCGAAGCCGCAATAAAATTTTTGTGTGTCACATTTTATTTGTTGTGTTCAATCTATTATTACATGTAGAAGGAAATCTTTAAAAGAATCCTCTTTCCTTGTGAGATATGTAATCAATTTGGTTTTGTTTTTTGGTGTTAAAAAATCTTAACTCATTAAAGGAAATTTTCATGAAAACTGCTGTTTCTCTATTGAAGTCTTGATGTAAATTATTTTTCATTTTGAATTCCAATCAAAAATTTTCTGTGTCGCTTGACAGTTAAATTATTTGTTGTGTTCAATGTACTATTACATGTAGAAGTAAATCTTTAAAAGACTGCTGTTTTCTTGTGAGAGATTTAATTAATGTATGTTGTGTTTGTGTTCATGAACTTTGACTCATTGAAGGAAACTTTAATGAACCCTGCTGTTTCTTTATTCAAGACTGAATGTAAATCATTTTCTATTTCCAAGTTAAATTAAAAATTTTCTGTGTGAATTTTCCATTTTGAAGTCCAATTAAAATGTTTCACTTGACATTTAAATTATTTGTTGTGTTCAATGCATTGTTACAAGTGGAATTAATTCTTTAAAAGACTCCTGTTTTCTTGTGTGAGATTTTATCAATTTGTTTTGTTTGTGTTTAAACACCCTGACTCATTGAAGGAAATTTTGCATCTGTAATTTCTTCAATTTTCCTTTTTGCATGCACCTCTTTGTGGCGTTGGGAATAAGCATACAATTTTATAGGAGACAAACCAAAGGCATTTAGTTCAGAATTTAATTATTCTCTGATTACAGTGGGAGAGAGGCCTTTGGCATGTTGAGATGATCCTGACAATGTCTCATCGTGTGCTGATTGGGTAACTGGGCCAGATTCATTGAGTTCCACCTTAGGCTTTTCAGGTAACCGGTCACTATTTTGTCCATGTTTCAAACATGCACCATTCCCATCTCCAATCTCCATACGTAAGTACTTCTCCGAAACGCTTCAATGTTTAAGCGCGGTTACCGTCGGCAACAGCGCTTACTGAGTGCTGAAACTGTGGGATACATGTGACAGTGCAAAAGTTTATTTTGCCACTGGTCCACACTTAGACTCCTGCCAAGTTTTCTGAATGGGAACCTTGATTCAAATGGCGTTTTCGATATAATACATGTGGCACATAACAAGAAATGTGGTGGTAGCAAGAAAATTCAGTAAGGTGGCACTGAACCCTAGAAGTATTTCTCTGACAGCTTCAATTATTGATTCTTGTCGGAACTAACCCATGTCTACGTTTTGTTTAACTTTGATTTTTACTGATTTTCCAAGAAACCACAATATTTGGTTTGTTTTCAATGATTATCAGTCAAGATGCAAATATTTCCAATTTTTCCCATATTTCGGAAAAAATTGGGAATAAAACGGTTTTTTACCACCTTGTTTTATTTTTCCAGAAAAATTCGAACCCTAGTCCCGGGTGGGTATTCCCGGGACCATGTCACTCTCCAAATGGTAGGGTAATGTAGTCACGGGACCATTCTGCCCTCTGGAAAAGGGGGGGGGGGGCTTATATCGTCCCGGGACTGTGTTACCTCCATTCTGGGGGGTAATCTCATCCCGGGACAGTTTTACCCTCCGGCAGGAGGGTAATGTGGTCCTGTGGCTTTTCTATCCGGGAGTAAGATGGTCCCGGGACTGTGCTACCGAGGGTAGTGGGTAAAGTCATCACTGATAATGAAAGAGTCATCATCATGACCAAATTTTGGGCGATGGGGCTTTCATCGCCCAATTTGCCGGGTGAAACTCTACGCGGAACTCTTCATCGCCCGATGATTTGGTCACGATCATCACCCTTTCGTTCTCAGTGATCACTCCACACCGGCGCGCGACCTTTCATACCCCAAATATCCACATGTTCATCTGCAGCAAGCGCCTTGGGATACACTCTAAATCCAGTGGCAAGCTTCCTCGCCACTGGAGTGGCGCTCTCTCCAAAGCGCCAAAATTTGGCGTGCCTGATCCTAGTTGCTTGATTCCTCGCCAAATCTTGGCGTTCCACAGAGAGCGCCATAAAATGGCGTTCCATTCTCCAGAGGTCCATGGACCAACACGCCAAAATTTGGCGCTCCAAAGGGAACGCCAAAATGTGGCGTGAAAAGGGAACAACAAGTATTACGAGAACAACGAGATTTTCCAATTTAGACCACAGAAATTTTGCTTCCACCATGAGGGCTGGAAAAGTATTGTATGAGACTTAATACCTCAGGCCACATGGACAAAAACATATGCTTTGTGGTCTACGAGGTTTGGTCCTTGGCACCCTATGTTTGGCAAGCAATTTCTGGCCCACTGGAAGGACTGGTACTCACTATTACACATTAAGCTGGCTGCGACAGGATCACTTCCTCTTGGTGTGGAATGAAGTTGTCTTGTCACTCAAGTTAATATACAGTCCAGGATTATTTGAGTCAACCCAGCCAGCCCAACCTAGTTTGGCTAGGCTCATGGCGGCGCAGATCACCCTTCAATACTTCTTTCAGTTCACAACACTGTTAGAATTGTAGGATACTTCGAGCGCCCCCAAGCCTTGGAAAAGTGGTGGAGCACGATGAATCATGACAGCTATGGGCTGTCGGTGCGACATGGCGTGGGAAACTGCACCGAAAAGTAACATCTTCGACGTTTTGACTATCATCCCCGGCGAGTCCATGTTGTTTTTGTCTTGGGCATTTGTTTTCACTTCTGCTCGTGGCTGTTGGTTATTCGCCCTCACCTGTTGAGTGCAAATAACCGCAAGTGCGTGTAGATATCGCAGTGTCGTCCGTCGTCTACGGCTGATTCGCCTCAAAACACAAGCAATCCGAGTGAGTCAAAAGGCTTCACTTCTCATTTCGTTTATATTTTAATTGGTTCCCGCATTTTTCTTTTGCTCTTGAACGAAGTGTTTCTTTGCTTGCGGCATGACGGCCTGCTGGCTGATTTCGAACAGCGCTTTCATCGCTCGGTCTCTCTCGCATCCCCTGCCCAGGTGCGAGAGAGACAGCAAACCGTAAAGCAGTGTTCTGAATCTGCCTGTTTGCTTTAGTTTTAGTCTAAAGTATCTTGATTTTTTTGATGTCTTTTGTGCTTCCTCAGAATCCAATAGGAAACTAAATGCCTTGTTTCAGAAACAAATGCTTTTCCCTTTTTCATTGTTCTGTCACAGGTGCCGAGGTATCATTGTGGGAACAGTGCCCCCTCTTCTCCATCCAGTCCAAGCCTCCCAGTGAACACCACTCTCTGAGGTAATTACAATCTCTTTAACTTATTTGTATCCTTTGGTCTTTCCTTTAATTTAATATTAATACAAGTTGTTTGTTGTCAGGGACTGACCAATACCATTCCCCGTTCGCCATTTCACTGTGCAGCGGACACTCACAGATTTGCAGGCTCCACTTCCGTCAACCAAGCTCTGCTCCCTCTGTGCTCGCAGTTCTCTGTCATTTCTTTCGGGTCCTCAAAGCATTCTGCTTTTTCAGAGGTTGCGGTAAGGTAGTAGTTTTGAAAACCTCAGTGATAAGCCAGCTGACTCGAGCTGACTGGTTCAACCATTTCCAAACTTTTGTGTGGTAGTTTATTTGTCTTGTCCACCCTATCACCCAGAAAGTCTCAAGTTCTTTGTGTGCTCCTGTAGTGTCAGTAAAGTAAAGTGAATAAAGAGCATAGAAAATTATCAATGTAAATAATCTATTTATTTAACATTTATTGGACCCTTTTAACAGCTTGCTGCTGGTCCACTGTAGCTTAATCACACCTTTATACGAAATTGTTAAATAGAAAATTATAAATGTAAATAATCAATTTATTGTAAATTTATGGGGTTTCTTCTTCTTAGAAGTTTCAATTGTGAATGAAGCTATTAAAATAATTTCTAACATTTAGGCATGAGCTTATCCATAAATTGCTTGTACTCCTTTTTGGCCCTTGTTGCCTCTGTTGTGTTGCAAAAGAAGCCATGGACAAACTTTTCTAAAAACCTCAACAAACTCTCATATGCTGGGGGATATTTTAGCCCAAAAAGAAAGTATGGTGCCATTGCTTGTAATATTGCTGTCTTCAGTGTGGTGTGGCCAATGATACTGATGGTGCCTTGGTTCATCTTTAAGAAACATTGAACGATGGACAACTTGCCATCTTCATCTTTATTGTCCACTAAAACCAACACGCAGGGGGAATGGTACTGCTGTGTGGTTCCAAGAGCACCAATTTCATCTTGAACTTCCTGGATCTGTAAATAAGTTAGTTCACATTTTATTTCTGTGCTGGACTGGAAGTTTATTCAAGGTTTATATAGCTGTGTGTAAGTAAGTAAAAAATAATAGCTTACATGTTTCACTGTGAAGAGGCTCAGGACTGTTTCCTTTTTAAACTTATTAGGAACTAGTTTATCTTGCAGGTAATTTATAATATCGACTTGGTTTGTGTTGTCTATGTGTAGTCCAACTAGCTTAAGCATTTGAGCCGCATTTTGTTGGAGATCTTTTAGGTCAGCAATTTTTCCTCTTGATGTTTCTCTTAACATGAGTGAATACTCATAAAGGAGCTAAAATTAAAGAAGAAACATTTATTTTCAATGTAATTGATTTTGTTTTAAAAGGGCGTTAAAAGCGATCATACCATTTCAGATCTCATGTAATGAGGGTAATCCTTGATATAAGATTCTAGTGCACTAAGGTCCATGTCTTGATTGAGATGCAGGTATTCTTGTCTCTTTGCAAATGTCTGTCTAACAAGGAAGAGTGTTCTTGAATCTGTTGCTGGTCCTTTTTTCAACTCATCAATATAGACGTCAACTTCTTGAATGCTGTTGCTGCTGCTCGCTGCTGATCCGCTGCAGGAAATGCAATGCTATTGGTGTAGGAGACAATTTATTTGTTGGTACAATGTTTTCATTGGAGTTCAACTTACGTGTTGGAGGTGTTTGCTTGTTTCTCAAGGAGGTTCTTTTTATGTTGAGCCTGGCTTTGCCTGTAATTTTCTCCACTCAATGATTTTCTTATTTTATACTTTAATTCTTCCTGAAATGAAATCACCATTAACAGATACAATAAATTTGTTTCTGTAATGAGAGTAAATTTACAAGATTGATTCAAGCTTACATATCCACTTAAGTTGTCTGTATCTGCTAATGTTGGATATCTTTTAATCAATGCTGAACACAACAGTTTGTATTCATGAGCTCTTGGATACTGATTGGGCCCAATTTTGTCTTTTATATGTTCCTTTATAAGCGTCATCAGAGTTTGTGGATTGTGTGTGTTCCTAGCAATGGACTGTTGCATTTCCTCACTTAAATTATCTGGGAGAGCATTATACTCCGTGATGTATTTCCCATATTCTCTTGGCAGCTGCAAATAAAGAACTTTTGATAACTATGTGATTCAAAATTCGTAGAGAATAAAGAAGACTGCAACATCTTGTTTGTTTTAAATATTTTGACTCTACTGTTGTACCGTTTGCCTCTTCTTTTTTTGGTGGTTTTTGCGCCTTAGGTTCTATGTTTTCCTGGGGGGAAAAGTTAAGAGTACATAGTAACATTCGAATGTTGTAATTTAGTTGTCAAACAGGCAAATTTTTCATTGCTTACTTTGTTGGGGCCAGCACTGGAGCTTGGTTCAGAAGTATCCTAAAGTAAATTTAATTAATAATGGCAAAAAACTGTGTAAGAGTATGGTATTTATCTAAATCTTTAACTTACTAATAGTTCCTCCCGAAAAGAATCTTCACTTGGACCAGAGTTGTTCATGTTTAATGCTTGGCTAGTTCCAGCCCTTTCTTCCTGTTGTTCCTAAAACACAGTGCCACTAATTGAAGTCTGAACCTTTACACTTTGAATTGTCTCTAATAATAACAATACTACTCACTCTTTCCATAAAGTTAACCAGCAGATCCTCTTCATCATCCTCTAATACCTGGCTCTCAATATGAAAATCCTATAGGGAATACAGTGACAACTTGTAATTTATTTAAGAAATAATAATACGTAACTAATAAAAATTTTAACTACCTTATCATTTGGAATACTATTTGAAGTGGAAGCCAGAGGAACTGCTGTTGTGCTTATTGGATGCAAGTCATCGTCTACATTGTCATCCTCATCATTTACTACAAGAGACAATCTTGTCCGACTGGATTTTCTTGTGGGTACCTAAGACATGAGAAATGAGTCAGATGACACAACTTAATGCTAGAGTAATGGAAAATATAGGTAACTTACTAGGTCTGAGGTCTTTCTTTTCCGGCAGCTCTTTGCCTGTGGGGTATGAGGACAGTTAAAATTTTAGTAAATCTATGTTACCGTTGAATAAAAAAATAAAATTCACCTTTACCTCTCCACTTTTCTGCGCTTTCTTATTTGATCCAGGTTGGGTAAATGAACATTTGGTAAAGACTGCACCCTCTGCCAGTAAGGCTGTAACAAATCAAGGAGGGAAGAAGTTCAAGCCTGTTTTAACCGTTGTTCAAATTGAGTTTTGTCTTACACATGCTTTTGAGGAGTTGGAATTTATCGAGACGACTTTTCTCATTTATCTTCTCCTCTTTGCTCAAATGACTCCATTCGTCAACTGAGTAATAGTCCCTCACTGCTTCAAAGCTAGGATCAGATACAGCACGCAAGGGCCTGTAAGTATTAAAAGTTAAAATCAAACCTGAAATTCCGTTATTATAAAAATAATATTAAAATATTGGGTAATATACATACAGAGTTTCAAGTGCATTTGGTGCTATCCTACTGTTTGATGAATGAGCAACATTTTCTCTTATTCCGATGTCAGATGGCTGGGGAAAAAAAGGACATGATAATAGATGAAGGAATGTCATAAAAGTTCATACTCTAAATAACAACACTTGAATTTTGTCTCATAAATTCTACCACTGGTAATTCCTTCTGACTTCAACGATTGTGATAGTTATTCTGAACAGGATCCAAGCTTGCTTACCTGAACCTCTAGAGCACACCAATCGACTATGATATGTTGTTTGTCAACCAGGCCACGGTTTTTCACTAGCTCTGTTACCAAATTATCAAACAGAGGATTTTTCGATTTAAATATTGGTGAGAAAACTTTCAGACGATTGGCGAGAGCACTGTCACTTTTGCAATAGTCAATAAACGAATGTTCCAGAGTGAAGTATGAGTTATCCTCCAATTCCAGGATAATATCTCTGTTCTCAACTCGAATTAATACTGTGATAGCTGCCATTGCCACACTAAATCAATGCTCAAACCACAATATTAGCTGATCAAAGTACTTGACGTGACAACACGAAAAATACAGGTGACAGTTTGTTAAGAAGTTCGAATTTTCGTGTCCAGCAGGGTGCCAACTGTGAAAATGAGAATCTCTTATTCAAATAGAGTGTTACCTGAAATTTCTCGTCCTACTCGAAGTTTTTGATGATAAATACATGAATTTTTGAAATTATTCATCCGTTTGAGAACTTGACGTATGTCTAACTCCAGGATTCTTTAGATTAAAAACCCAGAGCGTAACGTTGGCTAAGAGAGTAAAAAGACCGAAAAAGACAGGGTGGACGCTGGGCTGGGGGAGGGGGGGGGCGAAAATAGACGGAGCTTGCAGTTGAGTGGGATGTGCTAAGAGAGCATTTCGTCTCTTGTTGCTTGTATTAGACAATGACGCAAATCTCTCTGTGTCTTTCTTCACAACTCACTTTAACCACATACTCGTGTAACCATCGTGAGTTTGATTCCTTGTAAGTTTGTTTCTGTGTTAAAATTTTTACCTCCCACTGGGGTTATTGGTTAGAAATATACTTCTCTCCTTTGTGGTCTTTTGTGTGAGGTATCTCTTTTGAAATAATATTACTGCTGTCCATAACTTACAATTAGATTTTGTTTGCAGCTTTGCTTTACTGTCATGGAGAAAGTACTTCAATTAAAGACAGCCGAGCTGCTTATTAGACTGAAGCATTTAAAGTACACAAACCAGGCTGTAGTGCGTACAGTGATAAATGGTGTTGATGAGATACTCGATCTTGTTTTACAACTTATTGAGGTATGTACTAATAATTTAACAATAGTTTCTTTCTTTTTTTTTTAAATGTCGTTGGTAGTACAGTAATTTTTTTCATCTTGCTTGCAGGAAAAGTTTACAAGAAAATGTGGAGAGCATGGAGCAATGAGCCTCTCTGAAATCAAAGATGTTACTAGTAGCTTTAAAGGATTTTCATTGTTTGAAGAGCTTAATTCTGACACTAAGATAGACTCCTTTTTGAAGGCAGACCATAGTTTGGTATCCCCTGTTAAAGAAGTTTTCTTCAAGACCAGAGTTGTGCGGGGAACTCAATCAAAAGTTGTTGATGTTGACTATGCATATTGGATCCCTTTCATTCCATCGCTGGAACAGGTGCTGAGCTGTCCAGAAATTCTTCAATGTGTGCGCAACCCTCGACCAGTCAAAGAGGGAGTGTTTACTTCACCGTTGGATAGTTGTTTCTATCAAAACCATCCTGTCGTGTTAGAAGACCCCCACACTTTGGCAATTGCTACTTATGCTGATGGTGTTGGCATGACTGATACAGCTGGCAGCAAAAATAGCAAAGAGAATATGACCCTTATTTACTGGACTTTACTGAACATTTACCCTGAGTTACGCTCCACTGAAGACTCAGTATTTCTTCTTGGAGCTGTAAAAACAAGTATTTTGAAGAAGTATGGTTACAGCAAACTTCTGGAAGACTTTATAGAAGGTATGAAGAGCTTATTCAATGGGAGGTACTTAAATATTAATGGCGAAAAAACACTTTTCCATGGTATTTTAGTCTTCAACTCTGCAGACACTCCCGCTGCAGCCAACCTGGGCGGCTTCAAAGAGACTCATTTTGCAGAAAAATTTTGTCGTCAATGTCTTGTTTCCTCAGAAGACATGTACTCGAGCTTTGAAGAAACAGACTTCCCCTCAAGATCCTTTCTTGAACATTCCAAGCAAGTGGAAGAAGTTCAATCATTTAGAAGGACAAAGGACAACAAGGATGCCATTGATCCATCTAAACAATATGGTATCAATAGCAAGAGTGTGTTCATGGATATTCCTCTCTGTGATGTGACTAAGGCGTTTCCCCAGGACCTCATGCACACGACAATTGAAGGTACCTTGTCTCTTGAGATTTGCCTCCTGATATCTCATGCTCTTGAGAGAGGAAATATTACTTTGCCAAGAATCAATGCAAGGATTGCTAAATTCAGCAAGTACTTTGGTTGTAACAAGCCAGCCAGAATTGATAAAGACCATATAGATAAGAGAAAATTGCATCAGACAGCCTCTGAGACCTTAAGTTTGGCTTACATGTTGCCCTTTGTGTTGAGAAAGAAGAACATGTTGAAAGGAAAGATAGAATCTGTTTGTGCTGAAGAAAATTTGAAGTGTTACATCCTCAGACTTGAACTACTTGATCTCCAAATGAGTAGAGAAATGACTGCAACTGATGTGGAAATAATGCGTGCCATGACCAAAGAGCACCATTTGACGTTCCAGCGTCTTTATCCAGGTGAAGAAATTCCTAAATTACATTTTGAAATCCACTATGGATCCCAGGTGCTGCTCTACGGCCCATTAAGATATCATTGGTGCTTCAGGTGTGTATGTTTCTTCAAATAATTTCAATTTTTAAACAAGACATTTTTAATTATTTTTTAAAAATTTTGTTACAGGTATGAATCAAAGCATTCTTACTTTAAGAAGCTATATCGGATGCTGCGTTGCGTCAAGAATCTGCCAGGAACTCTTGCTCAAAACCACCAAAGACACCAGGCAGCACTCATGTTGTTAAGTGCCAAAGGACTTGAAGGTCCATACTTGCGGGAAGCGAACTCCTTTGGTGCATCTGTGAGAAAGCTGCTGAAGGCTGTCCCTGTAAAGCATCAAGAGGTTCTACTTGAAGTGTTTGGTGGCATTTCCAGTAACACTCCTATTGACGTGTTCAAGATATGTGTGCTTCGTGGGGTAACATACCGGAAAGGTTCTGCAATTATCACTGGATTTAATGAAAGCTTGCCAATGTTCGGGGAAGTAGTGGCATTTTACAGACATGAACATCGCAATGCTGTTGTTTTCAAGAACATGGTAACAATTTCATATGAAGCTCAGCTAAAAGCTTTCAAAGTTGGGTATGTGCTTGGACCTGTTCGGTTTGGTGTGATTAAGCTGTCTGACTTTGTATACCACCACCATCTCCCGTTAATTAAAAGTGTGGGAGCCAACTATGTAAGTGTCAAATGCAAAAGTTTTCAAAGACGATAATTTACAGAAATAGAAAAACCTGTTACCTGTGATCCCTCTCCATACTTAAATATTTATCTCATCTACATGTTAAATGTGCGTTGCATTTCCAACAGTGGACCAGCAGCAAGCTGTTAAAAGGGTCCAATAAATGTTAAATAAATAGATTATTTACATTGATAATTTTCTATGCTCTTTATTCACTTTACTTTACTGACACTACAGGAGCACACAAAGAACTTGAGACTTTCTGGGTGATAGGGTGGACAAGACAAATAAACTACCACACAAAAGTTTGGAAATGGTTGAACCAGTCAGCTCGAGTCAGCTGGCTTATCACTGAGGTTTTCAAAACTACTACCTTACCGCAACCTCTGAAAAAGCAGAATGCTTTGAGGACCCGAAAGAAATGACAGAGAACTGCGAGCACAGAGGGAGCAGAGCTTGGTTGACGGAAGTGGAGCCTGCAAATCTGTGAGTGTCCGCTGCACAGTGAAATGGCGAACGGGGAATGGTATTGGTCAGTCCCTGACAACAAACAACTTGTATTAATATTAAATTAAAGGAAAGACCAAAGGATACAAATAAGTTAAAGAGATTGTAATTACCTCAGAGAGTGGTGTTCACTGGGAGGCTTGGACTGGATGGAGAAGAGGGGGCACTGTTCCCACAATGATACCTCGGCACCTGTGACAGAACAATGAAAAAGGGAAAAGCATTTGTTTCTGAAACAAGGCATTTAGTTTCCTATTGGATTCTGAGGAAGCACAAAAGACATCAAAAAAATCAAGATACTTTAGACTAAAACTAAAGCAAACAGGCAGATTCAGAACACTGCTTTACGGTTTGCTGTCTCTCTCGCACCTGGGCAGGGGATGCGAGAGAGACCGAGCGATGAAAGCGCTGTTCGAAATCAGCCAGCAGGCCGTCATGCCGCAAGCAAAGAAACACTTCGTTCAAGAGCAAAAGAAAAATGCGGGAACCAATTAAAATATAAACGAAATGAGAAGTGAAGCCTTTTGACTCACTCGGATTGCTTGTGTTTTGAGGCGAATCAGCCGTAGACGACGGACGACACTGCGATATCTACACGCACTTGCGGTTATTTGCACTCAACAGGTGAGGGCGAATAACCAACAGCCACGAGCAGAAGTGAAAACAAATGCCCAAGACAAAAACAACATGGACTCGCCGGGGATGATAGTCAAAACGTCGAAGATGTTACTTTTCGGTGCAGTTTCCCACGCCATGTCGCACCGACAGCCCATAGCTGTCATGATTCATCGTGCTCCACCACTTTTCCAAGGCTTGGGGGCGCTCGAAGTATCCTACAATTCTAACAGTGTTGTGAACTGAAAGAAGTATTGAAGGGTGATCTGCGCCGCCATGAGCCTAGCCAAACTAGGTTGGGCTGGCTGGGTTGACTCAAATAATCCTGGACTGTATATTAACTTGAGTGACAAGACAACTTCATTCCACACCAAGAGGAAGTGATCCTGTCGCAGCCAGCTTAATGTGTAATAGTGAGTACCAGTCCTTCCAGTGGGCCAGAAATTGCTTGCCAAACATAGGGTGCCAAGGACCAAACCTCGTAGACCACAAAGCATATGTTTTTGTCCATGTGGCCTGAGGTATTAAGTCTCATACAATACTTTTCCAGCCCTCATGGTGGAAGCAAAATTTCTGTGGTCTAAATTGGAAAATCTCGTTGTTCTCGTAATACTTGTTGTTCCCTTTTCACGCCACATTTTGGCGTTCCCTTTGGAGCGCCAAATTTTGGCGTGTTGGTCCATGGACCTCTGGAGAATGGAACGCCATTTTATGGCGCTCTCTGTGGAACGCCAAGATTTGGCGAGGAATCAAGCAACTAGGATCAGGCACGCCAAATTTTGGCGCTTTGGAGAGAGCGCCACTCCAGTGGCGAGGAAGCTTGCCACTGGATTTAGAGTGTAGGCAACCTGACGAGCGCGTTCTCCGCCGCGAAAAAAAAAAAACTTATTGGAATGTTTGAAATTTTTAAGCTTACGTTAGTTACGAAATTAGTCCATCTTAAAAGACTGGTTTATCAAATTGTGTTTTTTAATTCATGGGTTAGGTTTTTAAATTGAGAAAGTGGACCAAAATTTAATCGACCACGCCACCCGCGACGCCGCTGGCAGGCCAAGCAGGGCCCGCCCCCTGTCGAACGGAGTTGCCAGCTCCGCTTCGCTGCGCCGGCAACTCGGTTCGGCAGGGGGCGGGCCGTAGCTTGTTTCTATTTAATGCAAACCATGCAAGATTATCCGCCTCAGTGTTTTTTCAAGATGAAGTTTTCTTACATATTTAGCTTATATTTTTTTGTGTTAGTTTTTTGGTTAAATGAGTTTTTGCTGATCGATTTGGCATTAAGATGACTTCTATTTTCTATGTAAAGTGTTTGACTTGACTTTTGTGTAAGATGAAATCTTTTGTCTAATTTTGTTCTTTTTCCCCCTTCAGATGGTTCGTCTTACGCTCTGAGAAAGATAGCGAAGCCTGTTTACCGTAATGCATCGGACGAGGAATCTGAACCTGTAACTTCTGGATCAGAGTTCAGCCCTGGGAACAATCATGATTTACTTGTATCAGATGAATCTGATGAAGATACTGCAGACACTGTAGATAAGGATAAAGGCAGAAGTGGTTCAGATTCTGAGGATGGTAGCCAACGTAATAGTCCATCTCTTACCAAAAAAGTTGAAGAGATTTTAGAACATGAGAATGAGGTGGTTAAATATGGGCCTTGTGAAGCTGCTTCTTCCAACATTGTCCAAGTAGCATCCAAAACAACCAAGAGGGATTGTGGCAAGAAATATCCCTGTCTATACTGTAACGAAATGGTGTTGAAATTTCCTAATCATATAGAGAAGAAGCATAATAAGGAGCCTGAGGTGGAGCATTTATTAACTCTTAAACCCAAATCTAAAGAAAGGAAGATTTTAATTGCCAGTTTGAGGTCAAAGGCCATATTTGCTCACAACCACTCAGTGGCATCCAATGGTGGGGGTGTGATTATCCCGAAAAGCAGAAGTCTTATGGATATACCTGCTAAAGAACTTGCGCCTTGCATCCATTGTGGTGAGATGTATAGAAGAAATACTCTATACAAACATGTCCCAAAGTGCCCTCTGAAAAGAAGCACCAACAAAGAATCACCTACCCATCTTCTGGTTAACTTTGCATGGATTTTCATCAAGAAATGTGGACTGCGAGATTCACTATTAGACCACTTTCCGTTCGTTTTTGACCCCAACATGCAGCGGGGCGATTGTTCCTAATACATTTTCCCATTCCTTCGATCGGATTTTACTCCAGTATGACCTCTGAATACGGAAATGGACCTGAAAATGTGATGTGATGATTTGGACCGAGATGGCGGGACCCGTCTTGAGAATCCAATTTTGACAACTGTCAACCAAATGTATGACCTGCCATTGGTGCCAAGGAGTGTAGAATTGTTTTCCTCATCGTTTCCAAGCAAAATTTTTTATGTCTGGAGCCTATTTTAAAATATCTCGCGAATCTCCTGACGCACTACAAAAATGGCCTTCTGGCACCCTCAAACGGTGAACCCTTATGTGAAAAAAGTACTCACCTTTCCGTAGATGTAGGCACATTAAATGAGAGATCAGACTTTTCTACGTGGGTATTGTAAGTTTCATCGTATTCTGTGTTGTCCTGAAATTGCACGAAACTTGTATTCCAAACACTACAAATTCAGTCCCGTCGGGACGGCCGGGACCGAAGGCGGTATGAGAAATCTTTGTGGCCGCTCGGTTTACAGTGTAGTCACGGGCTGTGACGTAGTGACGTCACCGCAGAAACGGGGGCGGACATCGAAGGCGAACCGGCTTCACTTGGCTAAGCTTGGAACGTCGGTCTTGAACCGTGTTGGCAGCGTCCGTCGAGTCTTTTCTTCGTGAGTATCCGTGTGTGGGGCGCGGCTTGTCTTTCTTAACGCTAAAACTTTCGCCCAGGGCGCTTTCTGGCCGAATGGTAGACACGAAAACAATGCCTGGCTGTGACCTGCGTCCTCTCTGTTCTGAACGTTGGGTTCGGCTTTTGCATCCTGTAATATTATAATTTTCGCTGGTCCTTATCATTACCCGCTCCCTCCGAGCTTTACTCTGCAGCGGCATCAAGTGACATCATTGTCTGTCATGGTTATCTGTTGCCATTCTTATCATGAGGTTATGTTTCTATTGTTGCTCAACAAGTGGTTTTAGAGATGCAGTCTTTTCTCTTCCCTACCGCACTATTATTAAGTTTGTTGCCCCAGCCCTCATGTCACTGCAGCCTTCACTATTCCATTCTTGTGGCTAGAAAAGTTGCCCATTACTTCCTCCACCATCAACAATTGTACCAAACTAACGTTTCTTTGTGATGTTGCAGATCATGAGTTCAGACGATGACATGTTTGATGATCCGCTACCTTTAAATCAAGATCTGTCGCCTGCTGGCTCCCTGCTTTCTACTCCAATCGAGTACAGTGGTGTTGAAGGAGCATCCTCAAGCCAAGGGGTTCCAGTGGGTGACAGAAGCGAAGTTCAAGTTGGACATCAATGTTCTACTTGTAACGCTGTCCTCCAAACCAAGTCTTCCCTAACGAGACAATCTATGATTCACAAATTAAATGGTAATTGCTTTGTTACGGTCTATTGTTAATATTCATGTGAACAGCTTTATTTGGTTCTACTTTATTTTATTTATTTATTTTGTTAGACTTGGTCTCCAGACAGCCCAAAGAAGAATACCTAAAAGAATTGTCACCTTCTTTTCTGGAGGAAGTGTTTGAAGATTTAAAACGTGAACCAGCTTTGTCAATTTTGGGATCCCAGAAAGTCAAGTTTTGTGAGGCGGCGTTCGGTTTTGACACTGATCAGTGTATACAGTTTACAAAATCTATTTCAGATCCTATTATACATGCGCTTTTAGTCAGAAAAAGAGTCATGCCCTCTTCTCAATATGAAAATGCAGTTAGTGCACTGAATGTGCTGTTGAGTAGTGATGAGTTTTATGAAAAAAAATCGAGAAAAGCTTGTACATTGTGTAGCACCAGAAGTTTTTTCCCATCAATTATTGAATAGAATGATATGGAGAATTGCTTCTAAACTCATGAAAAAGATTCAGAAAAGGAATATTTCATCACATGAAGGCGAATCACTTGGCTGCTCATGAATCATTTTCCATGAATGAAAGTGACAAGGAAAGGTTTAGGCAAAACATTTGCAGGATTTTAAGATGTACCTTTCGGTTTGGCATGGACAGCAGAAACCATGTACTATCAGCGGCAAAAGAATTTGACGCGGCCTGGTGGCAATACTCCACGCGCGAGGTCCCGGTAAGGTGCAGCCCCCTAGCGGCGGTTTTCTGCAGCCTGGACCCCGGCTATCCACTTCGCATTTTAAACTTGTTACCATTTGATGGTTTGATATCGCTGAGTGACAAGACCGGTCCGTGTCAGCAGAGAAACTTGGCAGACACGGCCCTGAAAACCCACCCACGTCCTACGGGATCGACAAGACAGCGAAATAGGTGATAAACCAACTAGTGAGGTTATGGGACGGCATGACTTCCTGCACAAATTTTGGGTAACCCGTATAAATAAGGTCTATCGCAGCCAGGAAGATATGACTCGACTCGGCAGCGCATCCACTGCGCAGAGAAATCAAAGTTATACGGAACACTGTAAAAACTTTTTGTAGTCAAATTCCTATACATGTATATGAAACAATTCACATATACATGTATACGAATATTACCACACACTTGTATGGCAATTTTCCTATACATCGGTATGGCATTATGACTGTACGTGTATAGGCGTTGCCCTATCCGTTGTGCAGGATTTTTCCTATACATCGGTATAGCAGCTTTGCTACGAATGTATAAAATTTCTCGGATTTCCAAAAAAAGAACGCAAATTATGCAAGCCGTTAGGCTGTGTTGACGTTATCATATTCTAACCTAATCCATAGACAACATCAAAAATGTATATTGACGTGGTGTATTCACCTTGAGCGTCAGTCTTAGCTTGGTGTGGTATTAACATGGACCCTAAAATAAACCCACCGAATTCCCTTTAAACCCTTAAACCTTTAACAGTTTTAACTGTAACAATTCATAGACAATAAACAAAAATACAATTAGTATTTGGTACAACCACCCTGAGCGTCAATTACAGCTTGTAGCCTCCTTGGCATGGAATCGACAAGGGCTCGTACCATATTTGCCCTATTCGCCCAAGTTGCCCACACTTCCCTGACATGCGCAGCCAGAGCTTCCCTAGTTCTTTCATGGCGACTTTCCCATTCTTTCACCATCATGCCCCAAATTTCTTCGATGGGATTTAGATCTGGAGAATATGGTGGCCATTCGATGACCTCAACACGTCGTCTCCGCAGAAAGTTGAGCGTGTCTCTTGCAGTGTGTATTCCTGCGTTGTCTTGCATGAATACAATTCCCTCTGGTCGCAGTGGCCCGACAGCTGGCAGCATGGTGTCTCTCAACACAGCGACATACCCCCAGCGGTCCATGCGAGGGGGTATCTCTTCCAGGGCAAAAGCTCCACCGTCTCCAGCAATACACCCCCAAAAACCACAAGTGACGTGGCCGCTGGCGGCAGTCGGAATCACGTTCTCCTCGTCGTATCTGCAGCACAGACAAAAAGACACGTGAGACACTAGTTGACAATTTCGAAAAATTTGCATGTCGTGCGTTCTAGAAGCCCCCTTCTCCCACTCCTCCAAAGCGCGGTTGGGGGGGGGGGCAACAGGACAATTGCCCCCCCCCCCCCCTTTGACCCCTAGATAGCCGCCTGAAAAGTAGGCAAAAGGCAAGGCTTTGCCCCTGTAAGTAGGCAAAAACTACTACTTTGCCCGCCCCCCTTGGCCCTACTCTGGATCCGCCTTTGCCTCCTCCCCGCCTATTTCTATTCAGAACAGTACCCGCCGCAGCCACGCGCCGCCTGTGCGCAGGCAGCAGCGCCGCCGTGGTGCAGGCAGCCCTCATCACAGCAAAGGCGCGCTCGGTTGCCTAATGGGCAGGCGGCAAAAGTATCATTAGGAAATCGCCATCTACCGCGGTATTAGACGTTTGCGCCCACTAGTCCATTAGTGAAATTGGACTTTTGGCATGCCCTACCCTAACCTATACTTCTCTAAGGAGAACAAACACTCAGTTTGACAAATGGCTTATGTGCAACAAAGATGAGAAACTCCCGTTCAGAAAAAAGTTGCCAATTTAAAAAGAAGGGGAAATTTCAAACACTATAAAAATATTTAGAATAAAATGAGTAATGCTTACCGAGATCCTGGCTCGCGCCAAACTCGCGTTGCACCGTTTGTGTCGCTCCTGAAGGTTTTCTCGTCGGAGAAGATCACTTGACGCCAGTAGTCGAGGGGCCTCCCCACGTTTGCCAGCGCGAAGGCGAGCCGAGCCCTCCTTGCCTCAGGGCTGTGCTGCGGCTTGTTGGCTGCCTTTCGGCATCGCAGACCGCTCCTCTTTAGCCTGCGATGACAAATAACGCAGATTAATACCCTGAATTCGAAGTGCAGTCATACATAGGGCTATGATTGGCTGAGCGATTAGCGAAGCCAGTTACTCCAGTGGGGTTGAAATTTTGTCTGTCTGTCTGTCTGTGTGTCCGCACTACTCCTCCCAAACGGCTCGGCCGATCGGGACGAGATTTTGCAGGGTTGGTATATCCTTGGCTCGCCACACGCCGAAAGTCAGCTCTCTATCTCAAATTATTCAGTCGTACCAACGAAAAAACACTAAAAAAACCGGCAGAAAAAGTGCAACTTTTTAGTGACTGTATATTTTAAAGACATTTTTACATGGTTTCTTATGTTTTTGAAGGTGCTGACGACGAAACTGAAATCAATTTCGACCCCTGACCAAAGTTTTGACTGCGAATTGGCTACCTCGGCCCGAATTCACTAACATAATCAACTTCGACCCTTCATCTTGAAAAAAGGGGGTCGACCGACTAAAAATTTTATTGCAGATTTCGACAGGTCTCGGCAAGACCTTTTCAAAGAGGGGTCGAAGGGGGGGTCTGGGAGCCCGACTTCATCAGTTGGCCGAATCAGGATCTTGAAAAAAGGGGATCGACCGACTAAAAAATTTTATTGCAGATTTCGATAGGTCTCGGCAAGACCTTTGCAAAGAGGGGTCGAAAGGGGGGTCCGTGAGCCCGCCTTCATGTTTTGTGAAAATTGGTGCAACGGCCATGTTTTGCACATTAACTTTGGCACAGTGGGAACACAAGAGCGGGCCTCAGTCCTGATGTTACATCAATTAGTTTGCGCTCTACCTCCCCGGGATGTGAGGTGCGACGACCGAAGGCCCGAGAGACGGCCTCCGATTGGGCCAAGCCATGCGAGGGCCGAAGAAGGCCCGAGAAGAATCCGCCGGCAGGCCAAGCTGGTATCGGCCCCTGTCGAACTGAATAGGGTACTCCGGAGAAGATTCAATCAATTAAGATAAAAAAAATGGTTTCCCAATAATGGATGGGGATAGAATGCTAAAAATCGCCGAAAAAAGAAAATGTTGTCCCAAAACACCCCAAAATCTGTCATTTTTTACACGTTTTTTGCCCATAACTTGGCAATTTTCGGATTCAGCAACTTTTCTCGACAGATTCAAAAAGCTAAAGACAGGGCCTACAACTTTTGTTATGGTCGCAACGCTGTAGCGAGGTCGGCCATTCGAGTTTTTTGGCCTCAAAGTTTTTTCCTTTTTCAGGTTTCATTGAAAAATCGATTCATTTTGACATTTCTTGTCAGTTTTGCGTTCCTGAGTGCTTAGTGCTGCGTGACATAACGAACGGAAACACTCCTTTTTTTTTTTTTGTTCATCTCTCTGTTGTCTGAGCGCCGAATGCCATATCGGGACAGTAACGTGCACCTCTTGGGTTCTCGAGGACGTCAACGAGCACCTTACAGGGTGCCCGATGACGATGCGAGCATAGTAGACCTACGTTCCGACCAGTCGTTGAAAAGGTCTCTTCAAGATCTACTCGAATCAGGAATAAACAAAAAATTCTTCGTCAACCCCCTTTTTTCAAAATCCTGATTAGTTAACTGGATCTTGAAAAAAGGGGGTTGACGAAGAATTTTTTTTATTCCTTTTTTAATGGAGGCAATGCATCCAGGAAAGGAAAAGGATAAAAGGTAAGTATTCAGTTAAGTATCTTCATATGTTCCAAATCAAATATTAAAATTACCTCTGGATAAACTCCAGTGTGACCTGGGCGTCTGCATCATATTCTAAATTGAAGACAAAGTAAGAGGCAAATAGGAGCCCAATGCCTTGCAAAAGATTATCAGCGACCCCCAAAACTTGCTTATCCATTGTGAAAAATATAGTTGTTGGCTTGAAAATTTCTTCTCCTGAAACAAGAAACAGTTATTTTTAAACGATTTCAAAACAAAAACTATGTTCACAGAATATAAAATGGTGTGCATAAAACTTACATGAAAACAGGTTCATAACTTAAAAATCCCTTACCTGCAATGATGAGTGTGTCTTGGGAATGGTGCACAGTGTAGGTACTATCAGTTGCAAAAGAATTGACCCCTCCCTGTGGCGATACTCCGCGCGCTAGGTCCCAGTAAGGTGCAGCCCTCTGGCGGCGGTTTTCGGCCGCCATGGCTGCCCACTTCACAACTTTAAAAAGTTATCATTATTTAATTTGAAATCAGTACGCGACAAGACAAATTTCTTTCGTTTAACAAACGTGGCGCACATCGTCCGTGAAGCCGCACACGCTCTGCTACATCGAGAAAACTTCAAAAAATACGATAAAACAACAAGTGAGGTAATAGGACACAAAAAGAAAAAAAGCCTTACAAAGTGAGCCCGTATAAGTAAGATCAATCGACGCCATAAAAGCACGCCTTGACTCAGCGATGCAACCACCGGTAAACTGCACCAAAATTATACAAGAGTGAATGCATGAAGCAACCAAAGCCAGAATCCAGACCGAAACGCAACAGGACCAATCAGGTGTTTGAACTAGGAATCAAATCCAGGTAACGAAACATTTCCCAGACTGCAAAGAGAAACGCGGCCGGGACTCAGAGAAAGCTACGCAATCCAAACAAAGTTACCTGCGATTCCGCAAACCTCAATGCAACCGGGTCCACACACCCAGTCAAGTGTTTGAAATAAGTAAGGAATCTTATGTAACAAAGCTATTTTCCGGCCGGAGAGAGCTCTACTAAGAATGCGCTCGCTAAACCGCGTCATCCGAACCAACTTACACGCGTTTCCGAACTTCTTGTCGCAACCATCACAACCCACGCATCGCGTGTTTAAGTGCTTATGCACGCCCGTGTAAGAATGGTATTTTCCGGTCCGAGAGAGCACCCTGCCCAACACGGAGCACCCGCCTTGCAATCCGAACCGAGTCACATGACATTTCCATTCGCTGGTCGCAACCGCTGCAAACCCAGGTCAACCGGTAGGTCAAGGGTTAAAAGTGGTGCGCAATCCCATGTAACAAAGAGAGCTCTACTAACAAGGCGCTCGCTAAACTGCTTCATCCGAAGCAACTTACACGCGTTTTCGAACTTCTTGTCGCAACCATCACAACTCACGCATCGCGTGTTTAAGTTCTTATGCACGCCCGTGTAAGAATGGTATTTTCCGGTCCGAGAGAGCACCCTGCCCAACACGGAGTACCCGCCTTGCAATGCCTTCAGAGTATCATGTCCGTGTTAAGTTATTTTTTGTGTTGTTTTTTTAAATAAAGAATCGCTACAATGCTGGTTTTTCCTCTGCATCGAACAGGTCCCTACTGTGTTTTTAACATTATTCGGAGTAAATGAAAGATTTCTGCGTTTTTTTGTTTTTTTTTGGTGTTATTTATTTATTGAAGGAAGTCTTTACAACACTGAGGGACGGAAACAGTTTTCAACGAATCTCATGTTTCACAATATTATACATATTAATAATTAATAAAGCATGTAATGCGCATGCAAAGTGTTGCAACGAGGCAGGCTATACAATTAGATTTTGTGTGACCTACTACTTTGTGTGACCTCCCTCTGCGTCGATCACTGCTTGAAGTCTACGTGGCATTGAGTCCACCAAGCGTCGGATCATATCAGCCCGGTTGGCCCATGTCTGCCACACGTCATACACATGAGCTGCCAGGGCTTCCCTCGTGGCCTCTTGGCGACCATCCCACTCCTTGACCATCATACCCCATACATGTTCAATTGGATTCAGATCCGGAGAGTAAGCGGGCCAATCAATTACTTCAACATTTTCCTGTCGCAAGAACTGTAGTGTCGCCCTGGCGGTGTGGATTCCGGGATTATCCTGCATAAAGATAATGCCATCGGGACGCAGGGGGCGCACGGCGGGCAGCATTGAGTTGCGCAGTACGTCGATGTAACCAAAGCGGTCCATCCTTGGTGGAATCTCCGTCATGGCGATCGCACCGCCGTCTCCCGCAATGCATCCCCAGAACCCGCAAGTTACGTGGCCGCTGGCGGAAACCTTGACAATGTTTTCATCGTCATACCTGAAACACCAGACATTGGACACATTACGCATTTTCAACATTTGCATAAATACTCTGCACAAGCATGGATCCTTTCCCTTCCCCCTCTTCTCTCTCTGGATCTTAAGTCACCCACTACACTGCAGTCTTACGTTAGGCTGCAGGGTGTGAGAGAGACAGCGGCAATGCACTGTTTAGAATCAGTCAGGATTTTCCGGCACAGAAAATTCCTGACACTTTAAAAAATGTTTAGAAATTTAACCAAAAATTTGTTGTTGCTTACCTGGTTCCGTTTACGCGCCAGCAACGCACGGAGCCATTCTCATCGCTGCGGAATGTCTTTTCGTCTGAGAAAATGACTCGTCGCCAGTACTCGATTGGCCTGCCAACATTCGCCAAGGCAAAGGCGAGGCGGTTCCTCCTTGCTGCGCGGGTAAGTCGCGGCTTCTTTGCTGGCCTCCTGCAGTGCACGCCGCTTCTCTTGAGCCTAAAAGAAAAGGACACACCAATTAGTGAAACAAAGTAACAAGGCGTAGCCGTCGGCCGTAGCAAACAATTCCACCGAAATTTTAAAACTAGACCCAAAAAATATTGACAGAACTTTGACAGAAATTGAAAAAGGCAGCACTCAAAAATTGCTTTGTCCAGCTGACATACTGATTTGAACTCTGTCCGCAAGGCAGCATGAATTGAGGCGCAAAAACAAATGCCCCCCCCCCCCATCTCTCTCTCTCCCAAGGCCCGGCAGCAAATCCCATTTCGACACCCCCCGGCAAGAGTCTGCCACCTGCGCGAGGCCGATTCATAAGCCGCTATCTGCGTGCGAACGATTCGTAAGCCGCGATCTGCGAGCGACCAAAACATAAGCCGCCATCTGCGTGGGGCCAGAACATAAGCCGCTATCTGCTTGGGGTCGAAACAAAACCTGCTAACCAACATTTTTGGTGAAACTTAGTTATTGTAAACACCTTACTCTACATGAATTTCCCTTTCGAGTGGTCACTGCCAATAATTTTTCTGGCCGTTCCCTGCGACGTTATTCGAAACTCAAAAACAAACATAACCTCGAAAGCGTCCTTCCCTTCCGTGCAAGATCCGACTATCTGCTGGCCGCCCCCTACCTCCCCTGCTGCTCGAGGGAGGCGACTGCAGGGTGAAGAGAAGCCTAGCCAGAAGGCCGCCTAGTCAGAGAGGAAAACCTGCCAATCTTGTGATACTTCTTGAATTGTGGGATGTGATGTGAGCCCTAAAATGTCCAACAGGGCCTTGTTACTGTTGTCATTAGCAAAAGAGCCTGACCAAAACAATGAACCGGCCAAATCACCACTCCGATCGACTTTGCGTGAGTTCTAACCTAATCTTCACTTTGGGTTCATTTTAAACCAATTCTAAGAAATTTCTTGTTGATGTCATGGGTGCTAAGTCGTGTTACTTTATTCCAGCCACTCCCAGCTGGTTTCTCCATCCTACAAACACAAGTTAGTGTTAAAATATGTTGATTCTTTTTCTATTTTAAGTCCACCTGTTGTTTCAATCGCAATGTTTGTTTTAGCTTTAAATAATAAGAATTGTTTGCCTAAGTTGTTAAGCATCTAAGTAATTGGTTATCAGGGATCATTTTTTGATATTACGAATCCTTTTCCAGATAAAGTTCAGCAGAAGCCCCAACTTGCTGATGTCAAACGACAACTATCATTTGAGAATAGAAATGACGGAACACCAGAGGGAGACAAATCCAAGGAGCCCACAGCTGAGTGCCCACGGAAATCACCAAACACAACGGGTGATTGTTTTATCATTTTTAATTGTTTTAGCTCTCATGGAAGGAATTGTACGTTAAGTTTTTTGTCCACAGATAATTTGACTCAGAAGAAGCCGGGACATGAAGACCAGAGAAGGCACCCTGCTATGAGACGAACACTAAAATTTGCAAACAATGGTAAAACGTATAACCCTTTCTGTCACCAATAACAACAGCTTATCAAATATTTTTTGTCAATTGTTAAATAGAAATCTTTGACCGCCTTCTGTGGACTATATCTCTATATATTTAAGCCTATGTAAATAATTTCTCTCATTATTTTTGAAACTAACAACTACACTTTGTGTTTTGTGTGCAGAGCTAAGAGAACTGAATAAGACTGATACTAATTTAGAATGCAACAATAATGCAACAGTTGAACCAGTGAATTTGGTGGAGGATCCTTGCTCAAATAGTAAGTCACTTTTCTTAATTTTTTTTAAAATGTGGATTTCATGGAGAACCCTTGTTCAAATAATAAGTCACCTTTCTAAATATTATTCTTCTTATGTAGAGAACTCTGTGGATGCAGAAAAGGGACTATTATTGGAAGTTTCTAACTTGGATTCCAACAACAATGTCGGTGCAGAAGTTCAAGTCCAGTCAGATGCAGTGGTGATTCCCCTTATTGCAGAAGGTAAACAATGCTTATGATTTATTTTTTATATATCAGGATATGGGGAAACCTATTGAATTCCTCTTGTCCTCCATTACAGTCTGTTCTCTATTTTAATTTATTTGCTTCTTTTAAAAAAGAAACGGGGAGGAAACCTTATTGCATCGCATTCTACCTAGAGAGATTATGTCTGTGGTAATATCAAGATAGAATCCACGACTATGTAGCTGTTGCGTTGCCCTTCACAGTGCATAGTCAGGTAGTACAGTATGCAAGTAAAGTGCATTTGTATTGCTTGTCAACACAGTTGTTCCATTGCCTTCAGTAATGATATTGGGCTAGAGTCTTTGGTCAGACGGAGGCTTTCTATAATGTAATGTTGTCTGACAGGAGATGTAGTCTCTCTTTCCTTTTTTATAAGAAGCAAATAAATAATAATAAGAGAAGAGACCATAGTGGTAGACAGGGAAGGAATCTCAAAAACCTATCCAGGCTAAGAAGTTAATTTAACTTTTATGAATATTGGCTAATATTTAATTTTCTCTGTTTTCATAGAAGAAAATTTAATAGAAATAGGAAATGAAGGCAGCACAGAGTTTCAAGCAAATAATGAAATGGCAGATCCCTCAGATAATATAGAAGGCAGTATGTACAACAACCAGTTCAAGTAAATAAGTTAACAAACTCTTTTGCCAAATGTTAAAAAAAAATAATTTTGCTTTTTGTTTTTAGCTGTTTTTAATATTCATGAAGACCATGCCGCTTCATTTGAAAACCTCTTCAATGATGGAGAAGATGAAATTGAGTTAGAAGTGGAACCTTTGCATACCGGTCCTCTAGAAAATGAGACACTACAAAATAATTTAGCTGCCAACAATAATTTAACAAAGTCTCGAAAAAGAGTTGCTAATCCTGAGGGCTGGAAAACCACAGTGAGTAAGAGACTGAAGAACTCAGGTCAAGCTTATGTTGACAGTCTTGGTAGGGAAAGGCCAGCTGTCAGTATGAAAGGTCCTTGTGCTTGCAAACAACAGTGCAGGTTTAAAATAAAAGACGAAGAAACACTCTTAAAACCTTAAGAAGTATTTTGAGCATACATATAACAAACAAAAATACTTTGTTATACGAAGAAATAGTTTGTAAATTACGAAGTATTTTCTTCGTAAGCTTATGTATGCTCAAAATACTTTGTTATACAAACTACTTTTCTTTGTAAGGCCCGAAATAGTTTGTAAGGTTTTCTCAGTGAAGGGACATCTTTTTTAAAAACTTTTGGGCTCTGGGAGATCATCGAAGGCAGTGGGAGTTCATAACAAACAATGTCGTACAGACAAAAGTGGCAAGAAAAACAGCTGGCAATGATAATGACAAACGGTCCAACTCCAGAAAATATTACATTTACAGTGGTGAGGGCCTGCCTCGAGTTAAGGTGCTGGTTTGTAAGACGATGTTCCTTAACACCTTGGGCATTGGAGCTAATTGGGTTGACAGTGCTTTCTCTCACCTCTTGCAAGGAAACACCCTCACCGTGTCACCTGATAAAAGAGGGAAACATCATAGTCGACCAAACCGAACATTTGAAGTTCAGAAGCAGACTGTAAGAGACCCCATAAATAAATATCCAAGAATGCCTTCGCATTACTGCAGAGCTCGGTCTTCTAGAGAGTACCTTGAATCAGGCCTGAATATGAGTAAAATGTATCGGCACTATTTAGAATGGATAAAAGTGAAGGCATTGCCTAAAGAATCAAAGGCCTCAAAGAGGGCATATGAAGAAATATTTAAAACTGAGTTTAACCTTGGTTTCTTCATTCCAAAGAAGGATCAGTGTGCGTTGTGTAATCTGATAAAATTTGGAACACGGCAAGAGAGAGAAAAATACAAAAAGAAATATGCTGATCACATAGTGGCAAAACAACAGGCCCAGAAAGAAAAAGCTGCTGCTAAAAAGCTTGCAGTTGCAAACCCTGATACAACTGCTTGCCTGGTTTTTGATTTTCAAAAAATTCTGCAGTGCCCCAAGTCAGATACCTCAACTTTTTTTTATTTGGATAAATTATCTGCTTACAACTTTACAATTTACAACATGGGAAAACATCAAGGCCTGTGTTATATGTGGCATGAAGCAATTGCCAAAAAGGGTGCTGATGAGGTGGCCAGTATGCTTTTTCACCACATTGAAATGCTTGCCAAAGAAGGGATTAAAAAAGTCCTGGCCTTTTCAGACTCATGTTGGTCTCAGAAAAAAAAAAAAAACAGATTTGTTTACTGTATGTTCCTACTTGCTGCAGCTAAATTTAATGTTGACATCAAGATGTGCTTTCTCGAACCAGGCCATACTCACAACGATGGGGATTCAGTGCACTCTGTGATTGAACAAAGCACCAGGGACAAACATATATTTGATTTTGCTGAATGGATGGAGGCTGTGCGCACCGCAAAAGTTGAAGAACCCATGTACATTGTCAAGGAAATAACTCAAGATATGGTGTTTGATTTTCATACACTTGTTAAAAACACCAACTGGGAAAAAGACACTCAGAAGAAAAAAATTCTTTGGTCCAAATTGAGAGTTGTTGAGGCTTCTCCAGAACATGTTGGTATTCTCAAGTGTCAATATGACTTCAACGGTATCAAAACCTCCATTGACATCAACCAACGAAGAGGACATCCAGTGAATCTCAAGACATTTAAACCTGCACGAAAGTACCATGAAAAAATTCCTTTGAAAGCTCTGAAGATACAGCATATTCAAAAGCTTTGCAAGAGCTTGGCTATTCCGTCTAAGTACCACCCTTTCTATGAATCTGTTATAAGTCAAGTAGAGCCAGTTATTGACGATGAAGAGCAAGATAAACAACAGGAGGATGACTGCGCTGAGGAACGAGATGAAGAATTAGACAGGTACAGGGAGATGGATAGAAGAACGAGGAGAAAAGAGGGCGAAGGAGTGGAAGGCAGAGGTGCTGCTGGAGAAACAAATGAAGATGAAGATGATTATGAAGAACAAGATGAAGGAGAAGATGAAGACAACCCTGCAGAAATGTCTGATGATGATTAATCAGGTGCTGTGCGATTTGCTAGTTCTAATTATTATTTTATCTAAAATTATTTGTTTAGGATGTTTGGCCATGAATAACATCACAAACTACTTGTCCTTTGAAAACTGTTGATCTCTTGAAATTGTGTTCCTTTCTAGAATGTAAGTTACTTTTTTGATAATGTTACCCACAATTTTTTACATTTGTATAACATTGTTCTTCATTTCCTGTTTTTTTTAATTCTATGAGAATTTTACATTTGACATGTGATTTAACTTAGTTGACTTGTTTTTTACTTAATTTTTAGCTTAAAATTAAAAAATCTAGCTGTGGTTTTGCTATTTTGATCTCTTACTGTTCAATGTGATTTCTTATAAACCAAATGAGAAAGATGTTTTAACGTTATTTGCACTCTTGTTGGAGTTCACATTTCCCTTGTGAATAGGAATGAGCCACAAGCTCCTAGTCAATACTAGTAATTTCAAAATTATGACATGGATGCAAGTTTGTAACAAATTTTGTCTGCAAAAAAATAAATGACTTCTTATTGGGAGTTCAGCTTCAGACATAACTTTAAACCCACATAACTGTACATCCACATAATTGTTGACAGACATAACCGGCTACAGACATAACTGGTGTCAGACATAAAATAGGATTAATTATGGTTGGAAAACAGTAAACACACATAACTTTAAATACACATAACTTTATTCAGAAATACTCAGAAATATTTTACATAATTATATAATTTACACGATTTTTAAATAGAATTTACACAATTTACAAAGACAAAGATTTTACAAAAAGACTTTACAAAGAATTTACAAAATATAAAATAGAGAAAAAATAGGGAGTTCTGCTTCAGTCAAAAATTTCTATCATCATAAGAATCTCCTTGCGGCAGAGCGGGCATGTGGCCGCGTCATCCACTCTACCTGCGCAGGCTCTGCAGCAGATGCGATGCCCGCACGGCACTGCGGCATGACTTTTCATGCCGTCAAAGCAGAGGCGGCACTGATCTGCCTCATCTTGCCCCTCTGCCGCACTGGAAGCCGCTGCCCTTGCTGCGGCATTCGCAGCTTCTTGCAGCGCGTGCTGCTCAGATCGTCTCGCTGTTATTTCCGCCTCACCCATCGAATCTTCTGGCAGCTCTTCTTCACTTCCTTCTCCTTCACTACTCGAAGAAGCGGGTGGAACATGTCCACCACCCCTGCCGCGACCACCCCTGACAGCACCCCTTCCACGGCCGCCTCTTGCACGGTTGCCTCGGGGGCGTCCACGCGGGCGAGTGCCCCGCACCTGGCCGCTTGAACCGGCGACATTCTGAGAAAGCCTTGGCCGTCCGCGGCGCCGTCCACGCACAGGTGATGCATCTGAATAGAACGACAAGGTAAGTCAAAATGTCGTGACAGTAGTGAGAGATGTTTCTTATGTTTAATTACTAACCTGGTTCTTGCATCCTTTCAGGTGGGCTTCGGGCCGTTGGGATGAGTGGCACACTTCGGACGCTGAAGTCGGTCGTGACTGGTGGAAGCAGCAATGGCCTTGGAACATCCAACTCTGACGTGCTGCTCTGGCTGCTCTGGCTCTGAGGGACGTCTTCATCGGACAGCATGACTGCGTATGGGAATAAAAAAGAAAATAACACTCGTGTTGTTACATTATAAAGTGCAACAGATTTGAAAGATATTTACCGTCGTTTTCCTCATCCGATTCAGGTAGTGACGCCAGGGGGGCAGGATAATCAGCGGAGTCGGCAATCATGGCCTCTTCCACATGAACATTGAACTGATGCGCTTGCAGGCCAATGGTGACATTTTGAGCCGCTACGAGAAACTCTACCAACGTTTGCTCCCCACGCATGAGTTTACGCAACGCTTTCTTGATTCGGCGATCCTGCCTCACCCAAGTTGCTTTGCGGAGACGCCGAAGCGCGAGGAGACTCTGCCTACGAACCAAATCTTCCTCGGCCTCGGCAAACTCGGCGCCCACGCACTCTGAAAAAAAAAGAGAACAGCCGATGCTGAACATCCCAACGATACACACGAAAGACAACAAACCGTAAGTCAATTTCCATACTGATAAAAGTCCAGGTCGCAGGTCTCTTCACTTTCAATCTTTCCTGAAGCCTTTTGTGATAGGATTCAACGAAATTGTTCGTTCTGTGACTGGATTTGAAGACTGACAAAATCTCTGGACTCATATTGTCAATCCATGTACCTAGTGGCAAGTAAATACATGAGTTGGTCAGTGCAAAATCGTTACATAATGCGACTTCTTGCGTATTCACCCGAACAAACGTACCTCTGACGTACTCTAGGAAAGGTTTCAACTCTGGGAGGCTGTTTAGTGCAGCAATATGGTCGATGGCATTCATAGCGTGAGTAATAAGATGATGAGGCAAAAGAGGTAGTGCATAGCACATTCGCAACACCTGGGCTGCACCGACTGACGATTTGATAAAATCCGCAAGCTACGAATCTTCCGATACAGGGCCTACAAGACGAAAGAAGATAACGACTAGAATGGTGGACCAAGCAATGCGTTTGTTGAAAGATTGTAACTCACCTGGCAGAAGTGAAACCAGCACCCCTGATGTCTTGCGGTCGGAAAAATTTCTGCTACAGGACGGACAAGGGCTGCTTCGAAATCAGTTACTATGTTAGGCGGCGACAGACCGGGTGCCAAATCCTTCAGCTTCAGGAATAAGTGTCTATATGCTTCTTCTGACTTGGACTCCATTAGCGCAAAACAAACAGGAAAAAGCTGAAAGGAAAAAAAAGGATCAGCATAGAGCATGAGGCACAACGTAATATGAAACACCAAATACTCACGCAGTCAAGATGAAGAGCTGAGATCACCAACAACTGCCGAGAGGGTGGGCAGTCCGGTCTAACGGCAAAAGTCCCATCCATGAAGAGCCAAGTTGCAGCAGTTAGAATGTTGAGCATGTACTGAGTCGTGAAAATAACCGAGCGATGCCCAGGTGGTCCGCTAATACCTTGGCACAGCAAGGACCCATCTGACGCTTTCCCAAATTGATCTACGAATGGGGTGTCGCTGATCAACTCGTTGTACAAGCCCTCCAAACTGTGCGGAACCTTAGGCAACGTGTCCTTCCTAGCATTGTACATAGAGGACTCGACACTGACGAAGGATACCAAGTGAGCAACCGCAGCATGGGCCGGTCTGCAAGAAAACAACCGCCGTAAACAAACACCATAGCTGACTTCCAGTCCTGTTTCCCTGTACTCACCGTTGTGACACCTCCCGGAACACTTCACTCAAAGGCTGAACTGAATTCTTTGCTGCGTTCTTGAGTGCTTCCTTCAGCTCCTGAACCGCTTGATTGTTTGCATCAGGGGCATGCGAGTGCTGATGGTCCGGATCCGAGAGGACAAGCCGGTCATCCACAACTTTCCCGCGAACAGTGCAGTCGCAACACTTGACGTAACCACTACCTTTCTTGCCGTTCTTCACAAAATAGTAGCCGTCACCGATGGTAAAAACTGTGCCCCGGCCCTTACGGCCCGGCACGGTAAACACAACTTGTCCCTCCATGCTACGCAGGAGAGTCACCTGGCTCGCTCGCTCACTGACCAGCACGGCACTACAGACTGAACGGAACGACACGGCACGGCAGCAAGGACGGCACGGCACGGCACGGCACGGCACGGCTGCAACGGCCGGGCTGGCCGAGCTGGCGACACTGCTCGTCTCGCTGAAGCAGACGACGCCGGGAGGCCGGAGATGACGTAGCGCTGCGCGGCGCAGCGCGATATTTTGAACCGGCGTGTTACGACAGAATACAGATATGTCTTTCGACAGTTATGTCTGTCAAAGGTTATGCCTGTTAAATGTTATGTCTGTCAAAGATTATGCCTGTCAAATGTTATATGGATAAAAGGTTTGGTTATTTCTGTATAAGTTTATGCCTGTAGCAATTATAATTTTAATTAAAATAATAAATGCTTTTGTATCTCACAAAAAAAATAGTTATTTCTGTCACCAGTTATGTTGATTTACAGTTATGTGTGTTTAAAGTTATGTCTGTCAACAGCAACTCTTCTTATTGTTCCCATATCTCTGTTGATAATTATTATAAATCATTTCTCAATTTTAAAGGGGCCAGGGATAATGGGCAACAAAAAGCCTTACTACAAAGCAGAAATATATTTAATGAAAGAAGGACAGGAAAACTTTAAGGAGCTCCTACCCCATCACTCATCAACTTGTCTTTTAACTGTTTTATTTGGACGGACTTGTAAGACATATGGTTAGTCTCTGTAATCAAAATGTGAAACAATATTGTAGGCAGCATTATTCCTTATGGGTTTAGACTAATGTAAGTCTGTTCATCACTATATTATATATATTATAGCCGAAATAAAATTGTTAATTTGAATTAGTTACATGAGGCAATTTTATTTTTGTTATATATTTATATGTGTGGTGATGAAAAAACTAAAAATAGTCCTACACCATAAGAAATACTGTTCTCCACAAGACTACATCACATTTTGATTACAGAGAGTAACCAATCGGCTTACAAGTCCGTCCAAATGAAAACACAAGTAAATGAGCGATGAGTTGATGACCCCACTGTGGTACCACCTTTACATATTCCTGTAACATTCCAGTCCAGTACAGTACTGAATGAATGACACAAACTTCTAATGATACTTAGCAACGATTCTGAAAATGCCAAACTTTTCACGTGTGACTTTCCAGTTGAACTGTGAAGCCAGCCCATCAGTCACAGTCTATCGTAGAAGACTTCATGAAGATACTCCTCATTCGTCTCCAACTTAAACTTAACTTAAAGTTTTGAAGAGAGCATTGGACAATCCTCTGGTAATACAAGCTGTTAGTGCGGCGTCACAATTGTTATGGGACACTTATAAACATCCCACATATTCTGTAAACTTTAGCTAATAATTCTAGGCAAACACTTCCTGCAACAAAAAATATTTTAAAAGGTAAATAGAGCAGCCTTTGTTCTCATGGAGTACACAGGGAAATGAAACTATTTTTAGGCTAGAGGTAAACTTTGTGAAGAATTGAAACGAGCGAGGCAGAGTAAGCATTTTAATGTGCTTTGAAATAAATTGATCTCTTAAAATCGTTCATTGAATGAGGGATAAAAATGGTAGAAGGCTCATTGAATCTCTATAGGTTGGGTCGTTTGATTTTTGCTAATAAGTGAGGCATGACTCGGAAACAGACGTATTTATAAACAATAAATGATGCTATACACTATTAAACAGCATTGGTCCGGTCAAACTTACATGGCAATGATCATAATTTAACTCTTTGCCGAATTTGTCCTGGCCAGAGAGAAGCTCTGTTGTTGCACTCGTTCACATTTTGTATGCGTACTAATAGATACTTCAGATTTGGAGGGTATGAAAAATTTATTTCACGAACAGAAAGAAGTGGGCTATAAACTAAAACCAACAGACACGAAATTTGTGACAAATATGATTTGTGAGGCCTTGTCAAACCTTTAACATCGTTTACTCACAAATCACGTTTTTACAGTTAGCTAGTTTTGTTTCGACCCCAAGCAGATAGCGGCTTATGTTCTGGCCCCACGCAGATATGGCGGCTTATGTTTTGGTCGCTTCGCAGATCGCGGCTTACGAATCGTTCGCACGCAGATGGCGGCTTATGAATCGGCCTCGCGCAGGTGGCAGACTCTTGCCGGGGGGTGTCGATTTAGTAAAAGTTTTTGCCGGTCCGAGAGTCGACTACACGCTGGGCACACACAAAGCTTCGCGGCCCGAACAAAGTTACACGCGATTTCGAACGCCTAGACGCAACCGGTGCCACATACCCCAGCGCGTGTTTACACGGGTATCCTGACCCAGGTAACCAAGGTAAATTCTAGTCCGAGAGTGCACTACTAGCAGGGCTCACCCCTTTTGCATGCCAGCTTCGAAATTAACTGGGAACTGAAGACTGAAGTTATCAAACAAACTTTAGGTCACCCCATTCAACCGATTCGAAATCAAAACATCGTTCGTTTGGTGACTCACCTCTTGTGGATAGTGGACATGCTGGCTTCGTTCTCCGGCAGTAATTCCCTGACGATGGTTCTAGTTGGTCTTCTATTCTGGGCCAGAACTGACGCCCGCACATCAGCATCATGCTCTGCCGTTGTCACTCTGCGCCTTCCCGTCTTGGGCCTCGTGGGAAGACCATCGAAGCCCTCGTCACGGAAACGTCTGCACCACCGCCGAACGGTTTTCCATGAAACATTCACCTCGGGCCGCCTAGCGATCGTGGCATACACTGTTAGAAGTTTTTGTTAATCTACGAAATATTAAAACAGAATACATTTTGTAAAATATTCTTTAAAAGATATTTATTGAAATTTGGAGATTATTTCGTACATCGACATTATGTATCTTGTATTAGCAGCTTTACAATATTTTTGGTATTCCTAGCGAACATTTTGTTAAGAAATGAAACATTTTTTAAATTTACATAATATGTCGTAGAATTGCCAAATCCGACCGGGTATCGAGCTGTGAAGGCCCTTGCTGGTCGAGTTCTATTGCGAACCACCCTAGTAGAGCCGTGGTAGGTACGCTGCCAGCAGGCCAGAATGTCCTGGTTTAGATTCTCCGACGAACAGTTTGTCCCGCTACTATTTGGTGCATGCGAGGGTGCATGTTACTTCCAATGATTAACGGAATATTTTGTAGATTTACTAAGTATCTTGTAAATTGATGTTAACGACGCACTTTTGGACTTCACGACATATTTCATGAACAGCATTTTACAAAGCTCTCGTTTATAAAAATTTCCAGTGAAATTTTCGTAAATATACGACGAATTTTTTAACAGTGCACTGCAAGAAAAAGTGTAGATAGTACAACAAAAGTACAACAAAAACTGTACAATAACACTCTCATTCCAGAATCGTGACGTCACGTTCCTTAGAATGTGAAAAGTGTCACGTTCCTGGCAATGTGAAAATTCACATCATTGAGAACGTGACAGATTAGATTCCAGGGCAACGCTTGGTAGAGCGTGACAAAAGCAGCAGCCAAGGTGTCACGTTCATTGGAACGCAATAAGGATCTCGCTTAAATCAACGTGACACAGATTACATTTGTTTGAACGTGACAGTGGCGATTACTAATTGGTAGATGAAAATATAAGAAAACTCCTTTAAAATTTGTTCCACCGACACTTTCAAGCATACCATCAAGGTAAAGTCTCTCCCCCATGATCTGAGAAGCCGGCCAAAGAGATAAGGCCCTCATCTGAACTGATTTTTTTGTACTTGTGATGAAATATTGTGACTTGCACACAAAGCCAACACTCACCGGGGCATTGCAGCAGTTCTCTGGGCGTTCGTGAATCACAGAAACAGCTGCCACTCTTCCATTTCAACAGATCCAAGGTAAAATAGACGGCGCCTCAGAGCTGAGTCTCAAGAGGGGGCTAGGCTGGGCTGGGCAAAACGGTTCGGGTACTGACTGGTTTTTGGCCCGTCCCGTATTATTTATAAAATAAATACGGAGGACGGGCATATAGTCTGATGCTTGCTGTGCGTCCGTCCGTTCGTTCGTCCGTCCGTGGACTTCCCGTTGTCCGATCTTCACCAAATTTGGTATGCAGCCTCCTTGGGTGACCCTAAGAACCGCTCGGTGGCAGCAAATCCGATCCGAGCCCCGGGGGCGCTGCTGCAGGTGCATCATGGTCTACATGGGGTGCAGGAGGATTTCGGCAACGGGTACAGCTAGAAGGGCATGTAGGGGTATTTTTGGAATCGGGGCGACGAGACAAAGCCAACGGTGCTAGTTTCGAGCAAATCGGAGAAGTTTGGACCAAGGTTCAAATCCCGGGGGGACCAAATTTATTTTTTTTGAGTTTAACGTTGTTTCTTATGTTTTTGAGGGTGCTGATGACGAAAATGATATCCATTTTGACCTAAGACGCCGCGAGGGCGACGCTGCAGGTGCATAATGGGCTATAGGGTAGATGAGGATTTTGGCAACGGGTACAGCTAGATGGGCATGTAGGGGTATTTTCGGAATCGGGGCGACGAGACAAAGCCAACGGTGCTGGTTTCGAGCAAATCTGAGAAGTTTGGACCCAGGTTCAAATCCCGGGGGGACCAAATTTATTTTTTTTAGTTTAGCGTTGTTTCTTATGTTTTTGAGGGTGCTGATGACGAAAATAACGTCCATTCTGACCCAGACCCACGTTTAAAGCCTGTAAGAGTTAAACATTGGCGACACTCGTTAAATTTAAAATGTACGGGACGGGCCAAAGTTGCCGATCTGTATCGCCACTTTTCCTGTTATTTTCATGGACAATTGGTCGACAGTGGTTGGTGACTGTCACAGCACGAAAAAGTAACTTTGAAAATAGATTGTCTGTCGTTAAAACACACTGCCACACTGAAACGAGAAAGAAATGCTTCATCCTCCTCTGCAATTGACGAGCGGTTGTGCTTCGTGATAGGGCATCCATAGGGATGCAAAAATACCGGTAAGATTCAAAGTTACGTAAAATACGGTAAAATACGGTATTTTACCGTATTTTACGGTAAAATTCGGTAAAATTGGCTATTTTTTGTTTTAACGATGTTTGCGTGTATTTCCCTGTAAATATTCGTCGTAGGGAGGTGTTTTGTGAGGAAACTACACAAAATTATAAGGGTATCGTCATGAATTATTTATTGATGGTCACAATATGTCAATCACGAGTACAAAAAAGGAACAATAATTACAATTAAGGACGGAAAAGTTCCACAGGAAGCCCAGATCGGGTACAAAATCAGTCAGATTAAAGTTTAAAAAACCCTATTCCTAATTACGCCTCACTCTTTTTGAAGACCTTTTACCACCAGTAGTGCCACTGCCTGTGGAGTTTGTTGCATTAGTGCTAGCAACGGATGCACGGGTTGCACACACTAAATTACTATGTACTTTTTTGTGCGCAAGATTTGCACAAAGTTGTGCATGCGTTTTGAAATGCACGATTTTGTGCGTAACTAAGCACGAAAGTGTGCGTTGTACCGCATAAAATTCGTGCATATTGAAACGCATGCACAACTTTGTGCAAAGGTTATGCACAAAAAAGTACATAGTAATTTAGTGTGCACGTGTGTCGCTGCGCCGCGCCGGTGTATTCCCCACGGCCGAGGCACAGGCGCATGCGCACGGCTGTAGCCGTAGCCCAATGGGAAGGAAGAAAACAAGTACGAGCGGCAAATTCGAACCAAGAGCACCTCAAAAACCCAATTTAAAGTCGTTGTATCTTGAATAATACCCGTTTCCGTGTTTTAATTGTTCAAATATGCCAATATCTCACAAATACCGAGAAATACCAATTTTACCGGGGTCTGCGTAAAATACGGTATTTTACCGTATTTTACCGTTTTTTACCGGTAATTTTACCGGCCTTTACATCCCTAGGCATCCATGATGTTTATTTTCACTTTGAACTAAACCTGCGTCCTGCGTCGTCATTTGTTTCTTGTTTTGGCAAACCGAGTGCCAATAGGCGAAAGCTAGCACTATGCGCAGTGCAGCGTGCGTCTTCTGCTCGGTGAGTCCAGGAGAGTCCTACCTGAGGAATCTAGCACTAATTGTTTCGTCTTTGTATGCACGCTTTTGAGTGAAGTTTCAATAAGCAGCTCTGCTTTGTCTCTTAAAACCGAAATTAGTGCCTTGCCACACACTGTCTTGACTTACCCGCCGCCGGCGGAGACCGTACCATTTCACTTCTCGAGCGTCCTCTGCTGTTATTCGTTGACAAAATGGACAGACTTTTTTCTCTTGTTGTGTCTGCCCTTTTCCGAAATGATTGCGGCTCAAGGGCTGCGTTTCTGGACCAAGCTTTCGTCTTTCTCGAGTCCTGTGGTCCCCATCGCGGTCTCTCGCATTTTGTTTCCACTTTGGCTGCCATGCCATCAATGCAAACCTGTTGCTAACCTGAATCCCAAGCCTTCTTTTTCCCCTAGTACTGTGGCACACGAACTTTTGCCAGTTAGCATTGTTAGAAGCTTTCAATTTCCCCCTGTTGAAGCCCCTGGTGTTGGTTTGAGTAATCTCAATTATCTTGTATGTCAACAGGTTGTGTTGGAGTCGGAACCCTGTAAGGGGACTGAGGTTTGTCATCAAGGGATTATCCCAGGATCCAAGAGCGATGACTGCCTCATCAAACTGAAGAACGGAATCAACAGCAACCCCTCACCTTTCCTGTGAATTACTGCCCAGACCTAGTTCACACAGGATGGATTCTGGGCGATAACCAACTGCTCGCACTGCTTAGTGTGCTGTCAAAAGTCTTCACCACTGGTAAATCCTTCCTTAAATTTTCTGTATCACTTACAAACTTGAGGGCTGCCTTTCTCTTTTGTTCTGTTTGTTTCTTGCCTTGACCGGTTTCTAAAAGTGGCTTTGCTCTTGTTCACAGGAATTCTACATGTAACGGCCAGATGGGACGCTTTGCTCACCGGTGAAAATTTGTTCCCAACAAGTACTGACAAGAAGATGTCTTATTTCAAAAGTTTGCTTCTCACATGTGTAAATTTGAATTTAGTCACCTGATTCAGCCCATTGGTTTTGTGTGAAGTGAGGTAAATAAAGAACAAAAGAGCAGTGAATCACTTGGTCAGATTTACCTAATGAGACTAGGGTAAAGGTACAAAATACTTTAACAAGAAATATGATTCAATTCAACGATGGCTCCAACTTTTCTTTCTCTAGTAACACAACTCAGGTCTCATAATTATTTTGTTGGTAATCTTTGCTTTGTGGAACTTCATTTCACATTTAGAAGAACATGATAGTTTTGATCACACTTATCTGATTCACCTGTATTACAGGTTCATCAGTTTTGACAGGAAGCTTCTGCCAGTAATTAGAACAAAGTGAGCACCAACTGACTTAATGTAAGGGATTTTGTGATGGTAAATTAGCTGAGATGATGGAATGACTCCAAGCTCCTCACAATGTTTCACCTTAAAGGCATTCAAACATGTTACAAACCTTTCTGTTTGAAGTTTGATATAAACAAAAGCAATTTTATCTTCATGCCCGTAAATGCTGACAATTTTTCCCAAGACAGGCACTTCATTTAAAAACTCAAGTACAACTACATCCCCAGCTGCATAATGGACACCTTTTACAAAAACAAATTCGTACTTATTTATCTTAGACTTGATTTCAATGCCTGTGAAGCATTCAAGAACAAAAGGTTGATGAGACTGCAGGAGCTGAGACACTTTCTTATTTCTGGGAACACCACAGTAGTTTCTTTCTGAAATATATGGCCCTCTGTCACCTTCTCTACAATAAAGCATGAGAGCTGCTTGCTTAGTTTGATGCCTCTTGGAAAGTGAGAGGAAGATGTTTAAGAAGTTATGTAAGATTTTACATAGCCTCTTGAAAAAGGCATGCTTGCCTTCAAACCTGAAAATACAACTGTTATTAGTAAATGAAGTAAAGAGTGAGTAAAATGCCCCAAAAATGTTATTCACCTGAAGCACCAATGCTGCCGAAGGGGTCCGAACAAGAGAACTTGGGTTCTAAAATGAATTTCAAAATGCAATTTTGGTGTAGCTGCATTAGGGTAGCACTTCACAAACAAATCATGGTGCTTCTTGGTCATCCTACCCAAAAGATCAATGTCTTCCAAAGAAAACTCCATGGCCATTTGCAGGTTTAGTAAATCGAGACGGAGCATGTAACACTGAAGATTCTCCTTGCTGCAGAGGCTTTCAACACCTAATGAGAGGCCATCTTCTTTTAACAATGCAAATGGCAATACGTAAGCAAGAACAAGAGTTTCGGCAGCAGTTTGATGTAGAGCTTGTTGTTGGATGTGGCTGGCTTCTATGATTGAAGGACTGTTCATTCCAAAGAACACAGCATATTTTTGGATCCGTTCATTCACTACCTTTAGTTGATGCAATGATCAAGAAGCGAAACAATTTCCAACTTCAGAGTCCCATGGATAACATCATGCATTAGGTCCTGCGGAAAGCACTTAGTTACATCACAGTAAGGGATTTGCATAAAAACACTTCTATGGTTGACTCCATAAGCCACGGAAGGAGTCTTTGTTCCTGTTGGCCAATCTGAAGGTTTTTCTAAATATTTCTCGAGTTCTTTAATATGCTCTTCATGAGATTCTTTTGTTCGACAAGGGAAATCTTTTTCGGAAAAAGATTGGTAAACTTCTGGTTTGGTCCCCAAGCATTGGCGGCAAAGTAGGTCCGCAAAATGGCTTTCCTTGAAACCAGCCAGATTTGCTGAAGCAGGGTTATCTCCAGATGAGAAAAGGTGAATACCATGAAATGTTCTTTTCTTACCATTTATTGTGAAGGTAACACCTTCATCACTGCTTAGCTTAAGTATGCTGTCTATGTAATCTTCTAAGAAATTTTTAAAACCATATTTCTTCACAACTTCAGTTGGAGCACAAAATAAAAGATTAATTGCCCTGGTGTTGGATCACAGCTCTGGATACAGATTCAGTAGATTCCAGTAGAAAAATCTTCCATTTACTGGATTTGAACTTGCTGTATCATTCAGTTTCACATCGTCTACATAAGTCCCAAAAATTAATGTTCCGGGATATTTCTGCACAACTGGGTGATTACGGCAATAAAGTCCATCCAAGGGAGTAGCAAATCTATTTTCAATATGAGGCTTTGGATTGTCCACACAATGCAAAACTTCAGGTATGTTCAAAATCTTTTCCAGCAGAGACAGGAAGGGAACCACATACCCAAAATGAACTGGTATCATTTCCAATTTTCCATTTTTTCTCAGAACTTCCTTCTCTAGGAGCACAGTTTGCTTGGGGGCAGCCAGCCATTGTTTGGAGTCAAGATACTGAGCAAGGCAAGTTTCACTTTTGAGTCCCTCGAAAAAAGAGCTATGCCGGTACTGATTAAGGGTTCTGGAAATGTCCTCCAATGATATCATGCCTATAGGTTTCTTCCTGGCTAATTTACAAAACTGACTCTTTCAAAAAAAAAACAAAAAAAAAACACAATGTTTTAAAAAATATCCTTAGGCCTGTAGTTACAAATAAAAAATTGCAGCTACACAAACCTGAACTACGTCAAGAAAAACATCTAAGAGTTGATCGGAGCCCTTAACAACGGAATCGATTACAGTCTGAGTAGCGTTTTCATCATCCCGAAGATCAAATAGTAGCTCAGCTGCTTTGAATTGCAATTGTTCTTCAAGACAACTTCTGGGATCCACTGAAAAGCATATAACATAAGATAAGAATAGATTATGCAACTTGGAGAATAATCAAACAATATTCCATTGATCACACAACAGCTTTACTGACCTTGCAAGAGCAGTTGCTGCAAGTCATCTCCTTTCCAATCAGATGTATTTGTTTTAATAAAACCTAGTAAAAAAATAATCAAAATATTAAACTGTTAAAATAATTTAAAAATAATGAACATGTTTGGAAGCAATGAAAATTAAAATAAACATACCATGAGTATCTTTAAAGTGGGCATTCAATTCTTCAAAACTACCCAGTACTTTTCTGCAATCATGGCAGTCGAGCACCACTTGATGTTTGTCATCTGTGTGATAAATTGCAATGTGCTTCAATAGGTCGGTGTGAGAAGAAGTCGTGGACGAACAAAGTGGACACTGAGTAGACATGACTCTCTAATAAAAATAACAAACACAATTAGTTCATAACCTATACATGTCTGTAAGCAACAAAACATCATCAACACCACACGTACAAACCTTTATCAGAATAACGAAATAATCAGATCCATAGCTTCTAGGTATAACCTGTATACAACTACAACGTAATGAGAACGTCAAGAAACAACGAGATGTTACACGTAGGTTGAAAGTATGCTCCAGAGGTGTCTTGCCTACATATTCTATTCTCACCTGGTCTGGTTTACTTTCACCCTTCACCAGCGCGCGCTCAGGTGCCCCGGTCGGTGTGGCCAACATACACACCATGAGACAAAAAGAAATCTTAAAATATTCATTATTTCTTAGGAAAAATTTTCTATTGTTTGTATTTTATGTAACGATAAAATTTTTACTTTAAGAATCTGAAATCGTTTTATATAATTATATTCATAAGTCAGTTCAAGTCGGCTTTCGTTGTTTTGGTGTGACAATGTTGGTAGCAGCGGTGGTGGCGCTGCAGTCCTGGCGGACGTTGAGGTTTTGGTTTAAAAGTGAAAAAGTTAGTGTGTGTGAAGACAAAGAAAATGGCAAAAGGATTTTATCCTTCAGGTTTCGTCGATCCACGCAGGGAAATTCAAGATTTCATGACTAATGATGATACTGATGATGAGTCCAACGACTATTTAGGATTGAGAGCAAATAATATACAAGAGCTAGACTACTTGGTCAAATCTATTTTCCCATCAAAACAAAAAACAGTGAGAAAGCTTCAAATCGACTTACTGCAGGTTTAAACTAAGGCTAATTTACAGAATAATTTTTGTTTTCTTCAATTTGCAGTCAGTTGATGAGAGTTCTGCAGACAAAGGCATCGCAAAGAAGAGAAAATCAACACCAAAAAATGAACAGAAGCAGGTTGTGTGCATCCACCCTATTGTATACTGCCATCCTACCTATTTTCAGTACTTTACAAAGTTTTTTCCTTGTTCACAGATCACTGTGCCTTTGAGACGCTCAACGAGAGCTAAACATGCTGTTGACTATGTTGAATAACAGGAAAAGTAGCGATACAAATCGGCAACTTTGGCCCGTCCCGTACATTTATACATTCGTGAATTTCGCGAATGATGCACCTGCAGCGTCGCCCTCGCGGCGTCTTAGGTCAAAATGGATATCATTTTCGTCATCAGCACCCTCAAAAACATAAGAAACAACGTTAAACTCAAAAAAAAATTTTGGTCCCCCCGGGATTTGAACCTGGGTCCAAACTTCTCAGATTTGCTCGAAACCAGCACCGTTGGCTTTGTCTCGTCGCCCCGATTCCAAAAATACCCCTACATGCCCTTCTAGCTGTACCCGTTGCCGAGATCCTCCTCCAGCCCATGTAGACCATGATGCACCTGCAGCAGCGCCCCCGGGACTCGGATCGGATTTGCTGCCACCGAGCGGTTCTTAGGGTCACCCAAGGAGGCTGCATACCAAATTTGGTGAAGATCGGACAACGGGAAGTCCTCGGACGGACGGACGGACGAACGAACGCACGAACGAACGGACGCACAGCAAGCATCAGACTATATGCCCGTCCTCCGTATTTATTTTATAAATAATACGGGACGGGCCAAAAACCTGTAAGAAATATCACTAAAGAATCATCTGTACAGTCCTCACAGCTAAGCTCTGTAAGCAATCTTTTAAAGTGGAGCAAACCACATTGTTATACTTAATTAAAAGTAATTCATATGCATTTCCTTATATTTTGTTGTTGGTCTCTTTTTTGTACAGGAAAGCATTTTATCTGCTACCATTGCCAAAGTATCACTAGTTAATTATGACAGTTCAGATGGAATATCAGATGCAGAAACCATTGTTGTAAGTACGAACATTAAACTCATGTAGTGACAAAGATAACAATTCCAATTCCTTCATAAGTTCTTATAAACATCTGTTGTCTCTCTCAGTATGAGCCCGATTCCACTCCCTCGTGCTCTCAACTTGGCAACAGCAGAGATGTCGATGATGTTTATGATTTCAACAAGTCAATAGATCAGGGAGGCGACAGCGAGGTAGAGAAATCAGACAGCAATGAAATTATAACAAAAAAAACTGCTTATTTGAATTAGATTTACTGGAAGCAATAAAATATATTACCAGCATGTTTTTAACAGGATTGTGTCTCGGAAAGCTCTGAACGTCAGGACAGTGACAGCTCTCATCATACAACAACATCAGAGAAACACCTTAATGTAAATTTTATTAAAACAAGTGATTTATTAAAATGGATTGTATGGAAACAATTAATTGTTATTAACATTTTTTTTTAACTGTACAGAATAGCATATTTGATCTATCTGACTCAGATAAGGTGAGTTGCTGTTCCTTTTTTCCTTTTCTTTTGTATGTTTCGTTTCCAAACTGAATAATTATTTTGTGAATCTCATGACAGGAAAATGAACCACCCAAAAAGAAACGCCGGAAAGCTCAGAGGGTAAGTTTTTCATATAAGTCAATAAAAACATTTAATTATTATTTTAACAGGAAATTCACTAATTTTTACTATTTTAATTTAGAAAAGAAGACTCATAGGACAAATAATTACTTCCCAAAATGCTCTTCCCCCTCTATCTCAAAATTTGCACCAAAAGCTACTTCAAGGGATTATAGATAGAGAAATGCTGAACAAAGAAGTTAAGGCTTATGTAGAGCAAGTCACAGGTGATTTGTATCCGACCAAAAAAGAATACAACTACTTATGTTCAGCTCTTGTCAGAGCTTACCCAGTCCTTGGGGACATTGATGACCCTGAAGGATATGTGAGTACACATAAGTCAAACAAATGACTTAATTTGGAACAATTCTTTCTTTTCTTTTCTATTTGACAGGCTGATTTGAAATTTAAAATTAGAAATTCCATATCAAGTGAGAGGAGTTACAGAATCAATGGCATACCTTCAAGGAACAGGGTGCCAAAAACGTCTGACAGGTACGTATATACTTAAACTAGACAAGGTAGGTTTACGCCAGACCGTGTCTTGTCGTAACAGGCTTCGCGATGCTGCGCCAGTTACGACAATCCACGCCTGGCGTTACACCTACCTTGGCCTGCGGCGCCTCCCTGCTTGCCTTCGGCAAGCTATCTCAAGGATTTTTGAAGCATTGAGTAATGCACCACGTGAAATCTGCAATAAAATTTTTTATTCGGTCGATCCCCTTTTTTAAAGATCCTAATTCGGCCAACTAATGAAGTCGGGCTCCGAGACCCCCCGTCCGACCCCTCTTTGAAAAGGTCTTGCCGAGACCTATCGAAATCTGCAATAAAATTTTTAGTCGGTCGATCCCCTTTTATCAAGATCCTGATTCGGCCAACTAATGAAGTCGGGCTCCTAGACCCCCCTTCCGACCCCTCTTTGAAAATGTCTTGCCGAGACCTATCGAAATCTGCAATAAAATTTTTTAGTCGGTCGACCCCCTTTTTTGAAGATGAAGGGTTGAAGTTGATTATGTTAGTAAATTCGGGCCGAGGTAGGCAATTCGCAGTTAAAAGTTTGGTCAGGGGTTGAAATTGATTTCATCTTCGTCATCAGGAACTTCAAAAACATAAGAAACCATGTAAAAATGTCTCTAAAATATAAAGTCACTTAAAAGTTGCACTTTTTCTGCCGTTTTTTTAGTGTTTTTTCGTTAGTACGACTGAATGGAATGAGATAGAAAGCTGAATTTTTGCGTGTGGCGAGCCAAGGATATACCTAACAACCCTGCAAAATCTCGTCTCGATCGGCCAAGCCGTTTGGGAGGAGTAGTGCGGACACACACACAGACAGACAGACAGACAGAAAAAGTTTTTCAACCCCAGTGAAGTAACTGGCTTCGCTAATCGCTCAGCCAAAAACAACCAGTCAAGTTGCTCAGCGATAAATACAAAAGATTTCTGGTTTAACCTCTGTTTAGTGAAACATCAACGATCAGAAGTGGCAACGAAGAGCACATCTTGGCATTACAGCAGCCAATAATTGATCTAGAAAGAACAAAGTATCTCATTGAGGAAACGTTGCACACTCGCCTAGAACAGGGCAATGCTGATGAAAGGATTGCAAAATATCCTCACTACAAAAATGGTGAAATGGTATGGATAAAATGGAACATTGCGTCTGTGAATATTAATCAAATATAATCGTCATCCTCACTGCCATGGGTACAACTGTGATTTTCTAGCTCCTTCATGAACATGCATTAATCAGTACAAAGAACTTGGATGAAATCTTAAATAGAGCCACTGCCTTGCTGGACAAACTGGGTCTCAATGGCAAAACACTTGAGCAGCAGCTAGTAGAAATAAACAAGATTCAAAAGGAGTTGATTCCCAAAGCCCTCAAGAAGAAAAAATTGAAGTCTGCCTTAGTGTGCAAAGATGTATGGAAAATTAAAATCCCAGTTTTAAAAATGTTATGCACTCAAATGAAAGATTACTTCTGTTTACAATTCTGTTGCAGGCGCGTCAAGTTTATGGGGATGTAGAAGCCCTTTCAACCGGCCATGAAGAACAAGCCCCATTTGTTGTCATTGTTATTGATTCAAATCAACAAGGGCGGAGGATAATGAGCAAAGCACTCTTAATATACAAGAAGGGTGTCGTTTCCCAACTTGACCATCCAACATTACCCCAAACGCTCGCATTTCTACTGGGATCATATTTTACCTTTGACCTCAAGTATCCTCCAGCATATGAAAGTTTCTTAAGGCTGCTGGAGAAACAACTACATGGAGCTCTCAGTGCTAACACAAGCAACTCTCGGGCAAAGAAAGAATATTACACTTTTGTGAAAAAGTTAAACCTCCAAACATAACTGATTGATAAATTAAGAATGATCAAATTGAGTTCACGAATGAACAAAGATTATAGTGAGATTATAATGAGCAAAGATTGTAAAGAAAGAAACAAATCAATGAGGGAATTAAGAAGTTCAAATCAACCGAATTTATGAAAAGGCTACCAAAGATGTTTATTTTTATTTATGGATTAAGTTAAACAAAAACATTTATTAGGTTTATCAGAGTTTAATTTTATTACTAAAGAAAGAAAAGTTGGAGCCATCATTGAATTGAATCATATTTCTTGTTAAAGTATTTTGTACCTTTACCCTAGTCTAATTAAGTAAATCTGACCAAGTGATTCACTGCTCTTTTGTTCTTTATTTACCTCACTTCACACAAAACCAATGGGCTGAATCAGGTGACTAAATTCAAATTTACACATGTGAGAAGCAAACTTTTGAAATAAGACATCTTCTTGTCAGTACTTGTTGGGAACAAATATTCACCGGTGAGCAAAGCGTCACATCTGGCCGTTACATGTAGAATTCCTGTGAACAAGAGCAAAGCCACTTTTAGAAACCGGTCAAGGCAAGAAACAAACAGAACAAAAGAGAAAGGCAGCCCTCAAGTTTGTAAGTGATACAGAAAATTTAAGGAAGGATTTACCAGTGGTGAAGACTTTTGACAGCACACTAAGCAGTGCGAGCAGTTGGTTATCGCCCAGAATCCATCCTGTGTGAACTAGGTCTGGGCAGTAATTCACAGGAAAGGTGAGGGGTTGCTGTTGATTCCGTTCTTCAGTTTGATGAGGCAGTCATCGCTCTTGGATCCTGGGATAATCCCTTGATGACAAACCTCAGTCCCCTTACAGGGTTCCGACTCCAACACAACCTGTTGACATACAAGATAATTGAGATTACTCAAACCAACACCAGGGGCTTCAACAGGGGGAAATTGAAAGCTTCTAACAATGCTAACTGGCAAAAGTTCGTGTGCCACAGTACTAGGGGAAAAAGAAGGCTTGGGATTCAGGTTAGCAACAGGTTTGCATTGATGGCATGGCAGCCAAAGTGGAAACAAAATGCGAGAGACCGCGATGGGGACCACAGGACTCGAGAAAGACGAAAGCTTGGTCCAGAAACGCAGCCCTTGAGCCGCAATCATTTCGGAAAAGGGCAGACACAACAAGAGAAAAAAGTCTGTCCATTTTGTCAACGAATAACAGCAGAGGACGCTCGAGAAGTGAAATGGTACGGTCTCCGCCGGCGGCGGGTAAGTCAAGACAGTGTGTGGCAAGGCACTAATTTCGGTTTTAAGAGACAAAGCAGAGCTGCTCATTGAAACTTCACTCAAAAGCGTGCATACAAAGACGAAACAATTAGTGCTAGATTCCTCAGGTAGGACTCTCCTGGACTCACCGAGCAGAAGACGCACGCCGCACTGCGCATAGTGCTAGCTTTCGCCTATTGGCACTCGGTTTGCCAAAACAAGAAACAAATGACGACGCAGGACGCAGGTTTAGTTCAAAGTGAAAATAAACATCATGGATGCCCTATCACGAAGCACAACCGCTCGTCAATTGCAGAGGAGGATGAAGCATTTCTTTCTCGTTTCAGTGTGGCAGTGTGTTTTAACGACAGACAATCTATTTTCAAAGTTACTTTTTCGTGCTGTGACAGTCACCAACCACTGTCGACCAATTGTCCATGAAAAAAACCAGTCAGTACCCTAACCGTTTTGCCCAGCCCAGCCTAGCCCCCTCTTGAGACTCAGCTCTGAGGCGCCGTTTATTTTACCTTGGATCTGTTGAAATGGAAGAGTGGCAGCTGTTTCTGTGATTCACGAACTCCCAGAGAACTGCTGCAATGCCCCGGTGAGTGTTGGTTTTGTGTGCAAGTCACAATATTTCATCACAAGTACAAAAAAATCAGTTCAGATGAGGGCCTTATCTCTTTGGCCGGCTTCTCAGATCATGGGGGAGAGACTTTACCTTGATGGTATGCTTGAAAGTGTCGGTGGAACAAATTTTAAAGGAGTTTTCTTATATTTTCATCTACCAATTAGTAATCGCCACTGTCACGTTCAAACAAATGTGATCTGTGTCACGTTGATTTAAGCGAGATCCTTATTGCGTTCCAATGAACGTGACACCTTGGCTGCTGCTTTTGTCACGCTCTACCAAGCGTTGCCCTGGAATCTAATCTGTCACGTTCTCAATGATGTGAATTTTCACATTGCCAGGAACGTGACACTTTTCACATTCTAAGGAACGTGACGTCACGATTCTGGAATGAGAGTGAAAAGTACAACAGGGATTGTAGAAAGTACAACGAGAATTGTACAAACCACAACGAGGCCTGGACTGCACAGCACTCGTCATGCAGGTTCCATTGTACTTTGTACAACAATTGTACAACAATTGTTGTACTTTGAAAGTACAATAAATTCCTGATAAAAAATTTGCCAGTAATTTGTGTACTTTCGTTGTGGTCTTTTCTTGCAGTGTACCAAAATTTAACGGCATCATCTCTATGCAATAGGAGAAGGTCCGTTAAAAGGAAAATTTGATGCGATGAAAATTGGAACGTCAATGCTAGAATAAAGCGAAAAACAGCAAAATTAGGAGAAAAATAACCGATTTGAACAAAAGCGCTCAACTAAAAAATGCTCGGAATACTTCATTTTCGACTTCTGAGCTGCTAAAACTATTTTTCCAATGAAAAAAAATAGGGTATATGAAAATAAAAACAACCGTACAATTGTTTTTTGCACTTTGAGCAGTGCACTTTACAGGCGATCGGCGCAAAAACTGGTCAATTTGGCCCGCTTTTGATATGTTTTCCCCTTGCGCTGCGGTTTGCGGACGAATGCGGAAAAGTTATCATCAGGGCATCTTAATATACATGTAAGGGAAGCGCCTCGCACCAATAACTCCGTGCCACCGAGTGCCCCCGATGTCCGAAACTCAAACAGTGTGTTTTTTAATGTTTTGAACGCATTTGTAGCAAAAACCCGCAACCGTGGGCCAAAACACGAACGCAATATTGCGCTGGGCGCTGCTTTCCTTTGTCTTATGATGATTCAAAAAGAAATACACGCCAGCATACCAGTAGCATCGCCCTCCTTGGAAAAATAGGAGTCGGAAACATTTAAGACTAGGGGTACGCGCCGTTTAGTTTGGGCGCGTAGTAGGCGAGCGATGCGACCGAGCATATTCTTATGAAAGCACTTCGGCACTCAAAAATATTACACGCATTGTAAAAGACTGGGATTGTTCCTGAATAGTGCCACGCTCGTTGCCTCCTTGATGACAGCTTTCGAATTTGTCTGAATTGATTGTCTCATGTTACGTGCGGGAGAGGCCCCCCCCCCCCACCTTCTCAGTTTGGGGAAGTACTACGGTCGTTCAACAACTCGACTACGTATGAAATTTTGGTTCAAAATGGGCCAAAATGTAAAGTATAGGTCTGGGGTGGAATTTGAAGTCGTTTTCGTGATCAGTACACTAAAAACTGCAGGAAACAATGTACAACTCGATAACGAAATTTTGGTCCAAAATTGGCCAATATTGGGTAAAGAAAAGGTCTGGGGTGAGATTGGATGTCATTTTCGTGATCAGCACACCAAAAACTGCAGGAAATAATGTAAAACTCGAATATAAAATTTTGGTCCAAAATTGGCCAATATTGGGTAAAGAAAAGGTCTGGGGTGAGATTGGATGTCATTTTCGTGATCAGCACACCAAAAACTGCAGGAAATAATGTAAAACTCGATAACGAAATTTTGGTCCAAAATTGGCCAATATTGGGTTAAGTATAGGTCTGGGGTGAAATTTGAAGTCAGTTTCGTGATCAGCACACCAAAAACTGCAGGAAACAAAGTAAAACTCGACTATGAAATTTTGGTCCAAAATGAGCCAATTTTAGGTGCAGTACATATAGACCTGGGGTAAAATCGTATGTTAATGAGCTGCTCTGGTGCCACCAACCCTAACACTGTTACTCAGTCGAGGAACACAAATGCTTGAGTCACCGTTCGATATCTTTTCTTAATGAAACTTGCGAATACGCAATGTTATTGGTAATTCCTGAAAGCGTTTTATCTTCCTTTTATTTTTAACTAGTAGTCTATTTAATAATATTGATTACATTATTTTATCATAGTTAAAATAAAGAGGAACAGTTAGGCAGGCTGTTTGGTACCAGTTTACGAGAAGACCTATAGTCAGATCCAATGAATCGTCTCATCAAATCCAATGTCAAAGCCACATGTTGCTGAACAAAGTTGATCTTATTCGTAAATGAGTCTTAATGTGATACTTTATCTTTGAAGTAAAGATACAGCTCAGCATAAATATTGATCTCATTTTCTGTGTTAATTGGAAAGGCAGCCAGTTTAAACAAATGACCAACACTGAGTATCAGTCGTAGCAGACAATGTATGACACAGTTGAAGGAATCGTCTCCTTAAATCCAATGATCTATTCACTCATCGCTCAAAACCTAAATCACTTCACTGAATATGATGTCTATGGCAAAACCAGCTATGGCAAAACCACTCACTCAACCATACAATTGAAAAAAATAAAGGTTCCATTTAGCAAAGATTAATGTCTGGTTTCAAAAGAATATATTTATGTATTTCCCAATTTTATTAAATAAGTAAACAACTAAAAAAGGAATCTTCTGAGAGAAATAAGCAAGTACAGACTCACTAAGTATGAAAGGCAAACAATCATTTATCTTGCAATTCTCAAAAACACTGCACTGACCTGGGTAAGATTCCCCTCTGGCGGGGGAAGGGGAGGGGGACAAAACGCGTAATCATTTTCAATTTCATTTTCCTTATTTCACTGCATTGACACTCCGGAGATGTTTCAATCATTCTATAATGTTGAAAAACTATCACCGAACTCAGTTTTTAACCCTTCTGCTCTTTATCTTGTTTAATTTGCTTCAGTTCCGTATTTGAGAGCCGCGGCCGCAGGTATGAAAAATTGGTAACTGCTGCCAACCTAACAACGCTAATAACCTTATTCAAAAAGATGTTTTTAATATTTCAAACGATACTAATTGTTTATCTGAGATAAACTCCCCCTGTGGGAGATTTGGGCGATGTTTTGTGCAAAGTTTGGAAACTACGTGTGTTGCAGTTGCTGAGAAACATGAGTGAGTACATACAGAGAGACAGACAGACAGACAGACAGAGAGACAAACAGACACACGACCAGTCGCTTTTTGGTGCGCCCAAACACGGCATGGGCTCGCGATCGCTCGCCAAAAATTAGGTGAATTTAATCAAAATACAGAAGACTAAAATCAAACCCATCCTAGTGGCTCCCAGAGTCATATAAAAATCTATAAACGTCATTTTATGTTGTATTGGAGTATTATAGTCCGTTTTCACCCCTCAGGTCGCTCCGAGGACAGTTTTGAAAAATCGATTTCTTCCCCCTAAAACAGGATTTTAAACCACTGTGGAGTGGCCCTCCTCCCGCAGAAAAGGTTCTGAAAACAACGAACAGCTCTGGCGGACCGAAACGGAAACCTAAGTCGTCGTTCGCTGAGCCTTCTGAGGCAGACAAGGTGGGCAACCTCTTCGACAAGGCTGCGTCCTTGGTGGCATGCGTTTCTATAGGATGCCGTCGCGTGGCTGCTCGACTTTCGAACTGTGTCAATGCTCAAATTATTTGCATTCAGACATGACGTGAAGGAACGTAACCTAACCTTACTTTCAAGTCAGGACTTGTCTTTTTTCAATGGGGCCTTTTGGTGGGCATCTCCCCTGCGCGGCACTGTTTGAATTCTCGCGCCACTGTTGTGCACTGAGAAAACCTTACAAACTATTTCGGGCCTTACAAAGAAAAGTAGTTTGTATAACAAAGTATTTTGAGCATACATAAGCTTACGAAGAAAATACTTCGTAATTTACAAACTATTTCTTCGTATAACAAAGTATTTTTGTTTGTTATATGTATGCTCAAAATACTTCGTAAGGTTTTAAGAGTGTGGTCGCGCCGCCAGCCGTCCGTGCCGTGGTGAGCCGCGCGCCGCGCTGTGGTGCGCGCCATCTCTCGGTGAGTGTGTGTACTTCGTCGCCGCCACATTTGCATAAGGGAAGTACGTGCTCGCTGCCGGCGGCAGGTCGAGGCGCCCCCCCCCCCCCCCTCCACTCGCACCTCCGTGACCGTGGCGTGCCGAGGGAATCCCTCGCACAGTGTGTCACCACTTTTTCGTGGGTCTCACGTTCGGTTCAAGTCCTGTTCAGTGCCTTTTTTTATTTTTTTTTGGTGTTTTTTTTGTTATATTAGTTTTTAAGGTTTTGCATTATATTAGTTTTTTTTGGGTTTTTTTTTGGTGATTTTTTTGAGAAAAGAAAGGGTGTCTTAGTGTCTGAGCCTGGCGGTTGCTGGCAAAGTGGAATTCAAGCCAGAGTGCAAGGCGACGGGCATTCTGTGCCGCGCATGAGAAGTTGTGAACTCCCCAGTGCTCCTCATTGGGGCATACTGACCACAGCTCTGGAAGGTGGCTGAGCTTCGGGCATCCGTATGACTCAAGGTTGATTATCTCCTTGTCGGGGAGGAGGGCCTGTAGTAGGCGTTTTTTTTCCTCGCCCTTTACGTAGAGAACACTGTATATCGCTGTTAGTTTCATGAGTGTGTCTAACAGTGTGGGGTACGGCTTCAGCCCGGTCTTCCAGTGAAGGCCGTGAACTTGGCCGGTCACGTAAGCGTTTTGTGCCCTGTACCTGGTTGGCACCTCTTGTTCTGGGTAGGGTGGCATGAAGGTGGTCGTCGCACCGTACTCCCCGCTTCGTGTTGGTTTGAAAACGGCGAACTCCTTCACCACCCACTGGCCATGCCGCCCGCGAAGGAGCTGCATGTCACTGCAGGCATAAGACATATTGATGTGTGGCAAAGAAAGCGAAAGAGAGTGTGTGAAACGACGAGGTGCTGTTGCACTGTGCACGTTGAGTGAACGACGGATGCTCCCCTGGCTCGCGCGCGTCAATTTATGGTTTGGCCGCCGCGACAGCAGCGATGCCTATGTTCGCCCTGCGGCGGACGCTGGAACTGCGGGGTGCGCTACCCCGCGCGCTGGCGCTGCCCGCGCCCCTAGCGGCGAACTTCGGCAACTCGCCCACCCTAGGATCAATGGATTGATTGATTGATTTTTTCATTCAATGACATGCTGTGGCTATCGAGTGACTCTGCCTCGTCAAAAGGTGTCCATCACGCATCATTTTCGGTCAAGAAACGCGCGAGTATCATGCAAATCACTATGTATCGGCCTAGCAGACGACGGATGTTTTCGCGCGCTCTCCCTGGGGCAGTGAGAGGGCGGCTTGAAGGCGTCGTCGCGAGAGTTGCCTGTCGCCTCCTGTCGCGGCGTCCGTCCGTCTATTTTCTCGGCTTGTCGACGTTCTTTTTTAACGGGATGGAGCAGCTCGCGCGTGATCTGGAGCTTAGCTCCAGCTTATCTTCGATGAGTCTGGACGTGTCTGGAGTGCTGATGGACGAAAATTCTGTGGTAAGTACTCTTTTCTTCTCCGAGTCTTGAAAGTGTGTTGCGTGAAATTTGAGTCCAGAAAGTCTATGTGTCAGGTTAACCTATTTCGTCCCCGTGTTTTCCATGACGTCGCTCCTCTTTTTTGGCTCGGCATGTTCAAATCAGTGTCCTCTGGTGCAATTTATTTCATTCCGTGTTCATACAATCTTGTCGGTTTTCGTGTTTAATCTTTTGTTCGGGTTGTTGTCATTCTCTGATCGCGTCCGTTTCGGCCTCTTTATTGTGCGCGTGTGTGCGTTACGTTGTCTCGGCTTTCGTCACTTCATGCCAAGTCCTGTTCCTCTTGAACGTTTTAACGCCGCCGGCAGGCTGCAACAGGTCGTCCTGTTCGGCGAATCGCGCGCCGATTCCCGGAACACGCGCCGGGCCGTGGCGAGCCCTGCCTTTGTTGTGACTCGGCCACCAGGGACCTGGTGCTTTCGTTGATCAAATTCTTGTTAAAATCAAACGAATTTCTTGTCCGCGGCGCTGTCCCGAACTATTATCTGTCTCACAAAAGTCTCTGAATCACGCTGTATTCCTTAAATCGCGGCCGTCCTAACCTCGTCTCTGACTTGACTCGTGTGTGCGCGCGGCGCGGCGGGGAGGGACCGGGCATAATTCACGTCCTTTGTTTTTCAACTCTCTCGTTTTTTCAGCCTGATGATGTTGAGGCCACCAGGCCCCTCACCCCCCCAGCCCCTGGTGTAGGGTATGAGGTGGAAATTTATGCCGACGCCGAGGCCCCCGCCGACGAAGTAGCCGACGCCGAGGCCCCCGCCGACGAAGTAGCCCCCGCCGTGGCCCCCGCCGAGGCCGCCCCGGCGAGGTGGTGCTCCTGCAGGCTTGGCTCCAGCTCCTCCCTGACGGGGAGCTGCAGGACGCACAGGTGGGGCGGCCCCAGGGGCGCAGCACCCCTGAGCATGTAAGTAAATTTATTCAGCTCGTTTAAGTTCTGTTTTTTTGTTTTTAAATTTTGAGTGCTGTGAGTGATTTTTTTCAGGTCACTGTCTGGGACAGGGTGGGTGTAGTGTGAAGGTGGAGGATGTGTCGTGGGCGAGCCTGCCGTCCCTGGGCACCCCGTCGCCCCGCCGGAACGCCCTGCCCGAACCCTTCTCCTGGAGGCACCCCGCCAGGACCCCACCCCAACCCGTGGAGGAGGGGCCAGGACTCCCTGTCCCCACTCGCCCCCTCAACCCCGGAAAATATGTGAGTTCTGATAACGATTCAAGTTTCCGAAGTGGGCTCTGTTTTATTGAAGACTTATTTTTGGACTTAGCATGCTCTAATCTTTCTTTGAGTCCAAGTCTCAGTCCCTCTGACATCATTCCAGTCAAAATTTATTTATTATTTTAATGAGATACATGTGTTTTTTACCAAGTAGCTGTTGACTCTATAGTGAAGTAAAATGTCTCACTGCATGCAACTGTTGTTGTCAAACTCATTGGATCAGCTTTTGTTTTACTTAAGAACAGCTCCCTTTAAAGTAACGTTGAGAAATTTTGAGTACAAGTCACTTATTTTTTCAGTGTAGGTTCTGCGCTGCTTTAGCTTCGGAAACTTGACTTAAGTCTGAATAGAAGTCCAATTCAGTTATCTTATGCCTTCTGCAGTCTTGCATTCCCTGTCCTTATTCATCTCTTATGATCCCAGGCTAAATTGATTCTAATTTTTTTTTTTTTTTTTTTTTTTTTTTTTTTTTTTTAAATGGGCTTTGGGTGTTTACAGTGTATTTTAGTAAATGAAACATTTTCAACTAAATTCAAAATGATTTGAGACTTCAATGGTGTGAGGAAACCTTTATTATGATGTTAACTCTATGCAAAACAAAAATATTTCACCCGTGAAACCCAACTTATACATGTGACATACATATTCCATGCATGTGACATGTATGTGACCATTTTGTGCATGCATGTCACATACATTTACGTATGTTACACATATATGACTTCATACAGTTGACATACATATTCAAAGTAACCTAATGTATGTACTCCATGCATGTGGCGTCGCTGTCTATGCAGCATACATGACCCTCATACACATACATGTCATCCTGCCACTTGCATGTCAAATGTAAGTGGCATGTGTGTGCCGTCAGTGATCAACATGCATGTCAAAGTCGCATGTGTGTCATGGTGTCATGTAGGTGAAAGGAACATACATACATGAGACATATATGACTTTTTTAGCACATACATGCGTTTGGAAGAGGCCACATGTATGTGGACGTGGCATGCATGCGGCATACATGTTACATGGTAGTGGAAGGAGACGAAATTTTTCTAAGTCGAGGGTGTATGTGCCATACATGGCAAACGTAAGTCGAATGTATGGCACACGGCGACGGCAGATAGTCATCCAAACGGTACAGCCTCCTCTCCAATAAGAAGCGTAGCACAGGAGGGAAGGGGACCGGATGGTAATGTGAAGGTTGATGGTTCAGATCCTCGCGCCCATTTACCTTTTTCTCACTCTTTTGTAATGTCATCCCTAATAATATCCCTTATTTATATCAAACATTAAGTTCTTGATCAAACATTTGATTAATTTGAATCATTTTTGAACCTTATAACAAGGTAGGTTTACGCCAGACCGTGTCTTGTCGTAACAGGTTTCGCGATGCTGCGCCAGTTACGACAATCCACGCCTGGCGTTACACCTACCTTGGCCTGCGGCGCTTCCCTGCTTGCCTTCGGCAAGCTGTCTCAAGGATTTTTGAGGCATTGAATAATGCACCACGTGAAATCTGCAATAAAATTTTTTAGTCGGTCGATCCCCTTTTTTCAAGATTCTGATTAGGCCAACTGATGAAGTCGGGCTCCTAGACCCCCTTTCCGACCCCTCTTTGGAAAGGTCTTGCCGAGACCTATCGAAATCTGCAATAAATTTTTTAGTCGGTCGACCCCCTTATTTCAAGATTAAGGGTCAAAGTTGACTATGTTAGTAAATTCGGGCCGAGGTAGCCAATTCGCAGTTAAAACTAAGGTCAGGGGTAGAAATTGATTTCATTTTAGTCATTAGCACCTTCAAAAACATACGAAATCATGTAAAAATTTTTACATGATTTCGTATGTTTTTGAAGGTGCTAATGACTAAAATGAAATCAATTTCTACCCCTGATCAAACTTTTACCAGCGAATTGGCTACCTCGGCCCGAATTTACTAACATAGTCAACTTTGACCCTTAATCTTGAAAAAAGGGGGTCGACCGACTAAAAAATTTTATTGCAGATTTCGATAGGTCTCGGCAAGACCTTTTCAAAGAGGGGTCGGAAGGGTGGTCTAGAAGCCCGACTTCATCAGTTGGCCGAATCAGGATTTTGAGAAAAGGGGGTCGACCGACTATAAATTTAATTGCAGATTTCGATAGGTCTCGGCAAGACCTTTTCAAGGAGGGGTCGGAAGGGGGGTCTGTGAGGCCGCCTTCATGTATTGTGAAAATTGGTGCAACGACCATGTTTTGCACATTAACTTTGGTACAGTGAGAACACAAAAGCGGGCCTCAGTCCTGATGTTAAATCAATAAGTTTGCGTGTTACCTCCACGGTGTGTGAGGTGCGAGGACCGAAGGCCCGAGAGACGGCCTCCGATTGGGCCTAGCCAGGTCTGGTGCGAGGGCCGAAGAAGGCCCGAGAAGAATCCGCCGGCAGGCCAAGCTGGTACCGGCCCCTGTCGAACTGAATTGCCGGCGCGGCGAAGCGGAGCTGCCTACTCGGTTCGACGGAAGGGCGCGCCCTAGCTAGTATACTACGACCAATTATCACGTAGTGCACTACTCATAGCCTCAATGATCCCTTAAAACAGCTTGCCGAAGGCAAGCAGGAAGCGCCGCAGGCCAAGGTAGGTGTAACGCCAGGCGTGGATTGTCGAAACTGGCGCAGCATCGCGAAGCCTGTTACGACAAGACACGGTCTGGCGTAAACCTACCTTGTTTATCTATGTGCCATACATGCGCAATACGTGGCACATGCATGTGACAGGCGAATGCACATCCATACATCCATACGTGACCCATAGATAGGGTCATGCCCATGCCCATTCGTATGTGGCTCACGACGGTGACATGCATGTGGCTTAAAGGTGACATACATGCAACATGCATGCCACATGCATGCCCAAAGTGTATGTAACATGCATGTGTTACATGTATGTTGACTTGCATTGCACGGGTTGGGTTTCACGGGCATGAGAATCAATAATAACTTGTTCAAATTAAATTAAGCGAACCATGTTCACTCAGTCGCAGTTGTGAAATATTTTCATTTCCCAATATCTTTTTGCAATGGCCTTCCACACTGTGAGTTTTACTTTTAAATCCAAGTGTGAACTACTCTGGCATGAGTTTTAGCTAGATAGACAAAAATATTTGGAAAAAAAGTTCTGTTTTTACCCTTAACAGAGTGGTATAGGTATGAATACTTTTTTATCTTATTGAATGTTTGTATGACCACCATTCTTGTTGGAATAGCTTTCTTTTACTTCAGAGTAACTCTCTTTAACATGCCATGGTGACATGTTGAGTCCAAGTCATCAATTTTGCTATACTTGTTCTTCGGTTTTTGTTACCGAAGTGGCTCGGTATATGATAGAGGTCTATAAAAATTCTCCCATTCCATCTGTTGTCTTTTTATCATAGCCTAAGTCATTCTGACATAAATCTAATGAAAACTAGTTTTCAATTTTTTGAAAAAAGTTGACTTTTTATGTAGTTTAGTTGTTGATGTTGAAGCATATTTTCATTCCTTAATATCTTTTGGCAGACACTTTGCAGTCTATCGATTTTACTTTTAAATCATGCCCTGAGCCACTTTAACATGAGTTTAAGCTAGATTGACAAAAACATATAGAAAAATAGATGAGTTTTTGGTCTTTGTAACATTTCATAGGTAATGCAAACTATTATGTTATGGAATGGTTGAATGTCCAGAATTCTTAATCATGAGGTTTGTTTTCTGTTCTGAGCTACTCTCTGCAAAGAAATATCAACTCATTTTATCTTTACAAATTGTCTTAGAGATTTTAGAGCCGAGGCAGGATGTAATTGAGTTGGAGGCTGAAATGAGTTCTCACATTTCTTCTGTTGTCTTTTTATTCAAGCCTGAGTCCTTCTGACATGAATCTTATAAAAATTAATTTTGAATTTCATCAAAAAAGTTGGGTTTTTAGTTAAGTAGTTGGTGAATATAATTTATTCACTGTATGCCTATGTGTGGCTGTCAACTCTTTTAAGAAGCATCAGATTGAGTCTCCAAATAATTTTTAAGGGGGGTGGGGCCTTGTTAGAGTGGGCTCCCCTGCTCGCCAGTGTTTGATTTTTTTGTGTTTATGTCTGGTTATATTAGTTTTTTTTGGGTTTTGTGTTATTGGCTGAGCGATTAGCAAAGCCAGTTACTCCAGTGGGGTTGAAAAGTTTTGTCTGTCTGTCTGTGTGTCCGCACTTCTCCTCCTGAACGGCTCGGCCGATCTGGCTGAGATTTTGCAGGGTTATTAGGTATGTCCTTGGCTCGCCACACGCAAAAATTCAGCTTTCTATCTCATTCCATTCAGTCGTACTAACGAAAAAACACTAAAAAAACGGCAGAAAAAGTGCAACTTTTTAGTGACTTTATATTTTAGAGACATTCTTACATGGTTTCCTATGTTTTTGAAGTTCCTGATGACGAAAATGAAATCAATTTCGACCCCTGACCAAACTTTTAACTGCGAATTGGCTATCTCGGCCCGAATTTACTAACATAATCAACTTCGACCCTTCATCTTGAAAAAAAGGGGTCGACCGACTAAATTTTTTTATTGCAGATTTCGATAGGTCTCGGCAAGACCTTTTCAAAGAGGGGTCGGAAGGGGGGTCTAGGAGCCCGACTTCATTAGTTAGCCGAATCAGGATCTTGAAAAAAGGGGATCGACCGACTAAAAAATTTCATTGCAGATTTCGATAGGTCTCGGCAAGACCCGTTCAAAGAGGGGTCGGAAGGGGGGTCTAGGAGCCCGACTTCATTAGTTGGCCGAATCAGGATCTTGAAAAACAGGGATCGACCGACTAAAAATTTTTATTGCGGATTTCGACAGGTCTCGGCAAGACCTTTTCAAAGAGGGGTCGGAAGGGGGGTCTAGGAGCCCGACCTTATCAGTTTGCCGAATCAGGATCTTGAAAAAAGGGGATCGACCGACTAAAAAATTTTATTGCAGATTTGACGTGGTGCATTACTCAATGCCTCAAAAATCCTTGAGACAGCTTGCCGAAGGCAAGCAGGGAAGCGCCGCAGGCCAAGGTAGGTGTAACGCCAGGCGTGGATTGTCGTAACTGGCGCAGCATCGCGAAGCCTGTTACGACAAGACACGGTATGGCGTAAACCTACCTTGTATTAGTTGGTAGGGTTTTGTATTATAATAGTTTTTTTGTTGTTTTCTGTTTTTTAAGGGGCAAGTGAATGTGGAACAAGGAGAGGACGAACAGGAACAAGGAGAGGACGAACAGGTGGAAGGAGTGGGGGAAGAAGAAGAGAAAGAAGAGGGTGAATGTTCAACTTCGCAAGATGATGATGACTTGGATGCTTATGCAAACATTATTTTGTTTTAATTTGTTTTGTTTTTTAATTTTTGTAATTTTTTGATGTTTTTGTACATTTTTGTATTTTTTATCAATAATCATGACTTTGCATTAAAATGCCCAATCATGACTTTGCATTAAAATGCTCTTACTTTACCCTGTGTTTTTCTTTTCACTCCTCCAACCTGGTTATCAAGTGGGCCAGATGGTAGTTGATGAGCTCCAACTTGAGCGTCTCAGGAAAAGGGTAGGCTTGGCTAAAAGCTTGCTCAACCTGAGTGTCTGTGGGGTCTTTGATGTTGTTCTGAGTACAGTAATTCTTGGCTGACTGCAGAAATGGAGCCCACAGAGTCTGGTCTTGCTGAGCTATGTGGTTGATGTGGCTCAGTCTGATTTTGAAGAGGGGCATGGATTTGTGGAGCATCAACAAGGACGACTCAGGCAGACATATGGTGATGTTAGGGGCTTGCTTTCGCCACACACACACACACGGAAGTCCTGAACTTTTGCTTGGCATTGACCAGGATTTTCACTTCCATGTCTCCAACATTTAGTGTGGGCGGGTCCAACGCTTCGTTTTTCTGGAGAGCCTTATGCAGCATGTCATGAATGTCAGACCGGTATGAAGTAGGCCAGCCCCACAAACGTAAACCCAAAAATCTCTTCGTAGGTCGTTTGTAGATCGTGAGTAGATAAAATTAGACATAATAGAACACAAATTGCCCCAACCGCACGGTGCTAATTTAAAAAAAGCTTCGGGGCGGGCTAACTTCACAGCCGCAACCAACAAAATAAACCCAAAATCAAATTTCGTTTCCCCGAAACAATCATTTTTTAAAGTAGGTGATTGTAGACAACAAAGTAGGTACAAACACTATAATAAAAAAAATAACAACTGTGCCTTTTTTCCTACTTGCCTCTGTAAGTAGGTAATTGTAGACAACAAAGTAGGTACAAACAACTGACTCAAACAGTTCCTAGAGATTAAGCTACATCTGGGGCGAGCCAACTTCAGACTTCCTACTATATTAAAAAAAACAACAACTGTGCCTTTATTCCTACTTGCCTCTGTAAGTAGGTGGTTGTAGACAACAAAGTAGGTACAAACATTTGACTCAAACAGGTCCTTGGGACTTTGGCTACATCTGGGGTGAGCCAACTTCAGACTTTCTTCTTTAATTTTAAAAAACACCAACCGTGCCTTTTTTCCTACTTGCCTCTGTAAGTAGGTAATTGTAGACAACAAAGTAGGTACAAACAACTGACTCAAACAGTTCCAAGAGATTAAGCTACATCTGGGGCGAGCCGACTTCCTACTATATTTAAAAAAACAACTGTGCCTTTATGCCTACTTGCCTCTGTAAGTAGGTAATTGTAGACAACAAACTAGGTACAAAAATCTGACTCAAACAGGTCCTAGGGACTTAAGCTACATCTAGGGCGAGCCAACTTAAGACTTCCCACTATAATTAAAAAACAACAACTGTGCCTTTTTTCCTACTTGCCTCTGTAAGTAGGTAATTGTAGACAACAAAGTAGGTACAAAAATCTGACTCAAACAGGTCCTAGGGACTTAAGCTACATCTGGGGCGAGCCAACTTCAGACTTCCCACTATAATTTAAAAAAAACAACAACTGTGCCTTTTTCCCCACTTGCCTCTGTAAGTAGGTAATTGTAGACAACAAAGAAGGTACAAAAATCTGACTCAAACAGGTCCTAGGGACTTAAGCTACATCTGGGGCGAGCCAACTTTAGACTTCCCACTATACCAATTATAGTTAGCTCGCCCTAGATGTAGCCCAAGTCCCAAGGACCTGTATGAGTCAGATGATTGTACCTACTTTATTGTCTACAATTACCTACTTACAGAGGCAAGTAGGAAAAAAGGCACAGTTGTTGTTTTTTTAATTATAGTGGAAAGTCTGAAGTGGCTCGCCCCAGATGTAGCTTTAGTCCCTAGGACCTGTTTGAGTCAGATTTTTGTACCTACTTTGTTGTCTACAATTACCTACTTACAGAGGCAAGTAGGAAAAAAGGCACGGTTGTTTTTTAAATGAAAGTAGGAAGTCTGAAGTTGGCTCGCCCCAGATGTAGTCAAAGTCCCTAGGACCTGTTTGAGTCAAATGTTTGTACCTACTTTGTTGTCTACAATCACCTACTTTAATAACAGGAAAAGTGGCGATACAGATCGGCAACTTTGGCCCGTCCCGTACATTTTAAATTTAACGAGTGTCGCCAATGTTTAACTCTTACAGGCTTTAAACGTGGGTCTGGGTCAAAATGGATATCATTTTCGTCATCAGCACTCTCAAAAACATAAGAAACAACGTTAAACTAAAAAAAAAATTTGGTCCTCCCGGGATTTGAACCTGGGTCCAAACTTCTCAGATTTGCTCGAAACCAGCACCGTTGGCTTTGTCTCGTCGCCCCGATTCCAAAAATACCCCTACATGCCCTTCTAGCTGTACCCGTTGCCGAAATCCTCCTGCACCCCATGTAGACCATGATGCACCTGCAGCAGCGCCCCCGGGGCTCGGATCGGATTTGCTGCCACCGAGCGGTTCTTAGGGTCACCCAAGGAGGCTGCATACCAAATTTGGTGAAGATCGGACAACGGGAAGTCCACGGACGGACGAACGAACGGACGGACGCACAGCAAGCATCATACTATATGCCCGTCCTTCGTATTTTTTAAATACGGGACGGGCCAAAAACTGATTGTTTTGGGGAAACGAAATTTGATTTTGGGTTTATTTTGTTGGTTGCGGCTGTGAAGTTAGCCCGCCCCGAAGCTTTTTTTAAATTAGCACCGTGCGGTTGGGGCAATTTATGTTCTATTATGTCTAATTTTATCTACTCACGATCTACAAACGACCTACGAAGAGATTTTTGGGTTTACGTTTGTGGGGCTGGCCCGAATGTCAGGGGCAGTAAAGACTTGAAATTCCTCCAGAGTAAACCGAATATAGGGCCTGTTGGACCGGGCGTTGGCCTCGCCCAGGAAGAGAACGTAGGGTGCCATGGTCAACGCGTCCAGGCCGAGGCGAACCGCCTTCGCGCCGTTCCGCGTCAACGGCAGGTCCTTCGTCTCGCACTCCATGGGGAAGGGGAGCACCTTGGGGACTGTGCTGACGGGGACGGCCAGGGCAACAGGCTCGGCGGCGTCCCGGCGCACCCTAATGGGCTGCACCGGTGCCTGCACGAGCTGCTCAAGGGCCGGGGCCGAGGGCTGGGGTGCCTCTAACCCTTGCACGACGGACTGGACGTCTTGTGCGCGAAAGTGGTGCGCGTAAGCATCGCTGCACAGCGCGTCCAAGTCCACGTCCTGCATGTTGGGCTGGCCCATGGTTGTGAGTGCTGTGTAAGTGGCCGCGGGGGCTGGGCCGTAGTCACCCTCGTCCACCGCGGTGCACATGGGCATCGCGGGGAGAGGCGCGACCAGTGCTGCCAGATCCGAGAGACGACTTTTCCCACCCGGCGCTGCCAATTTTCCCACTTTCGGCCAAAAATTCCCGTTTTCTCTAAAAAAAGGCTAAAAACCTCCATTTCTTAATAAAAAAAAATTATTTCTACATATTTTGTGTCTGTGGAAGACTCTGCAGACACTGGACCGTATAAAAAGCATGAAAACGCACTAAAAGACAGTCAGAGTCTACGCTGTCATGGTTGGTAGCACATTCTGCCGTAATGGCGCCAAGGTTTGAAACATAAAAAGAAAAAATATCTCATATCACCTTAACAGAGTGGGCTTTTATTTGTAGCAATTAAAGAATCATCTTAATGTCACAGGAACATTCATAAAAATTGGTAAGGAGACTAGAAAAAAATAAAAGAAGACTAGATAAAATCAAATGGCACTCCTACCAATTAAACTTAAATCAAGACTAGGCACATGGGCACATAAGAATTAGTGTTTCTTCTTATACATGTCTTTGTTGTGCTTCTCTATGTGGGTTTTTGTTACACGAAATTTGTAACAAGGCATTCGCCTACGCCGCAATGAGCCGCGCACTACACACAGTGAATCCAGCGTGGCGTTTCCCATGCAATTCCTCTTCGGATTTTTGATGTCAGTTACGTCGGAAAACACCGTCTCAGCCTTGGCGTTGGAGTGAGGGAGTCCCAATGATGCTCTAGCCAACTTGGATAGCTCAGGATATCTCAATGTATCGGTGTAGTCCAACAATTTCCCAACCTGGTGCCAAAATTCAGCAGGCTCCAGCTCACGTAGTTTTGCCGCCTCTGACTCAGAGAAAGCGTAGGGGAGATCCCTCCACTCTCGAGCCACAGCATCACAGTCGAGGTTCAAGGGAACCTGGAAAAAAAATACAACATTGACAGCCCGACCGCTGGCAATACTCCGCGTCGCCAGGGACGAACGTTTGGGGCACGGAGTATCGCCACGGCCCGCCCGGCACCCGACGGCCCGCGGCGGCGTGCTTGCTAACTGGCATGGGAATAGCTACCTTGAAATTAGAAGCAGTGTCCTTCAAATCAGGCAGGTTGACCCTTTCTGCGACGTCCAAAGCGACCTTGGGGTCGAGATACCTGGCCTCTGTAATGATTTTGTTGTTGAGTGGGAGGTATGCCTTCATTTCCTTCGCTCCTGTCACGTAGAAATCAAGACATTTCGTGCGAAATGTTTGGATGTCTTGATCTCGCCGTTTCGTGAGCTGCTCTGCCGTGAATCCCTGGCATTCGGGCAGAGGGATTGCATCAAGTGCATCTTTCACTCCCGGCCCCAGGTAAACATCCTCAAGACGCTTCTGCAAAATTAAAAAACAATTAAATTATAATTAGATCTGCGACCTCCATTCTTAAAAAAAGGCAGTGGCAGACAAATTACCTGGAAATGAGGGTGAGTCACATCTATGGTGGCCACGCTAGGAAGTACATTGTCACGCATGTAATTTTGGCAGAATTGCTTCAAGTAGCGCAGAGAGGTTTCCTGAAGTTTGTGGATAAGCACTTTTTCTGATTGGAACAAGGCGTTCACTTTGTTGAACAGATCCAAAACATACTTTAGAAACAGTAAGTAAGCCCTGTTAAAAGGGTTCTTCAGCTCATCCAAAATTGCAGGGGCCTCTCTGTCCTTGGAGTCCTCAAAAGCACACAGGCTGAAAAACTCAGTTAGTGGCTGCATGTTGTCAAGGATCCGAACCACGCAGGGGTGAAGCACAAGCCAGCGTGTCCGGGCAGGGTTCAGCAATTTTAACTTCTCATTGTGGTAAAATTCCTGGAATTCTTCCAGGATGGCTGACCGCTTCGGGCTACTCGTCACGTAATTGGCGACTCGCCGAACCATAGCTTCCACGTTTGAGGGTAACTTTTTGCACGCGTGGCTGGCGGCGATGGCAAGGGAATGACATATGCAGTTGATTAAGACCAGCCAAGGGCAGATAGCCTTGAGGCGCGAGTAAAATGAATTGTTCTTGCCAACCATAACGGGCGCGTTGTCACAGGCCAGCCCGATAATGTTGGTGAGGGGAATCCCACGCTTTTCCAGTGCTTCGCAGAATTTCTTAAAAACAGCACTCGCGGAGCAATCCTTGGCATCGAGCTCCACCAGCTCGAATAGCGTGACGCTCTCACCTGAAAAAAAAAAGTTTGATGAGTAAGTACAAAGTGAGACGGCGGTGACCGGCGATATTTCGTAAATTATTGGAACGCTTTGGTCACCTGTTTTGGAACAGATGTAGTGAACTACTATACACAAGTTTTTGCCCAGACTAAAAAAACCATGGGCTGGGCCATGGCGACGGCTGACCATGGTGATCCACGAATCGCCATGGTCAGATGATCTTGACCATGGCGAAATGGCGCATGGCGATCCCCACCATAGGGCAGCGCACCATTGGGGTGGCTCCGCTATGGTGCGCTGCTCCATGGTGCGCTGCCCCATGGTGTGCTGCCCCATGGTGTGCTGCCCCATAGTTAACCGCTCAATGGTGGAGTGCCTCATGGTGATTTTAAATAGCTGGTCACAGTGACCAACAAATTAAGTGCCCTGACTGACCAAAGCCGTACCCCAGTGAAAATTCGACTCTACGCACGATTGTGAAGTCATGGTCTCTCTATCTCCAGTAATTTAAATGTTACAGACTATTTCTGAATAAACCTCGGAGACTTGAACGCACGGGCAAGAGAACATTCACTGTGGTGCGAGCGCCACCATGGCGACAAACACCATGGTGCAGCTTCCACCATGTGCACGCCAGACACCATGGTGAAGAGCACTATGGAACGATCTCCACCATGGGCGAGCCCGCCGAACCATGGTGGTACTCCCCATGGTGCGCCTTCACCATAGGGCAGCCCATTTAACCATAGTGATGACGACCTTCGCCATTGTGGACTGCCCTATGGTGATGGAAATTCACGATGGCGACCATGGTTTTTTTAGTCTGGGTGGTGTTACCCTTGTCTGTACTCTCATCAGTAAGCACCGAAAAAAATGTTTTCTTCAAATCATTGGCTATATCTTCCTTCTCAGTATCAGCCAGAACATTCTGAATTATTGCAGTACATTTGGTTCTGTCTAATGTCATGTTTTGAGCTATTTTTGAATCTGGGAAGCATGTTTTAGTCAGTTCCACAAGATGATCAGAACTCATTATTGAAATATTGTGCTCTGAAAAAAAAGCTGCCATTCTAATTTCTGCTTCTTTAGTAGATTCCTTTAATTTCTTCTCTGCGGCCATTTGAGGAGTTACTTGCTTAAACGCATCAGCAATTGTTTTCGTTCCTTGCAATGCCCTAACTTTCTTGGCATGAGCCTTTGTTGCGGCGTGTTTCCTTAGCTCACTTTTACCGGCTACGAGATCAGTGTCACATGCCTTGCAATGCACTTTTGTCGGCTCTCCGGGTACAGGCTGCACCCAACCCTTGAACTCCGCGTCTTGAAGCCATTTCGCGGTAAAGTGCTTTACTTTCTTCTTGGCATCAGCTTCTTTTTCCGCCGAAGTCAATTCATTCCGTCGACGCCTCGTGTTTGTAGGAGTGCGCGGGGGAGAAGCTTCCCTCGCACCCTCATCTGGAGAATCATATAATCCAGCTTCTTCTTCGATTTCCATGTTTTCATTCCAATTCCACCTGTTCCCACAAGATGAGGTTAGGTCCGGCACAGCCAGCCGCGCTAACAGTCTCGCAAAATTTCACATTGTTTCATAAGTCCTATTCCAAAGTGTTGTACTCACCTAAATGTCTAATATATAATTTCAAATAGTCCGCATCCGCTTTGGTCCGCAGCAGGTTGGGCAACGCCCGGCACTCACAAGCACCGCCACCTCTAAGGCTTTTCGTGCAGGCCTTCTCGACTCGACCAACCACCAACCGCAGGCAACCGTGTTGTGAGTGGTCGCCACGAGATGGCGCTACGGTCTCGGTAGCTGCAAACTGAACTAACCAAACATCCTTGGGCAACTTCTGCAGTCGAAACCAATTAAAAGACACGAATCACGTCGGATAATGGCGAAATTCACGAAATTAATGCCACTAACTGCGAAAATTCCCGTTTTTCCCCATCTTTTGTGAAATCTTCCCGTTTTTCCCGTTTCTGAAAAATTGGCCCGAAAATTCCCGTAAAGTGGGAAAATTCCCTCCGTCTGGCAACACTGGGCGCGACTTACTCGTCGTCAAGGCTGAAACGGCTGACTAAGTCTGCGAGCACGGCTCGCTTGGCCGGGACAGGCCAAGTGAAGGGTGCATCGCACACGCGCTCTTCAGAAAAAGCCATCGTCGAGAGGTTGGGAGCGTATTGACAGTACGGAGCGTAGCTGACAACTGATGCTCCTCGCCTTCCAGCGCGCCGATTTATACCCTTGAAACGTCGACAAGATTGAACTTGTTCAACGTGTGCTGCCCCCTATCGGCGCCAAATCACCGCCGCCACCCCGCGCCGCCCCCGCCGCCGCCCGCCGCCCCCGTGCCGCCCCCCGCGCCGCCGCCGCCGCCCCGCCGCGCACCGGTGCCGGATGGATTGCCTACCCGCCGGGCGCGAAGCAACGCGACGCAGCGTTGCCCGGGAAAATGAGGAACGCACCGGCCGCCGCGGGCGCGTTGCAACGCGACGCAGCTTTGCCCTGGGGGAATAGCACAACGCAACGCGGCGTTGTGTTTTATTTCTTTTTTTAGCGTTTCTTTATTATTTTGGCTACTTTTTTCTTGCGGATGATCGCTGTACTTTCGTTTCATGAGGTAGCACACAATTTGTTTTGTTTCCAAATAGGCGTTTGTACATGGTGTGTACAAGTCTGTCGTTTTTTTCAGTGTCGGAACCAAATAATGTTTTGACAAAGGTTTGCAGGGAAAACCCGTGTGCGCGGTGAATCAAATACAACAGACAGTATTCGCCACAAACTTCTGAATCAAGGGATTGTAAACTTGTATGATTGTAGGTCCACTTTTTACATACTCTGTTAAGAAACTTTCTGTGGTTCGGGACGATGGGTGGCATGCCATAGGAGTCCCAAAATTCGCCCACGCCATGTTTTCCTATGTAAAAAGCAATCCAATGCTGACCCGGTTTAGTGATGGGGTCTGTGTTGGCAATGAGAAAGGCTGGCCGTTTTTGAAGTCGATATGGCAGTGTGTCAGCGGCAAACACGCCCTCGAAGAGTGGGGCAACATGTTTGTCTTTTTTTATGAGTGTGTCCAGTGTATGCCCATCCATTTTTTTTTATTCTTTTTTCTGTTTTTTTCTTAAAGTAGGTGTACGATTTTAAACGTTATAATCAACCACCACGTTGCGATATTTGTCAATCTCGAGCAAATTTTGAAATTCTGCATACACAATGCAATTTATAGGTTGTGTAAGAGGTGCTGCAAATTTCAACTCTAGACGAAGAGTGCCTTGCTTCTGGAGATTCCAGTGTGGTTCGCTAGCTGACAGGTCAGGGCACAGATCGAAACAGAACAAGGTGTTTCCTCCAGGGTAATCAGAGTAACTGATATGGTTCTCTTCGTCTTTCCAGTGTATGCCTGTGCCACAGAACAGGGTGTTGTAGCTTTCCATGTACAGCCCGTTTGCAAAGTCTGGGGTCAGAGGTTGCGAGGGGACAGGGTGGCCGTCCACCATGAGGCTGAGGTAATATTAAAATGTTGAAAATTGAAACCATTTCGGGCATAATCGCCATTAAAGGCTCGATTATCAACAAAGCCAATAATAATTCTTTGAGGGAGTTGGTTCATAAACAGATTGTCCAGATTTTTGTCTCGGAGTCCCTGAGACTCCCTGTGACTGTTTTGATATCCACTCTGTTAACTGGATATTTGGCTGGAGACTTTTCCAGTGCTTGAGCATGACCTAGCATGACCGAGGGAGAAATAGCTACTTTTCGAATGTAGAGAGTCGCATCGAGAAGTTTGATGCGCTCTGTACCAGCAGTAGACATGAGAGTAAAAAATCTCGGTTTCGAATGAGTTTAATTCTCATTTCCATTTGTTCTCATTCTCATTTGTTCAGCAAGAAATGATCTTGGTTAAAAAAAATCATTGTGAAGGGGCCACATTAATTCAAATGGACGACTGTTTGATGTGCGTGATCGTCGCCATGCAAGGCCCATATTTTCAACACCATCAAGTGAATCGAAATGGCCGGCGTGTCCTCGTACCACATGCGTTGTGTCATGTGGGACTTTTTAGCCGAGGCGTCATAATTCATGAGGGATTCTATGTAAGCTGTGTAAGCATAGGTCATGCTTGAATGACTAATGACTTTTTGATTGAGACTCACATCGACTTGACTCCAAAGAGCGTGTAGGGGATAATTGACAGGGGCTGCATCATTCTGATCGTTTGCAACGATATCAGTGCCATCAGCCTTGACAATTTTGGCCTTGATGTACAGCAGAGTGTGTGCAGGGTCTATGTATTCATGTCCCACTCCAGGTATGGAAAATTCGACTGTGTTGTTCCATCCAGAGTAGTGAGTGGCTTGTATGGAACCCAATGTGTGGATTCGAGTGCTCTTTGTGTGGGAGGGACCATCCAGAGGTCCAACTCAGAGCGGAGACACTCTGATGACGCCGTGTGCATGAAAGCCATCTTTACTTCAGATGAGTGAGAAAGTCAGGACTTCGAGAGGTCTTGCCCTTCTGAGTCTTAGACACAGAATGAGCGGTGCGTCCTCGTCGTGCCCTTTTTATAGCACCAGAGCCTGCCATCGTTTCGGCTGTGAGTAGTATAGATGGGGTATTCTGACATGCGCCATTTTGATGGGACATTCTGACATGCCGCCATCTTGAGCGGGCCTAATCCAACCTAACTCAAGGGTGAAACATTCTGACATGCCGCCATCTTGAGCGGGCCTAACCCAACCTAACTCAAGGGTGTCACATTCAGACATCCGCCATCTTGGGCGGGCCTAACCCATCCACACTGTCAGGAAAACGTCCGTGATCTCTTACGGAACGAACAGTAAAAGCATTACAGAGGGTCCGTTCCCCAAAATAACGGAAATGATCCGTGAAAATAACTGAAAAAAGGGTCCCAGGCGGGTCCCAACACGGTCCCTTCGGGTCCCAGAGCGTCCCGGCTCGGTCTTGACGGGTCCCAGTCAGTCCCGTCGGGTCCCACTTCGGTCCCGTCACGTCCCAAAGCGTCCCGACACGGTCCCGACGGGTCCCAGGAGGTCCCCTTGGGTCCTACCTCGGTCCCAGAGCGTCCCTGCTCGGTCCCGACAAGTCCCAGTCGGTCCCATTGGGTCCCGGCTCGGTCCCAGAGCGTCGCAGCTCGGTCCCGCCGGGTCCCAGTCGGTCCCATTAGGTCCCACCTCGGTCCGAGAGCGTCCCGTCTCGGTCCCGCCGGGTCCCAGTCGGTCCCATTGGGTCCCACCTTGGTCCCAGAGCGTCCCAGCTCGGTCCCGACAGGTCCCAGTCGGTCCTATTGGGTCCCACCGCGGTCCCAGAGCGTCCCAGCTCGGTCCCGACGGGTCCCGGTCGGACCCATTGGGTTCCACCTCGGTCCCGACGGGTCCCAGTCGGTCATATTGGGTCCCGACTCGGTTCCAAAGCGTCCCGGCTCGGTCCTAACAAATCCCAGTCGGTCCTATTGGGTCTCACCTCGGTCCCAGAGCGTCCTGGCTCGGTCCAATTGGGTCCTAACTAGGTCCCAGAGCGTCCCGGCTCGGTCCCGACGGGTTTCAGTTTGTCCCATCCGGTCCCACCCGGTCCCAGAGCGTCCCGGCTCGGTCCCGACGGGTCCCAGTTGGTCTCATTCGTACCCAACTCGGTCCCAGAGCGTCCCAGCTCGGTCCCGACGGGTCTCAGTCGGTCCCATTTGGTCCCACCTCGGACCCAGAGCATCCCAGCTCGGTCCCGCCGGGTCCCAGTCAGTCCCATTGGGTCCCACCTCGGTCCCAGAGCGTCCCGGCTCGGTCCCGCCGGGTCCCAGTCGGTCCCATTGCGTCCCACCTTGGTCCCAGAGCGTCCCGTCTCGGTCCTGCCGGGTTCCAGTCGGTCCCAGCACGTCTCGTTGGGACCCGGATCGGTCCCGTCAGGTCCCAGAGCGTCCCGGCTTGGTCCCGATGGGTCTCAGTCGGTCCAATCAGGTCCTTACGCGGCCTCAGAACCGGGTCCCGCCTGGTCACACGGGGTCCCACCGGTTTGCGGCGAGTCTCGCAGGGTCTCGCCGGCTCTCATCAGGTCCAACGGGTTCCTCCGGATACACGTTGACAAAAGGCCCACCGGGTCCCAACAGGTCACAACGGGTTTTTCTCGGTCCCAGTGGGTTCCATCGGGTCACAAGGGTTTCACTGGTCCCGGCTCCACAGCATCGCGACGTCACGCTAGTGAGTTGGTTTTTAGGAGCGTGTTGGTGCGTGGAGTGAGTCCCTCAAAAAGATAGGCCGCATTTCGGCTCTGTCATTGCAATGACAGACCCATGGGTCTCGGTTTTGGCAGTACCTATCAGGTCCTCTTGTCCCCGGTGGATCCCCAGTTTGGTCACATAAATGGATGTTGCTTATCTAGGCGAACATTAACTTATAATGTCTACGAAGTTTTGACTTGAAATGGAAATTTAACAGAAGTATAAAAGTCAGTTTTATACAGAAGTTTTGGCTTCAGTGGAAAATGCATGAAAAAAAAAAAAAGCAAACTGGTGACTTTGCTGGCAGAATTCTGTAAAAACATCTCCTCTCCCCGCGCGTCCGCGTTCGACCCACCAGCTGACTGCTTGTGCTTCGGGGACCCGGCGGGACGCGGCGGGACCCGGCGAGACCCGGCGGAACCCTGTGGGTCCCGGTTGGGACCCGGCGGGACCAGTCGGGACCAGTCGGGACCGGTTGGGACCCGGCGGGATCGGTCGGGACCGGTTGCGACCCGGCGGGACCGGTCGGAACTGGTTGGGACCCGGCGTGACCTGTCGGGACCGGTTGGGACCCGTCGGGACCCGTCGGGACCGGTTGGGACCCGGCGGGACCCTGTGGGACCCGGTGGGACTGGGACCCGTTGGGACCGGTTGGGACCGCCGGGACCCGCCGGGACCGGTCGGGACTGGTTGGGACCCAGTGGGACCCGGCGGGACCCTGTGGAACCCGGTGGGACTGGGACCCAGCGGGACCCGGGTGGGACCTGGTGGGACCCGGGTGGGACCCTTTACCCTGTGGGACTGGGACCCAGCGGGACCTGTTGGGACCTGGCGGGACCCGGTGAGACCCGGTGGGACCGGGCGGGACTGAGACCCAGCGGGACCCGGTGGGACCTGGCGGGACCAGGCGGGACCCGGTGGGACCCGGCAGGACCCGGTGGGACGTGGTGGGACTGGGACCCCGCGGGACCGGGGGGGACTGGGACCCGGTGGGACGCGGTGGGACCCGGCGAGATTCGATGGGACTCGTTGGGACCTGATAGGACCTGGGACGCTCTTGGGACCTCGTGGGACCGGAGTTGGACGTCCGTTCCGTAATTTTTAATCTGTTCTTTGGAAAAAGTGCCGATCTGAATACAAATTACCAGAATATTTTCCGTAAAATTACGGACGTTTTCCTGACAGTGCACCCCTCAGCTAACCCAACCTATTATTTTTTCTGTCGCCTACTTTTCCGAGCCTAACCTAAGTCCACCGCGCCCGGGGACCGTCCGGGAATGCGCCGTGCCGCGCCGGGAATGCCGTATACTGCGTTTGAATTTTCGCGCCGCGCCGTTGCGGGCCGCCGCCGGAGGGGGAACCGCGCCGTGTCGAGCCGGGCCGGGACCGCGAGGCGGTGTTGCCGCGCCGTCCCACAGTGTGACCAAATGAAAAATAAGCGGACTAAAATCGTTGTAAGTAAACCGCTCGCCCGATTTCGCTGCTAATATGGACTTATGGGTTTTTGAGGGTGCTGAACACGATCCTGGTGTTATTTTAGAATAGTGGCGAAGGGGAAAGTCAGTAGCATAGGTCAAAATCGTGAAATTCGTCCAGATTTAATGATACAGCTTATCTTGACGTTTGGGAGGTCGCTGAACACGATTCTGGTGTTAGTTTTGACCATTGGCGTAGGGCAAAGTCCGTGGCGTAGGTGAAAATCGCATTTTTTTACTGAAATTTAATTCGATTGACCCTGTGTACGTTTTCGTAGTCTCAGAGAACGATTCTGGGATTAGTTTTGAGTAGTGGAGTAGATCAGAGGCATTGACGAAGGAAACAGTATGAAATTTTGCGAAAACAATGCAATATTCCTTTGCGGGGTCAGTGTGTAGATGTGGATAAAGAAGAAAAATCTTCGTTTTAATGTCTTCAGACATATTTCTGTCGTATTTCATATATATATTATAGACATTCGGTCGTAATTCATAAAAAATAAAATAATCAACCAGTATGGTAATTTAAAACAATAAAAACGAGTACTCCGGAGGTTTAATAGCACTAGCACCATTGCAATCAGCTAAAAATTTCAGATCAGCAAAGCCCGTTACGCTAGGTAACTTTTGGCAATGTTTACTATCCAGTTTTCCGTTACATACTGTGCCAAATTTAGGGTAAATCACGACTAACCGTTCACACTAATATTACACGTACCTTATATTCAAAAAAGAACCATTGAGCTGGACGAGCCGAACTGTGCGTCAGGGATTCTGGATTATACTGGGAAGCCGACAGTCGATTCGTAGTGCTCGTTTCGTAGCCACAATCGCACCTGCAGCAACATGCAGCGCTGCTGCTGCTGCGCGCGCGCGCGGGCCGTGCCGGGCCGGCCGCACTTTATTGGCCGTAGAACAGCGGGTAGCAAATATTAGCAGCTAATTCCAACGCGATCTTGTAGGGGAAGGTCTAAGCTTTAATACGAGCTAAAAATCATCACAGCAATCGACGGCAATCCCATTTAAAACTCAATTTCTTGTCGTTTAATAGTTTGGTTTTTGAAAGTGTGCAAGCTCTCGGGAAAAGTTTGTTTTGATAATTATCTGAAGCGAAAGAAATATGTTCCGATATCGACTTTGAAAGAGAAAAGCAAGTTCTATGGGTATATGTCAACAGTTTTAGGTATGCATGCCAGATGTCCTCTCACGGAGGATCGCGAAAAGGTGGATTTTTTTGGGCTGGCTGACTGGCCGCGCCGCCCGGCACAAAACGCTAAGTTGCGGAGCTCGTCTCCAGCTGCACGATGCGAGATATGTAAAGATTTCAACGGCTTTAGGGTGTTTGAACATCGCTTTTTCATAAAATATAGCCCATATCGACCTGGGACAAACCTCGAAAATTGATTTTTGTCCGCTTATTTTTCATTTGGTCACACTGTGCGTCCGCGCGCCGAGTGCGCCATGTAGCGACAGTCGCTGTAACCACGTCGCCACACGGGGACGGCCTTTATCGCCGACAAGTGGGTCACCTTGGTGCCGGCGGGCGAGCGAGGCTCCCTCCACATCGAGGATGACCTTGCCGTGCCGGGGGAGTCCCCTGTACTGCAGCGCAACACATACAAAGTTTAAACCACATGTTCTAATTCAAAATTTGCGCGATGAAGTTGCGCACGGAAGTTGTGCGCGCATCCCTTCCGCTCGGCGCCCCCTCCCCTTTCTCGACTCCGTGCGCGTGGAGTCGAACAGCGTCATTCAGTGCTCAGCGTTTCGTATCGTGTGGTTGTCGCGTGTCCTGTCTGAGTGGTTGAAAAGTGAGTCAAGAAGAAGACGTGTCCATTAATTTGGACGTGAGCGGGGCCCTTTTCGATGACATGAGCGAGGATGTGGAGGAGCTGTTGTTTGTAGTAAGTAAATATATTCGTCTGAACAAGATCCTTGTGAGTGACGCCGCCGAGGCCTGGCTGTCGCGGCCCAACATCGCACGCCAAGTCCTTTTGTTCTCCTGTTCACTTGAACTGGAGCATTTCTGTAAAGTCAGCGCTGTGATTTTCACACCGAAATCCTTTTTTCGGCGTGCAATGAGCGTTGCGTGTCGATGGCGGCGCCGCGTGGTGGCCTAACCTCGCTGGCGTCACTGTTGCGTCATCCATTTCACCTCTCATCTCATCATTTACGTTTCAGAATTATCCAGGGGTCGGGTCCGGAACGTGAAACCTGTTCCGGGTTGTGGAAGGTTGTCCAGTGAATTTTTGACGAATTCAAGAAGGGATTACCCATGGTTCCGACCCCAAACAAGCAAATGATAACCCGAGTTTTAACGCAACAAGCCCGGAACACCCGGAACATGCACTGCGTTCCGGCCTGTTCCGGGCAAGTTCCGGACCCCTGGAATTATCATTTGCGACTTAATTATCGATTAGCGTGACTTAGTGTATCGATACGAGTGAGTATGTTCCGATTTAAGCATGGTTTGTCGGCTTTGTCGGCTCGGGGATATTCCCCTCCGTGTGTGGCCTGGCCTTGGACCGGTGCGTGCCGTGTCCTGCCTTGCGTGTGTGTGTGTGTGTATGTTGTGTGTCTTCTCTCGTCTGTCGTTGACGTGTGTGTGTACACGTTACTGCTCAAATGCTTAGTGCTTTTCCCCTCTTGCACTCATGGTTGTGCGATTCTTGTCGTTCTGTCTCCCTCGTATACTCCGGCCCGGCGTGGCGACCTAACCTCGCTGCGCGTCACTGTTGCTTCATCCAATTCACCTCTCATTTCATCCATTTACGTTTCAGAATTATCATTTGCGACTTAATTATCGATGACTAAGTTTAGCGTGACTTAGTGTATCGATACGAGTGAGTATGTTCCGATTTTATCACGGTTTGACGACTTTGTCGGCTCGTGTATACTCCCCATGGCTAACCTTTTCGGCTGTGGCGTGCCTTGCGTGTGTGCGCATGTTTGTGTGTATGTTGTGTGCCTTCTCTCGTCTGTCGTTGGCGTGTGTCTCTTTGTTGCACAAGTGCTTAGTGCTTTGCCCCTTTCGCTTGCGAGTTGTTTCTCTCGCACTCCCTTCCCAGGGTCCGCCGTACTCAGAACCCCGTTGGGTTGCCTACCTCCAGGCGTGCTGGCCTGTCGCGCGATGCCAACACGAAGGGGCTGCACTGGGAGTTTATTTTGCGTAAGTCGGGGCGTGCTGATGAAACGTCTCGTTGCGCTCTCGTCTCAAGAGGTATTCGCACTGTTAAAACCTTTTTGGCCCGCCCTTCTATTCAAAAAATAGGGGGAGGGCATATGCATTTGCCTTTGTGTCTGCGTGTCGTCGTCGTCGTCGTTGTTGTCGTCGTCTGTGTACAAGGAAGGAGTTGAGCTGGAGTGACCAGATTTGGAGGGTACTTCAGGAGGGCCGTCCGAACAAACAATCCGGTGGTGCAAATCCCGTCCGACCCGCGCAAGGCCTGCAGCAGCTGCATCATGGTTTGCATGGGCGGGAGGGGGATTTCCGCCATTATTGGTGCTATCAGGGCACATAGGGGTATTTTTGGAATCAGGGCGACGAGACAAGATGAATGGACCTGGTCCCGACCCCATCGGCCGCTTTTACAAGTTGGCCAGATCAGGATCTTCAAAAAAGGGGGTCGACCGACTAAAAAAATTTATTGCAGATTTCGATTGGTCTCAGCAAGACCTTTTCAACGAGGGGTCGGAAAGGGGGTCCAGGAGCCCGACTTCGTCTATTAGTCACATCAGGATCTTGAAAAAAGGGGGTCGACCGACTGAAAATTTTTACTTAAGTTTTCGATAGGTCTTGGCAAGACCTCTTCAACGAGGGGTCGGAAGGGGGGTCCAGGAGCCCGCCTTCATGAGTTATGTGAAAAAGTGCGACGGGCTCGTTTTGCGCTCCTGCTGTGCCTCCATTGCAAGGAGTTGCAGTAGCATGGCAAATATGAGTATTTTCGGAATGAGGGCTAAGAGACAAATGAAATGGGCATATTCTAAGGACAGTTGGAGTAAAAAGTGTAAGGACTTTTGCATATTGTGAATTGGCGGGCCTAAGTCACGATGGTACATCGATAACTTTGCCTTACCCGCTCACGGGGTGTTTGATGAGAGCGGGCCGAAGGCCCGGGCCTTCGACTGGCCAAGTTGGGTCTGATGCGAGGGCCGAAGGCCCGAGGAAAGGCCGCCGGCAGGCCAAGCTGGGCCGGCCCCCTGTCGAACCGAGTTGCCGGCGCAGCGAAGCGGAGCTGGCAACTCGGTTCGACGGAAGGGCGGGCCCTAGCTTGTTTCTTTTTTCTCTCATGAAAAAAAAAAACAAAAAAAAAATGGTAATGCGGTTCGAATATCTCACCATTAAAACCTTGCTCACTTATCGTGGCTGTTTTGTTTTTACATGTCTAAGTTTTTTTTAAATAAAAAAGCGAGAAGATAAGTGAGGAAGGTTAGTCATTTTTGAATTGTGTACATGCGTCTAACGTTATTTTGTGTTTTTTTAGCACCGTGCTTCTACCCCCATTGAGTGCCTCTCGTCGCCCTCTAGTGAGGGGTGTAGGGAAGGGCAGCCCTGTGCGCCTCCCTCCCCCCTCCCCGTCACCCCACCCAGCCACCACCAGTCGCCGCCATCATCGCCCCCTGTGCTCGTGGTGTTCGGGCGTCCATCCAGCGAGGTATGTTAATGTGATTTTGTCTATGTTTTTTTTGTTGTTTTTTTCAATAGACTGTAATTAAGAATTTATTTTCAGACCATCAGGCTGCGTCTCGCGCCCTCAGAAGCGCCCAATACCTACAGCATCCCCTCCCCCATCCCCACTTCCCCGCCTTCCCACCCCTCACCCATCCTCTCCCCCCTCCCCCTTTCTCCTCCCCGCCCCACTCCCACCAAGGGGCCTCGCAGGGTGCTGTACCCGGGGGTCTGCGCATCTGCACTCAGGGATGCACTTGAGGAGCTTAAGAAGCGCCCTGAGTACAGTAACCCCTCGGGTACAGTGCACTGTACCCCTCCTCCCTCATTCCCCTCCTCCTCTACCTCATCGTCTTCCTCCACCTCGTCTTCTCCTTCCTCCACCTCGTCATCTCCTTCCTCCACCTCGTCTTCTCCTTCCTCCACCTCGTCTTCTTCTTCCTCCACCTCGTCTTCTCCTTCCTCCACCTCGTCTTCTTCTTCCTCCACCTCGTCGTCTTCTTCTTCCACCCCACAACCATCCACCGAGGACGCACCTGGTTCCTGCCCGCCCACGGCAAAGGTTGCGCACGTCGCACGTCCACGTGTGGTAAGTGTGTTGTATTTCGCTGCCCTCTAGTACCTGACTGTACGTCACTACTGTTTTTTTATTGCTTTTGTTTCAGAGTGCTCTGCTTCGTCTAGGGCCTCGTGCCCCATCAGGTACGGACCCCTTGCCGCGCCCACTCATGGAAATTCCCATAGGGCCTCGCCCTCTCATGCAAATGCCCATACCGCGCCCGCTCATGCAAATTCCCATGGGGCCTCGCCCTCCCATGCAAATTCCCCTGGGGCCTCGCCCCCTCATGCAGATGCCAATGCCGCGCCCCCTCATGCAGATGCCCATGCCGCGCCCGCTCATGCAGATGCCCATGGGGTCTCGCCCTCCCCACAGACCCCCCCACCCCAATCCCTTCAATCCCCAGGACGTGGCGCGTCAACCCCGCCCTGCCTCCTCCTTCTCCTCCTCCACCCGTACTAAGGAGAAGATTCCAGCGTCATTACCCCCCGCTCCCAAGAAGGGCGCAGCCCCGCCCCCCAGGCCCCCAAAACCGCAGGAACCCCCGCGAAAGAAGCAAATGGCCAAGAGAACGGGTTGATGGTCGGTGGTACATCCATGGGAGCGCCGCAACGGGCCTCCACCGCCCCCTCCCTCATCTGGCGCCGCCGCTGCCGCTGCAAACTGTGAGTATGCATGCCTGATTTCATTTTGATTTTGCTTTAATGAAGATTTTTTTACCAGTCAGTCAGCCTTCAGTCACCAAAACTGTCAGGTATTATTTTAAATTTGTTTGGTGTTTTCATCATGAAGCTGACAAGTTTTTTCATTCATACTAACTAAGTAATTTTTGCTGTGTTGGTCTCATTTTAGTTTTGTTGCACAAAGTTATTTTTTTTCACTTAGGTGCAGCTCTGCTTCATCTATTCATTATCATTTTTTGCACTAATAAATTCACCATTAGCATGTTTTTATGTCGGAGTGAGTGTTGGGTTGAATCATTTAATTTTGCTGGCTCCGTCTCTGGACTCGGAAAACATTCATTCTTTGTTATCATCTCTAGGACTTTGGAAATTCAAAGGTCATGTTACTTTCATTTGGGGGAAGGTAAATCAAAAGGAATCTTTATTAAACAAGTCCATTTAACAGATCTTTACTTTGGTTTTATTATGTAGTGCATAGGACTTGTATTATTTTCACTTCAGTCCACTCGCTCAACTGATTGAAGTTAGTTCTAAGTTGGTTATGTCACTGGGGTTCATGTTTCGCCAAAGGCAAGCATAAATACATTAAGACTCATTAGTTTTATTATCAAATTCACTCAGAATACTAACCCTCACCTCAGTTTTATGTTTTCATGCCTGTGGGTAACAATTATTTTTAATTCTTGTTTCGCCCAAGTTGCGGTAACTCAAAATGGTTTTAATTTGGAGAGGGGCTTAGCAACAACCCATACTAAGGATTCAATGTTAATTTAGGGGAAAATTAGAATAGAATAAGGGGACTCAGAATATTCATGACTAACTGCGGGAGGGAAGTAGGGGCCTAGTGAACTCTTTTGACATTGTACTAATCCATTCTGATTGTCTGTTTCAGGAGGTAAGCTGCTGGCCTTTAGCCAATGGAGGCTTTTCTTTTTTCAAAATCTCTTTTTTTCTTTTAATGTTTTTTAAATCATGTGCCTATCTGGTTAAAGTCATTTTTTTTAAAATCATGATGACCTGTAGGGCAAAAGTCATTTTTTTAAAATCATGATGATCTGTAGGGCCTTAGCCATTTTTTATTTAATAAATATTTTTGAGCAGTTTTGTTGTTTTATTGTTTTTTTATTTTCCTTTTCCTTGTATTCATTTTGTATTGGGTTTTCATTTTATTAGTTTTGTATTGGTTTTTATTTTTTATTAGAACAAAATCAACACTCCTCGCACTTCACACATGGGAACACTAATGAGAAAACTTAAAGGAACGGAGCCACATGGCAAGTCTCTTGGCTTGCTTAACAGCACAAGTGTTGCTAATATATTGGGTGTGAATTTCATTTTCACAGGTTGCATCAAACAAGGGAAGCTTGTCAAAGCAAGGGCATCCCAGAGTCTCAATATTTTTCACTAAGAGATGGGGTAAATGAGCTTGGAGAATTTTAACTTTCTCAGTACCTTTAGCATACAAGACTTGATATTTGTAAGTCATAGTCCACATAATGTGATGGATATTTTTGTAAGCGTATTCTCCATCGTTCCATGAAAGACCATGAATATAGTTATCAAGATATTCATTCTGCTTTCTCACTTTCTTTGGGAGCAGTTCTTTTTCATAGGGTGGGGCAAATGTAGCTACTTTGTACAGATCCAATCTGAAGCCTGGGATATACACTGCAAACTCTTTGATGATCAGCTGATTGTCTTTGTCTCTGACAAACTGAGCGTCACAGGTGACTTCGACTTCATCAAGTGGGGGATGGGGCGGACCGTAATAACCTTCATCATGCCCAGAGGGCAAGAGGGAAAGGAAAGACTTGTTTGACATTTTAGAGCTCTGATCGATTCAATTGGAAACGTTAGACTGTGACCGGTCAGCCCAGGCACTCAAATTTATAGTGGCGACGCGCGCGCCCCGGGAGGTGCTGCCCCCTCGTGGCAGAACTTGGAAACTTTTTCGTTGCTTCGCTCTGATTGGTCCAAAATTATAATTAAGTGCCAATCACGGCACAGCGGCGGTGTGCATCGCCTGCGCGGCAAGTGTGAACTTGAAATGATGTCATCGCGAGTCAGCCGCGGCGCGGTGCGTTCCTATTGGTCAAAAATAACAATTTAGACCAATCAGAGCACAGCACGGCCAGTGCCGCGGGGGGGGCGCGGTGCAGCAGGCGTGTGCAAGTTGCAACATGTTTGCATCGATGACGTCATCGCTAGGAGCCACGGCGCGCTGCGTTCCTATTGGCCAAAAAATCTTTTTTCGACCAATCAGAGCACATTGCCCCAGCGCCAGCAGCGCCGCGCGCCACCTATGTGGCGAACTTCGGAACTAGCCGATCAGTATAAAACGGGGCGCTCCAGCCAGGAGCGCCACAGTTACACAGTTGCAGTTGTCCAGTACACTCTTCTCTCTCCTCCCTCGAGTCTTCCTCGGCCCTAGTATTCCAACAGTCTTTATTAAGACTTTCCCTAGCTTTCTCCCGTAGTGCTCTCAACAGTCTTTATTAAGACTACTCCCTTAGCTTTTTAAAAGCTTTTCCGTAGGATTTCCCCCTGCTTTTCCTCCCTCATCATGTCTCTTGGAGACATTCTCGACGAGTGGGACGCGGCCTGCTTCCACACGGACGAGCTCTTGACCGAGGCTTATTCCACGGCCCTGGAGTGCCTCCGCACTGCCTCCCCCGTGGAGCGCAGTGACCCCCGTCTCCCTGCGTTCCTGAAGGCCACCCAGAAAAACGGAATCTTGTCATAAGATCATTTCCATTGTTCTAAGAGCTAAATGCTCTTAAGGACAGCAAGTGCTAAATGATCTTGTGATTCACGTTTTGCACTTGTGACAAGAGTATTTTGAGCATTGAGATCGGGTGTTTTAGCTCTTGCAAAAAGAGTTTCTGTGTCAAGAGTTTTGCTCTTGCTGTCGTGAAGATCCGAAAACTCTTGTTGGAAGTTCAAATAACAGGCTGGCTGCCAGTCAAAACGAATTTCAACGAGTATTCGACCCCCGTACCGGTCAGTTACTGACCACCGCCTGTGACCACTGGGCTACCCACTCCTCCCGACAAGGCCAATGTTGCAGCGGCTTTGGGTATGGCGGCGGCAACGCCAACGCGTCACCCCACGCGGAATTGGCAGCCACGTTGCTCTGCGCTCCACTAAGCCGTCAGCAGTGCGGTAGCTCAGTGGTCTCCGTGCCTGGCGGCTGGATAGGAAGTCGGGTTCGGGGTTCAACTCCCCGGAGCGCAACCAGTTTCTCCTGGCGCAGTGTCATTTGATATTGTTGTTGTGCCAGGAGATGGACTGTGGGACACTTGGGGCCCCAGGAAAGGGAGCGAGCTATCGTTTTCTTTGCGCATCCGCTCTCATTTGTAAATACAGGCGTCCAGCAATACCGGCGTCTCTCAGAGAATAGTATAGCCGAAGTGGCACAGCCCCGAGCTGGAAATACAGCTGTCCTGTCCGTGGATCAAATACTCATTTTCATTCAGCCAAGAGTATTTGCTCTTATGACAAGATCCTGCGTCAAGAGTATTTTTCAAGAGCTTTTGGGCTCAAGGGACAAGAGCATGCTTTTCTGGGTGTGGCCGCGTGGGGCGCGCAGGACTCAATGTGGGGCCATGCGGGCTGCGTTGGACTTAGTGTGGGACCGCGTGGGGCTGAGGGGGGAGGGAGGGCCTCAATGGGGAGTGTCGCCACGTGCAGTGCGCGGGACCTAGTGTGGAGCCGCGCGAGTCTGCGTGGAGCCCCACTCCGCGTGGCCCCCGAGGAACGCTATCCACTGGGCCCCGGCACCGCACGCGGCGACACTCCCCGTGAAGCCCAACGCAGCCCCAAGCAGCCCAACATTCCCCAGCCCCCTTAAAAGTTAATTTTAGGTTGCAGAAGCCACGGTTGAGCCAGCATTTCCAGGAGACGAGTTTGTCAACAGGCTGTTTGTGACGGATGAGGCCTTGTTTTTCACTGACGGGACCTGCAATGCTCATAATGAACATCATTACGCCCCCGGAGGATGAAAACCCCCATTTCACAGCGAATGTGCACTTTCAAGGCCGCCAAAGTGTGTCAGTGTGGGGTGGGGTCCTCTTCGACCGTATCATTGGACCCTACTTTTTTGATCAAAATGTAAACGCAGCTAGTTACTGCGATCTTTTGATGAACCATCTCCACGAGCTGCTGGCCGATGTGCCACTAAACATCCGAAGGTCAATGTGGTTCCAGCAAGATGGCCATCCAGCGCACAGGTAAGGCCATTGGGACTTAAATATGAAAACAGTCCTTTACGACCCATGTCATTCATTGCCGCCTTTGTTTTCAGAAAATTAGCAGCAAGAGCGGTGTTAGATGATCTTTTCCCTAATCGATGGATCGGCATTGGGTCGCCAGTCATTGAATGGCCTCCAAGAAGTCCTGATTTAACAGCTTGTGACTTTTATCTTTGGGGAACAATCAAAGACAGAGTTTTCAGGCAGGGATTGCCTGCAGACTTAGAGGATCTTCGCGGTAGGATAGCAGTTGCGTTCGCTGAGGTGACACCAGAAGGAGTGCGGCGCGTGCATCACAGCACTCTGCAACGGCTATCATTGTGCGAGGAAGAAAATGGTGGTCACATTGAACACTTATTAGTGAGGCCACTAGGGTAAATCCACTCTGAAAACTCCCAGAGTTATCCCACTCTGACATTTCAGAGTTTTCTAACTCAGGACCAGAAACTCTGGGAAAGAAAGTCTAAAAATTCGCGCACCTCAGAGTTAGAATTTCAGAGTCCTATTTGGAGTTTCAGAGTCACATAATCAGAGTTTCAGACTTGACACAATCAGAGTCTTAGAGGTTCGGAGTTATCTTGAAAGTGTCATTATCTCCAACCCAATGTGTTACATCAATATCACGACATTGTGATGGGGGTCGGGAAACCGAGTTCGATCTGAATCCGCAATCCATTTTGTGCTACCACCAACGGTTCACAAGATAGCAGAAAAAAATGTTTCCAATATTAATAAAATTGAAATGGCCCTACTAAATTTCTGTGTAGATGGTGCATATAAAATTTCAAGGAAATATTCCTGTAACTTTTCGATTTAGAGCCTTGTCAATTTTAACATGACTCTGAAACTCAGACTTAGACTCTAAACTTTCAAGCGCGACTCAGCAACTCTGAAGAGATTTTCAGACTGAGGATGAAACTCTGAAACTCAGAGAAGGATTCAGAAACTCTGAAGAGTATAAACTCTGGAACTCTGAGCAAACTCTACAACTCCAAAAGGAAGTCTGCAACTCTGGTTTGAACTCCGGAACTCAGACAGGAACTCAGAAACTCTGACAGAAACTCTTCAACTCTAAGGGAAACTCTAAAACTCTGACATGAACTCTGAAATTTGAGAGTGGATTTATCCTAGTGGCACCATAACTGAGCATTTTGTCTGCTTCAGCTTTAAGTTTCTCTGTCAAACTCTTCCCAAACTCCCACAAAACTCCAATAAAAAACTTAACGAAAAGTAAACAAAGCATTTTTGTGTTCTGTGCTCCTGAGCAATGATCGATTTTGCCGTTCAGTCCGTAAGAAAAAGTCCGAATCACGGAGACAGTCCGGGCGAGGCCAGCCTTCGCGTGTCGCCGCTGAACCCGTGGGCCCCCTTTGGAGTCGCGGGGACCGTCCAAAACGAAGCGTCGCCTAGCGTGCCGCCGTTGAGTCCGTGGGCCCCGGTCGGGGTCACGGGGACCGTCCGGAACGAGGCGTGGCAACGCGTGCCGCCCCTGAGTCCGTGGGCCCCGTTTGGGGTCGCGGGGACCGGCTGGGGCCTGGCAAGGCGTCGCGTGCCGCCCCTGAGTCCGTGGGCCCCGGTCGGGGTCGCGGGGACCTGGTGTTGTCTGGCGAGGCCTCGCGTGCCGCCCCTGAGTCCGTGGGCCCCGGTCGGGGTCGCGGGGACCGGCCGGGGCCTGGCTAGGCCTCGCGTGCCACCCCTGAGTCCGTGGGCCCTGGTCGGGGTCGCGGAGACCGGCCGGGGCCTGGCGAGGCCTCGCTTGTCGCCCCTGAGTCCGTGGGCCCCGGTCGGGGTCCTGTCACGTAGTATTGTAGGGTAGCCGTGGTTGAGTTGCGTAGCGCCGTGCGATAGGCCCACGCCGTCAGTGGGCATGGGCGAAGGACCCCCGCAAGAGGGGATCATGGTGTTGGTAGATGCTCGGTGGTTCGATGGTTCACTATCACTTCACGACGCGTACGCCACAGCTAGGCCCATTACGTGTTCCGGGTCCGGGGTCTAACTTCAATGACACTCACACGCGGTACAGTCTCTATGCGGCACTGGAGACAACGGGAGACACTCGCGGAGGCGGACCATGCCTCTAGACTGACGTAGCACTGACGGGAGCTGGCGTGGAACTGCGTGTACCCGCGAGGGCGGGTGTTTATATACCCGAAACCGGGGTGGTGTGATCTGGGGTAAAGTCCGCTCGCGGTGGCGCGGCCCGTGTCCGGCCACCGGGATGAATGGGTGCAAGAATGGGTGTGACCTACTTTACCGGGCGACGGAGGCCGGCAAGGGCGTGAGTCACCGGGCGCTTAGAGGTAGACAACCGCGCGGGGTATAAGTACGCGTGCACCGCGTGGCGGTGCGTGCTGTTCAAAGTGCACTCTAGCGGGCCGTGCGCGTGAGGGCGCGTGCACCGCGGCAGCGAGGGCTACCTCGCTGACATGCCGCCTCTTTCGTTTTTTTTTTTTTTTTTTTTTTTTTTTTTTTTTTTTTTAAATATATTTTTTCTAACTGGTCCGCCTTTTGTGTCTCTCCCCTTGCCTCTTCTCTTACGCAATTTATTTCAAAATTCACAATACACATGTTTACAGCAGAGGTTCTCTTCTACTACGTATAAACTTTTGGCGAAAAGACGGTCTAAAGCGTTTTGCAACGCTGATTTAACAAACACATTTCCTTCATATTCAGTTACACTAAAGCTACTCCACAACAGTCCTGTTTAACACAGCGCACATGGTTGGCAATTTACTTGTAAGGTACATGGTACAGTAAATTAATTTAGTGGGGCCTTTGCTAACAATGGCTTTACAGGCTTTGCGCGGTAAAGTAAAGTAAAGTAAACGCGTGCCGCCCCTGAGTCCGTGGGCCCCGTTTGAGGTCGCGGGAACCGGCCAGGACCTGGCGAGGCCTCGCGTGCCGCCCCTGAGTCCGTGGGCCCCGGTCGGGGTCGCGGGGACCGGCCGGGGCCTGGCGAGGCGTCGCGTGCCGCCCCTGAGTCCGTGGGCCCCGGTCGGGGTCGCGGGGACCTGGTGTTGTCTGGCGAGGCCTCGCGTGCCGCCCCTGAGTCCGTGGGCCCCGGTCGGAGTCGCGGGGACCCGCCGGGACGCGGTGGGGCATCGCACCTTAGCATTGGGTCCGTGGGCCCGTTTTGGGGCTGCTGCGGCTTTTTCCGGGCGCATTGTGAACCTTGCGAACTTAGCGCGCGGCCCATTACCGTTGACGTGGCAACACTGGATCGCTTGGCCGGACTTTCCCCTCTCCCCACTCCCCCGCAGCTACGCTCTGCCACCGCCTAACTGGCCCTGCCCCTGCGGAGTGAGGATAGGCCACTCATCGTACTGTTCTGTTTTTTTCCGGGCACCTAGTACATCAACTACTCAGCTAAAAACTCAACTTTTTTGAGGAAATTCAAAATTATTTTTTAATAAGATTCATGTCAGAAGGACTAATTAATACTAAGCTAAAAACACATCAGAAGAATGGTGAGAGCTCAATTTGACCTCCTACAAAACTCAGACCTGCCTCGTCTCCAAATCTGCCGCAATCACATTAGGGTAGGAATCGAAGACAAAATGACAGAAAAAGATAATATTTATCCATGAAACTTTGCAGAGAGTAGCTCTGATGTAAACCCAAGCCTCTCTAGCACAAATTAAGTCTGTTTTCATTTCAATTAAGTTGAAAAAGTTTGATTTCTTATTTGCTACCATTTTCTTCATAAACTCAACTATTTTGACAAAACGTTTTGTCTGTCTAACTTAAATTCAACCAAGTAGGACTCCCTTTTGGATTTAAGAGTAATTTGGAGTGTGAAGAAAGTGCTTGGCAAAAGATATTAGCATCAGAAAATATTCAATTACATCAACAACTAAACTTCATAAGAAAGTCAACTTTAGTCAAGTTATTATTGATTCTTATAAAAGATTTTTGTTTTGCATAGAGTTAACATCATGACAAAGCTTTCCAAACACTATTGAAGTCACAACTCATTTTGAGTTTTGTTGAAAATGTTGCAATACACTGTTATCAATCAAAACACAACTTTTTTAAAGAAATTCAAATTTTATTTTGTCTTGAATCATTTCAGAAACATTGAGACTTCCATTTAGAGACAACAGATGGAATGGGAGAACTCATTTTGACCTCCAACAAAACTCAGACCAGCCTCGTCTCCAAATCTGCCGCAATCACATTAGGGTAGGAATCGAAGACAAAATGACAGAAAAAGATAATATTTATCCATGAAACTTTGCAGAGAGTAGCTCTGATGTAAACTCAAGCCTCTCCAGCACAAATTAAGTCTGTTTTCATTTCAATTAAGTTGAAAAAGTTGGATTTCTTATTTGCCACCATTTTCTTCAAAAACTCAACTATTTTGACAAAACGTTTTGTCTATCCAACTTAAATTCTTCCCAGAATTGTTCACTCTTGGATTTAAAAGTATTTCGAGCCAGTGGCAGGCCGAAGCAAAAAAGATATTAAGATTTGAAAATCTTCCCCATGTTCGGAACCTTCGAAGGGATGGAAATGAAAGTCATACAAGATTAAGAACAGGCCCATAAAATATAATAAAAAAAAGATTAAAAAAACATGATTACAATAAAAAAAATAGGATAAGAATGATTGGTGGGCAGAATAGAAAAAATCACAGATTGATCAGTACACATTCACACAAACACAAACCCCAAAACATTAACACACAAAACAAAATAATTTGAACCCAACACGCACGCACACAGACACACACACAACTACACAATGAAGAAAAAACACACGCAAACACACAAACGAAACAGACAAAATTTAGAAAAGACAAACACACACACACAGGCACACAAAAAAATCACAGAGAAAAATCACAGAGAAGAAAAAATTATAAAAAACAAAAAATTAGCAGCAGGGTGGGGGCGAAGGTGGGCCCCGTCGGCGCACCCCTGGCGGCGGATATGGCTTGGACTAATGGTGTACGGTGTGGGGTGCCCTCTTCCCCAGCCTCGAGTGGACAGGCTGAAACAAAACAGAAAATATAGTTAGACAAAGGGGAAAAAGATAAGCAGAATAATGACATATGAAAAGATATGATACTAACACCACGAGGCTTGGGCGGGGACCACCACCATGGTGCCTGAGACAGGTCTGGCATTGAGGGTGGAGTAGGTAGTAACCCCCTCCTCCTAGGTGGCGTACCCTCCAAAAGCCCCAGAGGGTCAGTGGAGGGTGGGGGCACAGGGAAGCGAGGATCCATGTCCTGTGAACAAATTGACGGAAACAAAAGACTCAGCACCAACAGGAGGGACCACGAACTTAAATTCATGACAAAAATAAAAAAAATACTTACATCAGAAGATGGAGGTGGACTTGGTGAACACTCCCCCTCCTCCCTCTCGATCAGAGACGCAGGCGGCACTTCCACCTGAAACACACGAACACGTTAGATATGACACTGGGCACAGATAAAAGTATATGATGGGGATAAAAAAAAAATAAAATACACGAATACTTACATCATGGCAGTTGCTGCTATCGGAGGAGCTTCCTGTGCTGTCGGTTGAGCTGCTGTCAGAGGACCTGCCTGTGCTCTCTGAGGAGCTGCAGGAGTCAGAATCTTCGAGCTGAAACCATTAAGGGTAGAAAAGGATGAGTTTCATGACATACAAAATGACAAAGCACGAACCGAAAATGGAGCTTAGTAGCCAAACTGCCAATTTAGGTTAGTGAACGAAAGCACAGAGAAAGAAGACGAGACACTCAAAATCCCCATAGAAAGTAAAAGCATTTAAATGTGCAAATGCATTTTAAAAGTGCGAATGCATTTAGAGAAAACACACACATGCTGCCAGTTGAGCTGTTGACACAGCTTGACTTACTCATTCATGGTGAAGAAGATGATGAGAAACCCCTCCCACCCACACCCACACTTGGCCAGACTCAGAGAAACAACAACATAACCAAACTTTCAGGCGCCGGCACGGCGTGGCACGCAAAGACCGCCCGACATGTGAGAAAATACTAAGAAATTTACAGAAATCCAAAAAAAACACAATGGACACGGCGCAGCACGCCGTCAAACACTAGAAGAGAAAAAATAATAATATGGGCAGGCTTAGCCCAGGCAAAGCGAGCACTGCACTGACAGAAACAGAATTTCCATCGTCGCCAGAAACGAGGCGAGAACAGAATGACAGAAACGGAGTTTCCAATGTCGCCGATAGCGAGGCGAAAAAACACATCGACAGAAACAGACTTTCCATCGACGCGCAGCGGCGGCGAAGCCACCACAACAAGACAAGGAAATTGAACACTGAGACACAGGCCCACACAGAACACTCGCGACACTTTTTTCGAGAACGCGGTTTAAGAGAAACGGAACACTGACACTCGCGAAAATTCGGCACTGATTCTACACACAGCTGGAAAGGAAAATAAAACGGGGAATTAGTTGGTTTGAAAACCAACATGGCGACGAGGTTAGAATCGCCTCGCGCCGGTACGAAATCGGGCATAGCTTCGCCTTTTCGAAAAAAAATCATGAAACAAACGGACAGAGTTTCACCCTACTTAAAATGAGGTCGTGTGCCGTGACATCAGAAATGATTTCTTCCTCCGAGGAGGAAGCGTAGGCCTCACGAAGCGCGTCCATGATGACGGCAGAACAAAAGTGGCTGCTTCGTTCCCGCGCGGCAAGCGTCCACGGGCGAGGGGGGAGGTGGGGTGGAGGTTAAATTTTGGTGACAGCCAATCAGAGCGCACGACTGAAAACCGGCACGGCTTGCAATCGATGTATTTCGCGTTTGCACACGTATTGAATCGATCTGAAGCGATCAGATTGTAGTGAACACTTGTTAAAATCGTCGCGATGCAACTTTTTTCCTTCCTTCATTCAAAACTGATAAAATATGCAGATACCTGTTGCGCCGGCGGCGGCTTTTGGGTTGGAGACTACACGGCGCTGCCGCTCGTCTCGTATTTTAAATTAAATGACAGATGATTTGCATGAAATAAATTGTGTGTAGTGAAAAAACCTAGTTTACGATATTATGTATCGTTGAGAAACTGTCATGAGCCAACAGAAAATGAACTATAGAAATAAAACACTAAACAAGAGGTGACGTCTACCGACCGCCAGCAGACAGTACCGCTGGACACTGCGCGCATGCGCAGATGCAGAGCTTCCACACCGGGCCGGTAGAGCGCGCAAGTGGCGCGGCGGGCGGCATTCAAACGTAGCGGCGGACCGCACTCGCGTGCGTGCGAGCGTGGCTGCGCCAGGTGCGGCAGGTACAGACACGTCGGGTGACTTAGGCCCTTCGTGTGACTTGGGAAAGACTAGGTTACCCTCCAAAAAGGTAGACAACAAAAAAAATTCTGAGAAAAATTTTTTGAGAAAAAAGTTTTCTGAGAAAAAATTCAAAATGGCGGACCCGTTAAAATGCCAATTCAAGATGGCGGCCCGTTAAAATGCCTCTTCTATACTACTCACGTTGCTGTTATACGGGTCATACAGCGTGCAACGTCTTACTGAACGCGCGGTAACGGTGGCGTTACAGGGCGTTACGGGACGTGCCGTGACGCGTATAACTGCCGCGTCTCTGCCCTGCTCGCAGTGCTACGAGACCGTGAGGCATTCTGCTGGCGTCTCACGTTGCTGTTATACGGGTCATACAGCGTGCAACGTCCTTACTGAACGCGCGGTAACGGTGGCGTTACAGGGCGTTACGAGACGTGCCGTGACCCTGTAACTTGCCTCTCTTTGAACGGCGTGCAGTGTGGCGAGAGTGTGAGGCGCTCTGTTGACCTCTATTTCGATTGTTATACGCGTAATACAACATGCAACGGGATCATGCGCGAGCCATTTATTTGTTTCTTAAATAGAAGGGTGACGGAAGTTTGGAGCACAAAAATACCGTATAACCTTGATGTTGGTGCGTTGCGGTCGCACTGTTTTGTCGAGTCAGGTCTTAATTACCGCTTTAGACCTGTCTTATGCAGGTTTGCCTGTGATTCGGGTTTCCCGTCGTCCCCTCTTCCCCCCTTCCCCTGTCCCTGTTCCGCGGAGTCATTGAAAGCGTAAACTTCCGTATAACTTTGATTTCTCTACGCAGTGGATGCGCTGCCGAGTCGAGTCATATCTTCCTGGCTGCGATAGACCTTATTTATACGGGTTACCCAAAATTTGTGCAGGAAGTCATGCCGTCCCATAACCTCACTAGTTGGTTTATCACCTATTTCGCTGTCTTGTCGATCCCGTAGGACGTGGGTGGGTTTTCAGGGCCGTGTCTGCCAAGTTTCCCTGCTGACACGGACCGGTCTTGTCACTCACCGATATCAAACCATCAAATGGTAACAAGTTTAAAATGCGAAGTGGACAGCCGGGGTCTAGGCTGCAGAAAACCGCCGCTAAGGGGCTGCACCTTACCGGGACCTCGCGCGTGGAGTATTGCCACCAAGCCGGGTCAAATTCTTTTGCCGCAGATAGTACGGCAGTTGAAATGTCACAGTCTGCGAACAAAGTTTGTTGTTGCTCCTGAAGAAGTGAAGAGTGAAGATTTTATGGATGCCAAGTTGTGGACTGAAGACAGTAGTGGTATTTGTCTTTCTCCTGCCGCTTTCTCTCTGTTTATGGGGCTGGAGAGAGTTATACCAAAGCTGCATGACACAGGTGTTTCTACCACAGAAGATAATGTTCTTAACTCACTATCTCATCCTGACAATATTATTATATTTAATGAAATGCGTTTCCTTACCCAGGGTATACTGCCTGAAGATGCCGCTATCAATTTTTTGAAAGACCTAATCAAAACCATGACTAATTTGTCTGGAAAACAGGATAGGCGCGTCGAAAATTGTCAAAGGCTGCCAAGAAACAGCCAACTGCTCCAGTTTTCTTGAGAACAAATTTGAAGCGAAATCCTACTGCAGCTCCAGCTGAACCAGGTCAGTCGCCTTGTACATCATATCATGAGAAAGCAGAGGGAACTAGTAAATTTAAAAAAAAAAAAAAAAAAAAAAAAAAAAAAAAAAAAAAAGAGTGCAGTTACCACTTCCACTACCAAGAAGAAGGCTCCTGAACCGAAACAAACAGCAAGGTCAACCAAGCCGACACCTAAACCTGACAAACCAGTTAACATCAAGAAATGCATAGTGCAACCTGACAAACCTGTCAACCCGAAGAATGTTCCTGAGAGCACTAAGCCTGTCAAGCCAAAGAAGAATGTTACCAAGACTAGCAAGCCTTTAGCTACTGTCCAACGAACGGACACCACTAAGAAGACTCCCACTGCTGCTGCCCCAGCAACACCCACCTCTTCTAGGATATGAGGCCAGAAAAAATAAATAGTTTAGGCAGTGTTTATAAGTTATTTGAAAGTGTAATAAATAATAAATGTTTGCTAGTAGCCTTGTTTCCCTGTTTTAGTTCTCATGATTTATTTCAGTGTGTTCATGGCAAATTTTAAGGTTTCCATAGTTCAAATTTCCATAATTTGTCTGGCAGTGTCTGAGTAACTGAGTAATCATATCCCCCTATTAATCTTCAAATATTAAGCAGAAGACTACTTTCTGCATGTTAAATGTAATTTGTTTGTCACATTTTGTTTTTAGGAAAATAAAACATAACAATTGTGGCACAGTGTCTTGTTTTATTTTTATTATTTACCACATGCATCAAAAATAATTTTAAAACGATTAGTAATAAAAGTTATAAGTTCAAAAACTTTTACCTATCAAATAGTTGCATAGTACAGTATGTTGTTTTATTAAATATAATTTACAATATGGCCGTTACCAAAAGCTTAACAATCAAGGGAGGTCCACATTCAAACACGCTTACTTATCTTTTTTAACATAAAAAAACATGAAAAGGAGATACAAGATTAAGTTCTGTTTTCTTCAACTTTTTCCTTACTGGGAGGGGTGATTCATCTTCAAAGATTTGTTGTCCTTCTGCTTGGGTGTTGCCTCTCTTCCCGAAAGATGACATTCCCTGAGTGGCTTGAAGACTAAGACGGGTGTGGCCAACTTGCTTTAGATTGGGATCATCATCTGAACCGCGTTTTCTTCTCATTTCTGCAAAGTATTGTTCAAGACGATCTTGGTTCATGTTTCTTGCTGAGGCAAACGGTGCTCCTTTTCCCAATAAAAATTTGGCTACTGCAATGAATGATGTTAAGGGAGGGTGGGGCACCTCGTGTCACTTTTTGGAATTTGGCTCTGGGATGCTTTAGTTCCAGCTTGGTGATAAATATGTGCAGTCAGAAACCTTCATTGGTCCTTAATCTACGTTAACCTATTGATAGAAATCAAAATATGTCACGTTTTTGTAGAGTATTCTCCTTTTCCGGGCACCTCTGCATGGGCACCTCATGTCAGGGAGCAGGACGAGCATTCTCGAGGGGGGAAGGTGGCCCTCGAACTTCATTTTTATGAACAATTGATCTATTTATGATGTTTCAGTCATTACCGGTCGGAAAAATGAGCTTTTCATGGATTGAGCGTTTTTATTACATATGCTCAGTGGCACTGCGGCAGCAGGTCGAACAAAACGTGGTCATTAGAAAATGGAACCTTCTACGATGTGAATTTAGTTATATATCATTCATATTTGCGTAACTTGTTCTTCAAAATCATTTCGATGCCCTCAATTTAAAAAAAAAACTCACTTCAGCATGAAGATTTTTTTGCTTTTTAACGGGAAAACAGGTGACAGTACCTGCCCCGCTCCAAATTGACACGAGGTGCCCCACGCCACACTTGAAAGAAAATTAACCGGACTAAAGTTGGCCAGGAAAATTTCCTGGCCAGGAAAACAACTTTTTTCCGACCACATAAAAATGCGTCTCATGGCCTCAGGAACAACATAGCGAGAGATGGCGGAAACAAATTTGCAAAATTTACTTCGACTCTGGACTTAGAAATTTTTTCCTAGCCAGGAAAATTTTACATTTTAGCCACCATATAAAAATACGTCCCATGGCCTCAGGAACAACATATTGAGAGATGGCGGAAACAAATTTGCAAAATTTACTTCGATCAACGAAAATTTAATAGAAGGACTTTGCGCCAAAATTGGGCGAGACAAAAAGTCTTGCCAAGTTTTGATTAGACCTGAAAGTCTCGCCACAAAATGGTGAGACTTCTTTGTCTTACCGCTATGCAGGCCGTATGAGCCGTATTGACGGGGCTCAAAAGGCTAACCACATTGTGGTCCGACACAAAAGTCTCGCCATTTTGACGCGAGAAATTTTTTCCAACCAAATTTTGGCGAAACTTCGATATCTTACCAAAATTGGGCAAGACAGTTTGTCTCGCCTCTGGAGTAGCGAGAAGTATGATCTTTGGATTTATAGTGATGGCCTCAGGAACAACATATTGTGAAGGAGCACGGGAATAAAAAGTCAGGTATTCGAGAGCACGCGTCTAATCCAGAGAGCAGGCAATACAAGAATGGCGAGAATAACAGGACGGGCCGCTTTAGTTACCAAGAGTCTCTTTTAGCGCATGCTCGCAGTAGTGCCGACCCTAACATTATCCCCCCTTTTGCGAGAGGAAATGTAACCGTACATAACATAACCTCATGATAAGAATGGCAACAGATAACCATGATAGACAATGATGTCACTTGATGCCGCTGCAGAGTAAAGCTCGGAGGGAGCGGGTAATCCCGTATGGAATTGGAAACCTGGACACCGGCGTTGAGCGTTTGTATTCTCGTCTGCCCGGGATGACGACTTTACGAACAGAAGAAGACAGTACCCAGAGTGTAGCGAGACGTCCCAAAGACGAGATCGGCGTCCTTGCCGCTATCTTCTCGTCGTCTTCCCGCGCTCTCGTGGTCGTCTGGATTTGGTACCTTTCCAGAGCAGACTGCGACGTCAGGAAGACGTGATTCGGTCTGCATTTTCAACCCCCCCACCCTCATCTTCCTGCCATCTTCCAGTCCAGACCACTTCCAGACGGACGGCCCCGACGGCACCAGGGCCGCTACGTCACGCATGGGCCACACAGGCCTGAATTTCGTCTTCCCTGCAAGACGAAATTCAGACCGGCACCGACCCTGCCGCCTCTCCCCGGAAATGACGTCACCGCAGGTGGCGCTGCTCGCCGTCTGGACTTCGTCTTCCCCACCAGACGTGATCCAGACGCAGCCCACAGCCCTCCCCCCCCCAAAAAAAAAAATCGCGCTCCAGCGGGGGCCGTTTGATTTCTTTGTTTACGGGTATTTTAATTAAGGAGGACATTTGAAAGAATATAGCTATTTATTCCAACCCGAACAAGTTCAGAGGGTCTACTAAATGAACTTTTCTAGACACTGATAATCCAAAGGAAACGCGCACAAGTGCGTGACAGGGACAAGGTCTACAACATGAGTTCCAGAAAATTCAACAAATCTTTCAATATCAACAGGCACATCATCAGATCTTTGAATAAATGCAAAGTACTCACTGCCAGTAACAGTAATTACCTTCACAATTTTTAAAATTTTACCATGTAACAAAGCATTATTAAGACAATACTTAGAGTATGATGAAACTCGAGACCCTGGCGCATAGGAATCACTTACATACAACAATTTATTTTTGTAGAAACGATCAAAGAACCTTATGTTGTAAGAGTCCTTAAAAAGAGGTGAAACATGAGATTGAATGGCAGTGGCGTGATCAGCCGCTGTGTCTGTGATTTTGCCAACAACAAACACGTTATCACATATTTTCTCAGTAATGGTAAAATTTTTATACCTCTTGATAGCTTTGAGACAGTAAATTTTCACAATTTCTGACTCTACATTATTAATAAGGAAAGGCAAATCAGTAAGAAGAACTAAATGATTGCTTATTTGAAGAACAACATGCCTGGTCCCATGAACCAATCGACAACACTTGCCATTAAGGTCTTCATACCCATAACAACTCCCGATACATAAAGGCCCTGTTTCTTCCACACATTCTGAAAGATGCCTTACAGAATGAATATTTGAAGTGAAGTCATGTGGCGAAGTCCAAATAATGTCGGGAATTCTTCAGAAAACTCATTTTGCAATAAATCTGCTCGAACACGATCTTCAAGAGATATGGAAGACTTATTCAACAATCCAACACCACTAACTATCTTCATGAAATTTTGATAATACTGAGGTTTTAAGATACCATTCAATACAACAGGTAAAATGTAAAAGAACAGATTTCTACATAGTGAAGCCTTAAAATAGCACAAATTTTTATCAACATCTACAGGCAGTCGTTGAACAAAGTGTGGTAGCTTTAGTCCTCTTAAACGTTCATTAACAATAGGAATTTTTTCACGGAGTGAAAAGGGTTTATTACTGTTCTTCTCATCAAACCACAACTTCAGAAATAATTTCATATTTCCCATGAATTGAGAATGCATAGAATCTATGATCATGCCAGCAATAAATGGACCTGAAAACATGTAGTACAAAATTGAAGGTCCAAAAACTCCCTGATAACCATCTTTGCACTTTAAACCTTCATTAAAACAGGCTTCAATATTTTCATCAGTGCGCAGCTCCAACTTCTCATCATCATGAAGAAATACTGTCACGTTGCCTGTTCTTTCAGTCTTTTCACCTTTGATGAAACACTTCGGGCAAGAGTAGTACCCAGCATGACCTTTCATAATCATGAACTTAGATTTAGCAGGGCAGTCACAAGTCCTAAATAACAAAAATCCACAAACAATTATTTCCTCTTCAGAACCATGAGGTTTGGCTGAAACTCCTTTGTTCACTTTAACAATGTCATGGTACATAGGGAGCAGAAATATATTGGGATGAGGTTTGCTATCCCCACCCCAAATACTATGATTAATACATTTTCAGGCTTGTAACGTTCCTCGGGAGGGAGCTCGTTAATTGTTAGCATTGACAACCACAAATCAAATGTAGACACTTCAAACACTTGAACCCCATCAGTATACCACGTAAAAGAAATATTGTTTGGATTATTCAAAATATTTTTCAGTGCATCTCTGTAAATGTTGCCATCATAAATATCTTCAATGTTTGATTCATTTTCCTTCTTTCTGTTGTTTCTATGCTGCAGGAAATCACAAAAACCAGGCCGGGCATACAGTCTTTGTAGTTGTTGCTCTAGAGAAAATATAATGAAGTAACCTTCTTTACGATTTGGAGCTGAACAATTAGTACACATAACTTGAGATGAGATCCTACTACGCCAACAGTTTGAGCAGAAGAAAAAGATTTGAAGTGTTTGAAGTTCATTAGCATTATCTCGAAAATACTTTTTAAATAAAGTGGTACTTTTAGGCCGATTATTTGGCTGAGGAAGTAATATTTCTAATTACCTTATCAGTTCACATGTGCTGGTCCCACTCAAGTGATTGGCCTGATCATACGTTAGAATGGACACCACACAATCATTTGTGGTCACTGGTGATCCATCAAACAATGGAAGAGAGTCAGGCAATCCTTCACCTGCATGCATATGTTTTGGAGCAGATGGGCTTCTGTGATGTGACGGTGAAGGTGGTTGCTCTGATTCCGTAGGTGGAGGCTAAGGTGGAGGCAAAGGTGAAGACGAAGCATCACTACTTTCCACTTCAGGTTGCATGATAAAAAAGTTTTCCACCTGCATAGCTGGTACAGTACCTAAACAAAAAGTGGCAAAATTTTAATTTCAGACAATACTTGAAACACCATTCTGGAAAATTACATTGGCAGATAATATTAAGTGGATTGATACCTGATCTCAGAGGGTGAATCAGAGGGAGCAGAAGATTTGAAAAAAAAAAAAAAAAACAGCAGGCTGTTGGGTTGGTAGATTTACAGCTGCTGCAGGAATAACCAATTTTAATTCAGAAACTTTGGCAGTCTGACCTATTTCAAAACAAAAATATATTTATTAAAAAAGTGCTACAAATTTAATTGCAACAATAATTTCAAATCTTATGACGTACCTTCACTTTGTGGCAATGTGACAATATCGTCATGAGTAACAATTGAATGGGTCTGAACATTCTTATCACTATCACAGATATACGAAACTGCAGCTGCGGAATCTGTACACACAACATAAATATTAATGTAACAACAATAATGTCTATCACTTCCTAAATAAAAAAATAAACCCTGGTAAAAATTTCTTATTAAGATTTATTAAATTGTAATGGTGTAATGAATTAGCAGTTTGAAAGCTACATCAACAAGTGTCAGTTCTACTTTTTATTTATCCTCTTCTTCCTTTCTCTGGCATAGAGCTACCACGTTGGCCAAGGTTCCACTATTGATACTCCCACCTCAATTCCCCTTCCACTTCCATCGCTATTGTTGCCAAACCTATAAGTTGAGCCTCGCCTGTGGCTCGGCTAACAGTCTGTAGCCTGGTCTCGAGCTGTTCGGTTCTCCTAATAAACCAGTCAACCCTTCACTCTCTGTCGTCCTTTACGCCCTTTACCACTCGAAGTGTCAGAACACTACAAGTGGTGACAGCGGTTTAACTGGCGACATAGCGTGGGTTTTGCCTACGTTTTTGAGGAGGACGAGAGTGTACGAGTGTGAGTGTGCGTAGGTACACAGGTCAGTTAGTGACCTAATAGGAAGTGTAAGGAGGGAGCTGCCCTACTGAATAGTCGTGCTATTCCTTACGGAGTGTAAGCCACTACCAGTTCGTGCAATCCTACATTTCACTGAGCGTTTGGGTCGACCGATTGAAAGCCCTTTGTGTGCTGATCGGTAGGCAGTCTGAAAGAGGTTGAAAGAGCGAAAGCCCAACGGTGCTGCTAAAAAGGTGAAAGCCGAGTACGTGCTGCTTTAAGTGAAAGCCCAAGGCGGTGCTGCGTGTCAATAACACGTGAAAGCCCTAATTGGTGCTGCTGAGAGCGAAAGCCGAGGTCGAGCTACTTTTGAGGTGAAAGCCCATAGGTGCTGCTTTGGCAACGAGTAAACGGGTGCATTAACGAAAGCCGGAAACGCGCTGTTAATCCACAGAGTGATTGAACGGTGACTGAAAGCCGAGGTAACTCAGGCTAGAAACCGTTGATAGGTACAAGGAGTTACAGGAATAACAACACCAGGATCGGAGAAAAGCAGTTATATTATGGAACCGTTTCGACGTCGAGCACGTGACCCGCATATAGGTCCGTTGGTTCATCCCATTGAACAGGACGGGGAGCAAGCAGGCCCTGCAAATGACCAGCCGCCTCAACAGCCTGATGCAGTTGTGCAGCTGCGCCCGCCTCAACCAGGCCGTGCTGGGCGTCCTGGGTTTGAAGGTTTTGATGTAGAGGAGGTTCAGCAATCTGGAGGTGAAGGAGACGCAGACCCACTACCAGCTGCTAGAGGCCGTGGACGCGGCAGAGGTCGCGGACGAGGCAGAGGCAGAGGCAGAGGCAGAGGCCGTGGAGCAGCAAGAGGTCATGCACGTGTACTGCGACCACGTCAAGCTCACACGGACGAGGAAGCAGACGATGAGGAAGATGACTACGACGATGAGCAGAACGAGCAAGGTCGCGAGGCTCCAGGTCGTAGAGTTAGACCAGGGTTTCAAGCAATGCAACCTCTGATAGATATCATGGCACAAATGTTTACACAGCAACAGCAGCAAATTCAGCAGCTGCAGCAAGGACAGCAGGAAAGACAGCCAGAACAGAAACAGCGAGCGGCCCCTAGCATTGAAAGCATTAAAGTCCCAGAATATGATGGAGAGCGGTGCTACACATTGTGGAGGTCTCAGTTTCGCACTATGACAGCCAAAACTAACAGAAGAAGAGAAAGGCGAAAAGCTAGTGTCAGCACTACGAGGAAAGGCGTTGATGGTGCTACCCATGTTGGAACAGCAGAAAAAGCTTCCTACTTTCCAGGAACTGGATACACTGTTGCTAAAAACTTTCAGCACAGTGACGTCCCTGTGGCAGAGAAAACGAGATTTTGAAACTCTCAAGCAAGGTGCAGATCAGAAAGTAGAAGACTTTGCACTACAAGTGGAGCATGTGGGCAGAAAGTACATGGTCACACACAATGAAGAGGACCTGCAGGAAGCACTTGTCACAGCCTTTGTAAAAGGGTTGAATGACAGCAATGCAGCTGAAAGGCTAGCTTATGCACCAAGCGACACACTAGCAGACGCTGTAAAGAATTTGAAACAGAGGATTATTGCTGTCTGGAGAAAGACCAGTAAAGAGAGTACGTATGGCAGAAATTGATGCTGGTTCAAAGGATACAGCAGAGGCTAGCGTAAACCAGCTCGCTGAAGGAAGTCAAGTTGCCCAAGGATCCGGTACGCAAACAGTACATCGTGGGCGTCCTCGAGGCCGTCCACGTGGGTTCGGTCGAGGCCGAGGAAGAGGAGGCCGAGGAGGAAATGCTGGAAATGTCCAAAATGGTACATGTCATACCTGCAAACAACCAGGACATTTTGCAGCCAATTGCCCAAATGGCCCCAGCAACAGAGGAGGCCGAGGGTATTACAATGGCGGTACAACACGTACCTGTAATTATTGCCAGAAGCCAGGACATCTGTGGAAGGACTGCAGAAATCGCCTACGTGAAGAAGGTAATGGAGGTCGTGGGCGTGGACGGATCAATTTCAACTTCCCACCAGACGCTTTGCGTTGTTAGGCACGGCCGACTATACCCAACGGCCAGGCGCGGACGGAACGCGACACAAAAGTGCGAGATCAGCACGTGTCGCGAGCCCAGCGCGGCCGCTGGAGCTAGCCGGACGGGGAGTCGCGAACCCACCGTCAACCCTGACGGACACTCCGTGGCTCAGAGACAAACCCTTGTGATTGTGAAACATTTTGGATTCTGTGAACATTGAACCACCGTGCAATACAACAGTGATCGGCAACCGGAAACCTGCAGGTCTTAACCATTCCACCCACCTTGCCCATAACTCCCCTAACATGGTGCATCGGCCGAATTTGGAAAGGGCCGCGGGGGAGGAGCACAAGAACAACAGTCCGAAGAACACAGTGAACCCAGTATTCAAGCACCTTAGTGAAGAACTTTTTGGAACGGGCAAGCATAGAAAAGTTATCCGAAAAATTCTTGCAGCCATCTCAAGACAAACTGGCAGCGCATCAACCCCCACTGGATTACTTCGGGTGGAAACAAGCTGGTCAGTGAGTCCAGTGAATCAATCTCCAGTGGACATTGTGATTATGAGTTAGCGGCTTGTGTAGCAGGCGATTTATTTGGAAGAGAAGTTTTCGTGCAAAGAGAATATGATGAGCAATTAATTTTGGCTGTAAGTACAAGAAGTCCGATAAAAATTCCTTTGAAGGAATTAGAGACCTGGGAAAGTGAAAGACCTGTGCAAGACTACAGTTTGAATGACAACCGTGAAACCAATCCACCGCAAGAAATTGTGCCTGGAAAACAAGACATAGTAGAGTTCAAAATGGCGTCTGGCGACCGCATGGATCCCACGTGTTTCAGTATGGGCGGAAGTGCAGACTGCGACGAGGCTACCAAGATGGCGCCGAGTGACCACAGAGTGACCAGCGGAAGTGCCTTGGACGAGGAAGCCAAGATGGCGGTCCCCAGCCATGGAGCAGACGACGAGCGTGGTCAGCTGAGCTCTGCAAGACTGCTGACAACACTAGAAGCAACGACAATAACAAGCAGTGGCGGAAGGCAAACTCGTGTGCCCCCGGGCAACATTCCTAGATCGTGAGAGAACAGAATATGTTGAAAGTGCAGTTCCTTCTGAAAATTATCATTCTACCATCGAGGGAAATCCAGTGCGACCCCAGTCCGAGTCGCAGCGCGAGGAAGGACTGGTGGCCGGGAGGTGCTAGGCGGAAGGTGTTTGGCGCGCCGCCCCACCTCTGCCCCAGGGATGCGTCCAGTGCAGCCCAGGAGGCACTGGTACATCACATCAAAATCACACGGGATGAAGAGACAACCCCGTGGCGGCGGCCGAGTGAGATCGACGACGACGACGAGGACGCCGAGTTCGAGGACGATAGACCCCGAGACGGAGATTTCAGCTGGTTCGGAGACGACGAATACCAATACTGCGAGGGGAATGGAAGCTTTGGAAGAGGTTGCTAGCAAAAACATCAAGAAAGACATTGTGAGTGAAAGTGAGAATGAAAGTGACGATGAAGACGACCATATTCGGAGAACGAACGGTAGGGCCGGTGAGTGTATTGAAAATATACGACGTTATATACTGGACAAGAAAAATGGACTCGGTACTACGAACTTGCCTGAAAACGTCCTGCTGGGATGTCTCAGAGGAATTTCCGTACTTTGTGGTAACTTTGATACAGTTGGATGTAAATGTGGCAGTGGTTATCAAATAGGCAATTGGTTCACATTTCCCCACATTGAACAAGACAAAGTGTCAGAAATCTTTCGATATTTTTTTGCCCGGATTTTATTATTAGCACCAGAGGATAGAGAAGGTACTGACTTGTGGCACTGGCTTCATATGCTGCCAACCGATCTGTGGGAACCAAATTTTGGTAGAATTCATCTTGACGGTTCCAATAGAGAGTCAAGAAAGAAATTGAAAAAATTGTATGAAAAACATAGAAAACTGATAATTCAAAAGGGAAAAAAATCCCCAAGTCCCGAAACATACACAAAACCCTGACGATGAGATATTCATTCGACTTTGGTAATACTTTTCAGGTCACTAATGTTCGAAAAAAAAAACAAAGTTAAGTTAATGTATTTGGTTTTAATTTTGTTTGAGATTTCTGTCCTGTTTACAACACATACATAAGGGGGAGTAACATCGATGGAAATGAATTAGAAAGATATGTGAGATTTGAGATAGTGAGAGTTGAAAGAGCGATATATTTGAGGAGAAGGTTGGAAATAGTCGTAGTGGACATTTAGAGAAGATATTAGGAGAAGTTCAAAGGATTTTTGCAGCTTCCATGATTTTGGTGCAGGAAATGGCAATCCTGGAGCTGAAACTGGAATGACAGTGAAAAATCGTTTGACGCAGGATTAGACAGAATTTAGAGAAGATACAGGAAGAGATAATTCCAAAAGATTTTTTTGCAGTTTCCATGACTTTGGTACAGAAAATGGCAATTCTGGAACTAAAACTGGAACCGAAGTTGAAAATCGCTGAAATGAGGTGAGAATGGAATTCAGCGAAGATACTGAGAGATATAACTAGAGATATGGTAAGAAAGAATAAACAAATGATATTGAGGACTCAAAGTTTAAAATAAGGAAGATAAGAAAGGAAGAAATGAGAGATGATAATTGTGGAAAAGATATAGAAATGACTTCAGTGAAATATAATGAAAAGGGGCTAGTGAGGCCACCTCGTACATAATAAGAAGGGCTAGTGAGGCCACTTACATAAGATTAGAAGCGCGATACACATAAGATTAATAGTAATAAATTTAATAGGACAAACATTAAGAATTTTAAGATGAACTACTGATAAGAATTAATAAATGGTATCTTTAAATTTTAAATTAAAAAAAATAAAATAAAAAAAAATTATATATATATATATGTAAGACAAAAAAATAATATAGGAATGTAGATGTAATTTATAAATTAAGGACTTGACTTTGTTCAGATTTAAATGTTGTGTGTGTCTCTGGGTGTGTGAATTATTTGTGTGCAGAGAGAGGCTGGAATGAATTTTGAATTTGTGGAGTATGAACGTTGTGAGTATTTTGAGTGAATGTTTAGTGTACGTGTGAAAAAGTTTTAAAAAACGGAGAATTTGCCGAGAAATTTTAAGAGAAGTGTCGACACTGTTTGTGATTAAAATTTGGAACTTGAGATTTGGGGAGAGTGTGTATGTATCCGATCGGATGATAATGTGTCTGTGTGTGTGTGAGACAGAAAGAGAGAGAGAGTGAGGTTGTATTATATGACAGAAACTGTTGAACAAATGTATAGTGTTTGTGTCCCGAAAATTTTGGACTTAAGAAATCGGGAATGGGGAGTTTTGTGAGTGTAGGAAGGTGAGGGATGTGTGGAAGTAATGGATGGAATTGAAAAAAAAAATTATCGCGTTTTGGCATATGTCTTGGCAAGCTAGTGTTGAGTTTTATTTTGGCTCTTGTTTCGTTTTTTTTTCTTTTCGGACCTTGGCCATTTTGGATATGTTCGGCCGTCAATATCTGACGATCACGTTAGTGAAATTTGGTTAATTGGTGGTGTTCTTAAGACTTTGGATTATTGGGTTTGACTGGTTTGTATCTTTTTTTAAGGAGATTCACAGTTGTTTTGAAGAATAGTTTTCCTTTTTTGTTCTTTTCGCTGATACTTAAATTCATGATTTGGCTGAGAGCCTTGGCGAATGAAGCACTCGCAGGAGCTCGTGTTTAGTTCGAAGGGGGATGTGGTAGGGGTACAACTTCAACCCCATTTAAATTGAGATAAAGACAGTCTGAATTTGTAAAGTAACTGATAACTTGGATAAAGAGTTTAATTGTGGAAAAAAAAAATCTAAATCAATCAACATTGTTACAAATAAGTTGAATTCTCTTTCGATTTGTTGCACTTAGAATCTTGTCCGAAATTGTGAGGACACAATTTTAAATGTTGATCGGGGATGTTAGGCACGGCCGACTATACCCAACGGCCAGGCGCGGACGGAACGCGACACAAAAGTGCAAGATCAGCACGTGTCGCGAGCCCAGCGCGGCCGCTGGAGCTAGCCGGACGGGGAGTCGCGAACCCACCGTCAACCCTGACGGACACTCCGTGGCTCAGAGACAAACCCTTGTGATTGTGAAACATTTTGGATTCTGTGAACATTGAACCACCGTGCAATACAACAGTGATCGGCAACCGGAAACCTGCAGGTCTTAACCATTCCACCCACCTTGCCCATAACTCCCCTAACAGCGTACAGCATTGGCATATTACCAATTCCAAGATCTGGGAGGCCAACGAGCTCTCCCTTGGCCAAACCTGGCACAAATCCAAGCTGCTCAAGGTTCTCAGCAAGGCCAGCAGCAAGGATACCAAGGTCAACGCCAGAATCAGAGGCAGCAGCAAATACCTTATGTTCCCAATGCTCCCCAACAGAATAATAGTCAGGACCAGGGAAACTGAAGAAGGTACCCGTCCAGTCGGAGGGAAGCCGGGTACCAGAAGAAGGAAGAGTGCTTCAAGTGAAGCCAGAAGTAACTCCGACAACACCAGAAAAGAAACCTGCAAAGAAAAGAACGAATGAAAATGCTGGAGTAAAACCTAAACTTAAAAAGTGTAAACAAAGTATGGAAACTGACTGTATGGTCAAAGCATTGAAAGACTGTACCAGTAAAGTCCTAAACCAAATAATTGATGAAAAAGAGGATTGTGATGTTTGCATGTCTTGTACAGACAAGCCTAGAGTACGAGTTGCACCATTCGTGAAATGTGAAATTCTGGGTAAACAAACAGAAGCTCTTTTAGACACAGGAGATCAAATCTCAGTCATAAAAACGAAACAGAATGGGGGGGGTACCCCTTTTTGTCCTCAGACAAAGTTAAGGATGAAAAAGTGCAAGTCTCATTGAGCTACACTGTATGGGACCAGTCCAGACGGATTTTAAATTCAAAGGAAAAACATATTCCTGTATGACATACGAAGCAGATATTGATGAACAATTTAATTGGATATGACTTTATGGTAGATTCTTGATGTAAGACTTTATGCGCATAATAGGAAGATACTCCCAGTTTGGCGGGCAAGTTAGAGTACCGTTCAAAATACGGAAGTCGCCAACCAAAGGCAAGTTTGATTGAGGGATCATTGTACTTTGTGGTCATGAAGGCAAATCAGTGGACTCGGTTAAGACAAGGGATTGGAAACGACAATTGGAGACAAAACTGGGAACGGTTTTAAAGGCGGATGAGCTGGGAAAGGCCAGCGTATGGGTGAGACAGGGGAGACGTGGTAACTAAGGGACAGGATGAAGTGAAGGTGCTGTCCACATCGACACTGAATTCTGAACCAACAGTTGCCTCGCCTCCTGGTCGTCTCAACATGAAGGACCAGGAAAATGTGAAACCTGAGTCAAAGGGCCAGCAGAGCCAAGGTATCCAGCCAGAGCAAGTGTTGAACCTGGAGAAAAGTACAATCAGAACGGGACTCTTTACCAATAATAAATTTGCAGAAAATAAAATCTCAAAGTTACCGGCATTAGTGTTGGTCCAGTCTGGAATGGTTCCATGCGTGACAGCTCCACTAACAGTCACAATGGAAAATTTTGGGTCCAAGTGTGTTGAGATACCCAAATATACCATTGTTGGTGAAGTATTTTTGGTACATCCTTTGAAATTCAGTGGCATGAATGAAGATGATGATGAAGAGCTCAGTCCTAATTTTCTGGGTGACATGCAACCAGATGACGAGCCTACTCTTCTTGAAGAGGAGGAGGAGGAAGAAGAAATAGTTGAAGTCTGTCATCTGTGTGGAGTTGCGTGGGTAGAACATGAAGTAGCTCCACATTATGGTGCAGAGGTCAACACAGTTCCAAAGAAGCCACCATTGGATAAATTACCAGAAGACTTACAGCAACTTTTGGAAAAGAGTAGTAAAAATCTAAGTCCGGAACAAAGAGAGAAATTAGAAAACATTTTGAAGACACATCATGATGTTTTTGCAACAGACAACTATACCTTTGGAACGTGTCCATGGCTCCGGTTTAGAATTGACACTGGAGACCACCCACCAATAAAGCAAAATGCAAGGCCTGTACCACTACACTACAGAAAAGAAGTCAGAGAAACATTCTTAAAGTATCTCAAAATGGGCGCTATCAAGCCAAGTCAGTCAGCCTGGGCTTCTCCAATTCTGTGTGTTCCAAAGAAGACAGGCGAAGTAAGAGTCTGTGTGGATTACAGAGCTCTGAATGCCATCACAAGGGGTTTCACGAAGGAATGTCCGGTGAAAGAATGTCCGCTCATTTCAAGGCCCGTGGCACGGACTGTCCGCTAAAACGGAAGGCCTCCATTTCTAAGTCCTCTAGGATTGATGTCCGCCTCTCAAAAAAGTCACAGGAAACAATGTCCTCATTATTTTTATTTGTCATTTTAGGAACAGAACCAGTACCTTTCAGTTTAGGCACCTAACTAGCTCCTGGCAATTAAAGAGCCCGACCAGTTCCTGTCAGTTAAGGAACCCGCCAATTCCATTCAATCGTGGATCTTAAGGTTGTAGGCCACTGCCTCCAGATAGGTCATGATGTCCTCCCTTTCCTTGTAGTTGTTGTAATCTGCTGCTAAGCGATGAATGCGCCGCTGCGCCATTTCATACCTCTTATTTACTGGTTGCTTAACGTTAATGTGCCCAGCGCGCACTTGCGCAAGCACTTGGTGGAAATCATGTTCCTCGGCGCGGAGCTCATCCAGGAACTTCCACACATTAGCATGGTGAACAACAATCATTTTCTGAAACTGGTACGCCTCAACTACATTATTGAACTATTGAACGGCCGCGGCCGGGGCCAACAATGGGGACCGGACTTAAATACTAAGGCCATTGAAATTCAAGGCCATTGAGGGAACGGACATTTTTTATGTGACATTTTGGTATTGGACGAAAAAAAACGGCCAATACTTCGCGGGACATTTTTCAGCGGACATTCCTTCGTAGCACCTCACAAGGGTACCAGCAGCTCCAATTCCTAGAACACAAGAATTATTACAACACTTAGCTGGGAAAAAGTGGTACCATTGTGCAGATTTGGCCCACGGATACCATAATTTAGTACATCCAGATGATCAGCCTAAGACTGCAATAATCTTACCTGAAGATTTGGCATTACCAAGCAGGCAATATGAGTATACACGAATGGGTTTTGGTTTGTCAGCAGCGCCAGGAGCGTTCCAGTATGTCACGGACCGACTAGTGACACCAGCAGAGGTCAAAAAGCCAGAAAATGACCTGGGTGACACAGTGGCTGTGTACATAGATGATGTCTGTATAGCTGGAGACACAGTTGAACAAATGCTTGAAAGGCTGATAGCATTCTTCAACAGAGTAAGAGCAGGCGGATTCTTGCTAAAAGCCAAAAAGTGTGAATTATTTCAGACTGAAGTATCATTCTTGGGCCATATCTTGTCTGAAAAAGGAATAAGAGTGGATAAGAAAAAGATTCATCAAATCACTCATTGGCCAGCACCAAAAGATGTCAAAGAAGTAAGGTCATGGCTAGGCCTCGTACAGTATTATGCAAAATATGTGCCACATTTAGCAACCATTGCAACGCCAATATTTGCTCTAATGAAACAAGGTGTACCATTTGAATGGTCACCACAGTGTCAAGCAGCTTTTGAGCAAATAAAACAAAAGCTAGTTTCTCCACCAATATTGGGGACACCAAATGTGGAAAAAGGCCAATTCACAGTAACATGTGACGCCAGCTTAACTGGACTAGGTGCAGTACTTACCCAAGAACAAGATGGTCAAGAAGTCACCATTTCCTTTTGGTCCAAGTTACTAAATCAGGCTCAACGGAATTACTGTGCCACACACCGAGAATTGCTGGCACTAGTGGAAGCCATCAAAGCTTTCCACCATTACTTGGCAGGAGCACCTTTCCTAGTCAAGTCTGATCATGCAGCATTACAGTGGTTGAGAAATTTCAAAAATCCCACTGGACGACTGGCACGCTGGTTAGAGCGTCTAGCTCCATACAAGTTCGAAGTAGTACATGAACGAGGCATTAACATTGGTCATGCGGATGCCCTCAGCAGAAGACCTGCACGACCTTGTACAGCAAACTGCAAGAAATGTGCACGATTAGAAGAGCGGGACACAGCTTCTTTAAATTTCATAGACATGGACAAACTATTAGAGCTCGACACCCTACCTTCGTCCAAAACTTTGAAAAGTTCCATGTGTATGACAATATCTTCAACAGTCCCCTATCCATTCCGTTGTGTCATGCAGTAAGTCACGATGGAAAGTTTGGAAAAGGGCTAGCTTTTGATCTGGAGACCCGGTACAAGGTTAAAAAGGATTTCCTGAAACAAAAGGATAGAGGATGTCCAGGGTTAGTGATTTCGCATAGTCATGGTCGATGCATAGTAAATGTGATCACTAAGGTCAAGCACTATGATAAACCTACCCCTGAAGAAGTGGAACAGGCATTGATAAACCTCAGAATGTGGGTTATCAAGTACAATGTACCAGCTATTAGCATGCCTGAGTTCTCTTGTGGACTCGATAAGATGCAGTTGACCACATTAATCAATATGCTGCACAAAGTGTTCGGAGACTTGGCACTAAGAATCTATATGTACCACTTTGAGCCTGAAACAAATGTACATTGGAAAACCTGTGATGTCCATTGCAAACTTTGTGAAGTGGAAGACCGCATGTCAATAAATGCTACTCCAGAAGAAATATTGACCAATTGGACAATTGTGGTACCTGAAGGGGTGTCAAGCATGACAATGGTACAAGATCAGAAGCTGGATGAAGAAATTATGCCAATCTACATAGCAGTGGAAGAAGGGCGTAGACCGCATTTCCAAGAAGTGTCTGAGTATGGGCAACATACCAGAACACTGTGGCATAAGTTCAAGTCCTTGATCATTGAAGACCACTTGCTATACAAGAAAGTAGAGCATCCATCTGGAGATCCTGCAAAAACACAAACAGTGTTAGTATTGCCACGAAAACATGTGAAAAGAACTATGCAGGCATACCATACTCAATTGGGTCAAACTAACCACTTTGGTGTTGGTAAAACATTGGCAACGTTAAAACGTTACTTCTGGTGGCCAGGAATGTACAATGATGTGGCGGAAATGGTTGCCAGTTGCACCACATGTTTAAAAGCTAAAGAGACCCCTTCAAAAAGTGAAGGTCCCTCTCAAAATATTCCACGATGGAGTGTTGCATGGAAGATGGCATGTCGACACAGCTGGACCATACCCTGTAACAAAAGACGGGTTTAAGTATGTGTTGGTAGCAGTGGAGGCACTGTCTGGATGGCCAGTGCTAGTCCCCTTAAGGGGTAGACCAGTGTGACAGTGTTAAAATCAGGACTAACTTCTGGAATTTTTAGGATTTTTAAAAAAAATTCAAGAAAACTTTTGAGTTTCAATCCCTTTAATGAAGACTTTAACTTCTTAGAAACAATACACAACACATTAAAAAAAAATTGAAACTTTGGGAAAAAAAATCTTGAAGTAACGGCTCCTGGCAGGTACGGATAGAGTTGGTCGTCAAAGTAAAAATGGGAGAAACCAATAAAAAAGCAAAACTAAAATATCTGACATGTTTTTTAAGGATGTGGCTACAGCGTGAACTAGGATTATTAATTTCAGGCTGCCACGACAATTTCTGTAAAATTTTTAATTTCATTATTATGAATTTCACTATAAAATTTTGGAAGTAAAAATTAATTAATTTTTTTTAAAGTCACGTATTGAAGTGATTCTAGTTCACGCTGAAGCCATATGTCTTAGGAAACTTTTGCTGCATTCGGATTTTTTCTAAGAAAAAAATTACAGGAGAAATCTTGACGACAAGTTTGAAAAGTGGAGAGATGAGAAAACAAGGCTCAAAGTAAAAGTAATGAATTGAGATAAATTTCCTAGTCAGAGTCAATGCCAGCTCCATATGCAGGGCCAGATTCCCTCTCCTGTTGATCCTGGAGGCCGATTCTTGCTCTTCTCAGCTCAATTCTATACTCCTTGGTTGATTTAGAAGCCCTTTCATCACCCTGAGCTATTCGAGCGACATCCCTTTCCTGGCAGGCAACCTTGCAGTTATTTCCAATCTTGACTCTCATCTGGTCCAAAATGGTCATTAGAGTGGTGTGACCTCCATTGAATACACACACTGCAGTATAAGCAGCAATTTCAACAATATTAGTGCTGCCCATGTAGGTTTTTGGTGCAATTTTCCAAACAAGTTGGTTGAAGCTCTCATTATTATTTTGGTTGTAGGCACCAACACACCGCTCTAGCAAGTCATCTTTGGTGAGATCTTGATAGATAGGTTTTATTGCATCAAGGACTTCTTTTGGTAGACCAACTTTAAATTTATACTTCTCACCTGTTGCCTTTTTTTTCTGATAGTCACACCAGCTTCCTGGACCTGCAGGGCAAAGATGGTGCTGTGGTTTCTTCTCAGTCGAGGCTCTATGATAATATGTCGCCCAAATGGCATTTTTCATTTTTTCCACTGAATCACAATTGTCACGGATTGCTTTTCCATAATAACTACTTAGTTTATCAATTTCTAGTGCAGTGAGTTTGCCTTTTCCACCGAGACCAGGTGTCTTCTTTTTTAGTTCACGCAGCCTGCGTCCCATACGTTTCCCAACATGCCCCACACATTCTTTTTTTTTCACAGGTAAGTCTTCCCCGTATGGTTGTTCCTCTTGCACAGCCTTAAATGTTTTACTATCCCCGTCACCAATAAAATAAAATATTTCACTCCACGAGTCTGAACCGATCTCTGAAACATTTGCACAGTCCCAGTCACTTCCATCAATCCACTGCTGCCATCATGATTCGCATTGCAGTTAGGCCAGTGAGTATTAATATATTCTTCATACTCTGCTGTGCCCTCCTTCTTATCGAAGATTTCACATACCTTGCAGTGTGCGCTCTTCACTATCACATCAATGACTTTTCCAGTTTCATGGCCTATCAAAGCCACAATTCCAAACAAAGAGGTGAAACCTCTTTTCATCCACGATCCATCCCCCGAACAGGCAACTCCTTGCTTATCTTGAAAAGTATTTTTCTTCTGTGTGGCCTCTACTTCTTCTGACGCAGCAAGGTTCATAAACATATCTGCAGCAGCTTTGCATGCATCTTTTATCATTCCATTTAACTGGACAAAGAAGCTTTTTGCAACGGGTGCTGGCAGATCCATCAGACCACAAAAGAGTTTGAGTCCAGAATGCCCGACACCAATGACTCTCATAGCAAATGATATGCGCCTATTGATCTCATACGCATTGTCAATCATTGGACAAGAGTTAATAAGGGTTTCAGGGCACTTTTCACACAAAACTCTTAGTTTGAAGCCAAGTCCTCTGAAGTTTGATGGTTCAAACCTAACTTCACTATCACAAGTTTTGCATTTCAGCACACTTTTCAAAAATCCGAAAATTGATGTAAATTCAATAATTAAATAGCAAAACTCTTCACTGGTGATTTGTGGGATAAATTGTCCGCTGTTTCTAAGTTTGTAGCTTGATGCACTTGTGTTGGCAGAGGAGGTGGAGCCAGAGTCACTGTCGTTTCCTTTTTCAGGTGAAGTGTAGCGATTCCCGTGAAACTTCCTCTTGGCGGCTCTTCCAGGTCTCCCTTCCGTATAGTCCCTTGAAAATTTCTTGTCCATTGTCAATGAGAAATACTGCAACGGTTGTAAACAATTCAGAAAACAATGTAATCAAGACAGCTCAAAACAAACCGACGTCGCCATGACACTCAACCTTTTTCGCCTTCCATATAGTTTGAAAACGACTTTTAATTTTTAATTCCACCGCTTTCTTACAAGGCAGTGAGCGCGCAGACAAGCCAGGATGACTGGAGAAGGAAAATGACGATAAGGAGCGGCCGAGGATCGGTGGAGCGGCAGGACAGGGAGAAGAGAGAAGCGACGGTTACAGGCGGCCCGCGCGCGCTAAGCAGGCGAGGAGGGGGGA